>OZ007550.1:4314477-4670696 GCA_963931895.1 Eupithecia pulchellata | reverse complement strand
AACAAAAATAGATACATTAAACTTATGTAGCCTAGTTGTGGGCACAAGTGTACCTACCTTAATTCTGATTTTATCGATGGAACTTTAAAATTATATTCTATCCTTCTTTCTAACGTCAATTCTGAACCTTGTGTTTCCCCAGCGCTGAACTGAACGCGATGGAGGGCGCGTGGTACCGGCGCGAGATGCGGCGCCGGCCGCTGATGATCTCGACGGCGCCGGAGCCGCCGCCGCCGCGCCGCCGCAAGCCGGCCGCGCCGCGACCCCCTCGCAGACCCACTACGGTACGTACCACCTATACCCACTGTAGCGACCTCTCACATCATTGCCTGAAATAAGTACATCTTCTTTGATTTCATTGGATTCTGCTATTCTATGGTGCGGGCGTTTTACTATTGGGGTTTTCCGCTTCGGTTTGCTGGAAATTGCCAGTACGCGATTTGAACACATAATGATTAGTACTATAAGGGGTATTTATTATAAAAAAAGAACGCGATAAATAGCCGTTAAAATAGTACTTACTAGTCATTATAATTGCCTGAACCACACGGGAAAATGTCTATAGAGGCGCGCAAGAATCATCGGAAGAAACAGAAGCTAGCAACCTATCAAAGCGCTTCAAACAGTCTCCGCTAGATGTCGCTTAGAGCAAAAATAAGAAGCAATTCCTAGATCGCGCAAACGCTTGTTTCGGTATCAGCTAACTCATATACGATTACCCGACATCAACTTTTGGGCGTAAGACCAGGAAATATAATATAGGAAGAAACGGAAGCTACCTACCTACCTAAGCATCAGTCTATGAAAGTCCACTGCTGAACTTAGGCCTCCCCTAATGAGCGTCATAGCATAGATGACCAAACCCGCTGCTTATTATAACAATATAATGAATAAAATTGACTGTACCTGTTTGTTTTAGATAGCCCGAGTGGACGAGCCCGTTGAATCGGAATCCAACAGCGACACGAGCGACTATTCCGTGCGACTATCGGGCGGTTCACGCTCGTACCACAGCTCGCATTCTGACCCTGATCTCACGCCACCCTCTAGGTAAGTGGGAGCTTTGTTAGTTAGTTTGACCTTTTGTATTTACTTATCACCAGCGGTCCGTACGGGTCTTTAACAAAAATTTATTCTTTCATGTGGATCCTAACTTTTTTGAAAATACTCTAAAGCCTATGTTCATCAGGGAAAATTAGGGTTCTAACGGTGAAACAAATTTTCAAGTCGGTCAAGTGGTTTCGGAGCCTATTCAATTCAAACAAAGATACAATAAAATCTTTCCTCTTAAAAATATTAGTATAGACTACATAGTATAAAAGAAAAACGCTTCACGCTGTCTGTCCGTCCCTATGTTTGCTTCACATCACCAGCCTATAATAGTCCACTGCTGGACATAGGCCTCCCCTAATGAGCGCCATAGATGGCATTATCATTTGGGGGTTAATGCCCATAATCCCCACGCTGTGCATGCGGGTTGGGATCGCAGTTCGGTGGAGTTGTTCTGTAGAAGGCGCTGCTGCCCGCCCCCCTGTGTGTTTCCCTTAGTCGCCTCTTACGACACCCACGGGAAGAGATGGGGTGGTGAAATTCTATGCCGGCACCACACGGCAATGTAATATGTTTGCTTAAACCTTTAAAAATACGCAACGGATTTTGATTTTTAATAGATAGATTGATTTAAGAGGAAGGTTCATATATTATGTATAACATGCCTAAGTATCGGCATTGCATCCGTGCGGAGACGGCGCGGGTCGCTTTTTTGAAATAAAAAGTTAATATCAGTAATTAAATCTGTTAAACATCATTCAGAAGGTTTAATTTGAGCTTCATCTCCAATAATTCATGCTACCTGTTTCATTGCTTGTCAAATTGTATACATACTACCTACTGTTACCACTAAACCTTTTTGAAATAAATGTTTTTATTATTATTATTTAATTATTGTTACTACCCATAATGTACTACTGTTTGTTGCAGAAGCAAATTAAAATCTTATTAATTGTGATAAGATTACAAAGCAGTCCACAATAATATTTTACACATTTTAAAGTAAAGTTACACTATTGAGCCAGATTGTAGGCCTAGATGTAAACATAACAAGAAAAGCTTTGCAAACATAGGTGAAACATTTTGCCTATAAAATACTTAATCTATACTAATATTATAAAGAGGAAAGATTTGATTGTTTGTATGTTTGTTTGTTTGTTTGTTTGAATTGAATAGGCTCCGAAACTACTGGACCGAGTTAAAAAATTCTTTCACCATTAGAATCCTTAATTTTCCGTGATGAACATAGGCTTTATAATATTTTCAAAAAAGTTAGGGATCCGCATGAAAAATTCAATAATTGAACCGTGGGCTGTATATTCAACCTCTTTTTCTATTATGGCGCGTCAGAATACAAAAAGAGGTTGTATAGCGCACGGTGCTTGCTTTTTCTCTACGGCCAGTGTCAGTTTTGGAATGTCGAGTCAATGTCAAAAACCCCAATGCTGTTAAAAAAAGTAAAGATCCGTATGAAAACTGTGAAACCCATCGTTTTAGTGTGTATAATTTCTGAAATTTTTGTTTAATACCCGTGCGAAGCCGGGGCGGGCCGCTAGTTATAAATAAATGTATTACCGTGTATTTATCTATCTATCTATCATAAATATATTTTCTAACCTTTATGTTTCCAGTTCATCATCATCCCAATACTCAGACTGGGAAGCCGGGGCTCCGCCCGCCCGCGCGCGGCGGCGCCCCGCGCGGTACTCGCCCGGCGTACGTGCGCCCGCGAGAAGAGAACCTGCACCTAAACCCACCACAGCCGATACGCCGGCGGAGCCGCCTGATAGGTAACGAAGTTAAAACTAAATGTACCAAGTGAAATTTTAACAATGCACTCCTTGTAAGATACTTTACTGATCATATACACAATCATTACATAATGTAAGAAGTGAAATCTTTAACTATGCGCTTCTTGTTCTTATAATTACACTAAGACAGCTGATCACGCAATTCAGCGTAACCGATTTGAACGTGACTATTCAGTTCGTCCAGGGCCGCGGGTTCGATTCTCGCCGGAACCGAAAATATTTGGGATATTATTTAATTTTCTAGATATCAACCCGAGTAGGAGGGCTTACGCACTACAATAACAAAAATCTTAGTACCTCCATGATCAGGCCAAGCTTTGTTGCCTTGGTCATGGGTAAGACTTTATGGGAGAGTAATTTCTAGTAGTAGATCAAGGAAGTGGATGTAAACTTATCGACGGCCCCATAAAACTATATAATACTTGTTTTCTATTTCATTGATGCATCTCTTCCCAACGTTTACCCCTTCCAGTTGGCTTCAACAAGAGACTCTACTCTTCAAGTCTTTATGGAAGTGTAGTTTCTAGTAGGAAGCGAAGTAATATTTCCCTAAATATGAAGGTGGCTTTTACAGGTTCTTAGAATAACGATTTCGAACTACAAAATTGCTTATTGCGCACTCTTGTTTTCTACTTTATTCATCGATCTACGCACGAACCTTTCCTGGTCTCTACATGCCTAATACGTAATAATTTATAACTCAATTTATTTTGTTACTTGACGTGAAACTGATAACACCTAACTTTAGCTTAACGTAGTGTTAACCATTGTTATTGTGCATTTCTTTTTAATAATATTTTCTCAATGTTAATCCCTACAGGTTGGCTCCAAGCACAAGCGACGCGGCACAAACCGCCGACGTGCAAACGAGCGACGCAGCCGATACGGACGTGTTACCGGAGGCGTACCGACCCGGCGAGTGGGTGACTAGTGTAGCCCCGCGGAAGGCTCCCTACCATCCGCAGATGGGGGACCACTGTCTCTACTTCAGGCTGGTGAGTAGAGAAAGATAACAGGAGGATCTCATGACTACAGAGTAGGACACAGCTTGTCACTCGTACACAATCCAGACACAGCAAGATTCGTTTAGTTCAGAATCAGATTATTTTTTGATAACGCTTATTATCTATACTAATATTATAAAGAGGAAAGATTTGAATGTTTGTTTGTTTGTATGTTTGTTTGTTTGTTTGTTTGTTTGTTTGTTTGAATTGAATAGGCTCCGAAACTACTGGACCGAGTTAAAAAATTCTTTCAACATTAGAATCCTTAATTTTCCGTGATGAACATAGGCTATATAATATTTTCAAAAAAGTTAGGGATCCGCATGAAAAATTCAATAATTGAACCGTGGGCTGTATATTCAACCTCTTTTTCTATTATGGCGCGTCAGAATAGAAAAAGAGGTTGTATAGCGCACGGTGCTTGCTTTTTCTCTACGGCCAGTTTCAGTTTTGGAATGTCGAGTCAATGTCAAAAACCCCAATGCTGTTAAAAAAAGTAAAGATCCATATGAAAACTGTGAAACCCATCGTTTTAGTGTGTATAATTTCTGAAATTTTTGTTTAATACCCGTGCGAAGCCGGGGCGGGCCGCTAGTGTGTCATAAAAGTACAAATAATAATAAATAGTTCACAAGTCTTGCATCGTTAATAATTATCTTCCACTTCAGGCTGGTTAGTGGAAATGTGATAAATGATAAGATGATAATCGACGACCTCTGTAACGCGGTGGGCGAAGGTCTGCCTCCGAAGCAGGAGGTTGCGGGTTCGATTCCCGGGACAAATCTATGTACGATCTGCAGATATTTGTTCAGGGTGGTCTGGTCGTTTTCAAATATCTATCTATTGAATATATTGTATTATGTATATCAGTCATTGAGCACTAATAATAACACGAGCTCGGCTTAATTGGGGCTAGGTGATGCTGTGTGGATTGTCCGGCATTATCATTATTATAAATAAAAGTATTTATTTAAAGTTTTTATTCATTTTCCTCTTGCAGGGTCACCAAAGGTACTTCGAAGCAGTAGCTGAAAAGGACCTGTACAAAATTAATCCTAGAGACAAGCCCTGGGAACGGACGCAAGTATTTGTGAGTCAAATTCTATTACTTTCTCCCATGGCTCAGTTTTCAGTGAGTCAATTTCTATTACTTTCTCCCATGGCTCTGTTTGTTGTGAGTCAAATTCTATTACTTTCTCGCATGGCATAGTTTTTTGTGAGTAAAAGTCTGACTTTATCCCATGGCACAGATTGTTGTCAGTCAAATTCTATTACTTTCTCCCATGGCTCAGTTTGTTGCGAGTCAAATTCTATTACTTTCTCCCATGGCTCAGTTTGTTGCGAGTCAAATTCTATTACTTTCTCCCATGGCTCAGTTTGTTGTCAGTCAAATTCTATTACTTTCTCCCATGGCTCAGTTTGTTGTGAGTCAAATTCTATTCCTTTCTCCCATGGCTCAGTTTGTTGCGAGTCAAATTCTATTACATTCTCCCATGGCTCAGGTTGTTGTGAGTCAAATTCTATTACTATCTCCCATGCCTCAGTTTGCTGTGAGTCATATTCTATTACTTTCTCCCATGGCGCAGTTTTTTGTGAGTAAAAGTCTATTAATTTCTCCCATGGCGCAGTTTGTTGTGAGTAAAATTCTATTCCTTCTCCCATGCCTCAGTTTGTTGTGAGTCAAATTGTATTACTTTCTCCCATGGCTCAGTTTGTTATGAGTATAATTCTATTACTTTACTTTACCCGGCTCATCGTGTCTTGTCCTCCAATAAGAGAAGTAATTTATCTTTGTCCTGCGCTGTTTCTTGCCAGTCCGCATGTAACCTCAGTTTAAGTTCCTACGCTTCACTGTCATTGAAATCTACATGATGATTTGGCACTTCTAAAAGAAAATTTTGCGTAGTCATTATTATGTTATTTATTTTAGGACACTTGACTTAGTGCAGCGCCATCTACTGTTAAAATAAACTGGATATTTAATTCTAAGTTCTTTCTTAGTTAAGATAAAAAATCTTTGAATTAGAAAGTCTCTGTTCGTCTTGATCTATCCAAGTCGGGTTTAAGAAGTTATTGATTAAGTATCTATACTAATATTATAAAGAGGAAAGATTTGATTGTTTGTTTGCATTGAATAGACGCCGAAACTACTGGAGGGATTTGAAAAATTGTTTCACCATTAGAATCCTAAATTTTTCCTTGATTAACATTGCCTATAGAATATTTCCAAAAAAAAATAATTTATGTTAAATACATGTGAAAAATGTGGGCGGACCGCTAGTATTCTATCTATACTAATATTATAAAGAGGAAAGATTTGATTATTTGATTTTTTGATTAGAAAAGGCTCCGAAACTACTGGACCGATTTGAAAAATTCTATCACCATTAGAATCCTAAATTTTCCCTGATGAACATAGGCTATAGAATATTCTCAAAAATGTTAAGGATCCGAATGAAAAATAAAAAATTTCTTAAAAACCCGTGCGAAACCGGGGCGGACCGCTAGTATACTATAACCTTGTATCATCATCATCATCATCATCAGCCAATGTTAGTCCACGGCTGGACTTAGGCCTCCTCTAATGAGCGCCATAGCAGCTTTTATAACTCAGTTTTATTGTTCCAGGAATGCGAAGCAGCGAAAGTGGTTGGCATTAAATACGTGATCAAACCTCCTCGTATCGCTTGCGTCCGCCTAGCGAGCACCGGCGAAGGCAGACCGCGATCCTTCACCGTTAGGTACCACGACATGCCTGACGTCATCGACTTCTTGGTGTTGAGGCAGCAGTACGATACCGCGACACGGCGGCGCTGGAGCCAGGGAGACAGGTGACCTTTGACCCTATTTTTTTATAATCTATACTAATATTATAAAGAGGAAAGATTTGATTGTTTGTTTGAATTGAATAGGCTCCGAAACTACTGGACCGAGTTTAAAAATTCTTTCACCATTAGAATCCTTAATTTTCCGTGATGAACATAGGCTATATAATATTTTCAAAAAAGTTAGGGATCCGTATGAAAAATTCAATAATTGAACCGTGGGCTGTATATTCAACCTCTTTTTCTATTATGGCGCGTCAGAATAGAAAAAGAGGTTGTATAGCGCACGGTGCTTGCTTTTTCTCTACGGCCAGTGTCAGTTTTGGAACGTCGAGTCAATGTCAAAAACCCCAATGCTATTAAAAAAAGTAAAGATCCGTATGAAAACTGTGAAACCCATCGTTTTAGTGTGTATAATTTCTGAAATTTTTGTTTAATACCCGTGCGAAGCCGGGGCGGGCCGCTAGTTGTAATAATAAATCATTTATTTCAGGCAACATAAGAACAGTTAAGGATGGTAAAAAAAACTTATTCTCACTTATTCTTATTTATGTGAAACATCTCATCCTCTCTATAGTGAAAGTGTGTATGGTTTCTCTCTAAAATGAAAATCAAAGTGCTTTATTTCCTTTACCTTACTTGGACACGTCACAAAATACAAGTTAAATGGGAAATAAAGTGATCACTTTGATTAATTGTTCACTTCAATCTTTTTAAGGTGAAGTAAAGAAGCGAACAAGAAACCTTTACCTTGTTAGATTGTTAGTTTTAGATTTGGAGCATAACTCGTCCCAAACGTTACTCTCTGTACTGTCACAGCTTGTAGAAGCTAATACCTTTACACAGTACGGCTCGCTTTGCTCGCCATCTCATATATTCGTGAGCTCTGTCAAACGGCTCTCGCATTGACTTCGAACCTTCTTTGTGTTGGAAGAGCAGCAATGCGAACATAAATTGAAAAAAAAAAACACTAGAGAGATATATAAGTATTCTAAATTTAATGTAGGTTCAATTATTATGATTATGATATATATTTTAAAGAAATTTGTAATTTACTAACATAGTACATAGGTAGGTTTACTAACAATTTATGGTGTAAAACCGAAATAAATGATTTGGATTGGATTGGATATATTCTGTACATTGACTTATAAACCTTGAATTCTTTGTTATGATATGTGTATGAATTAATTCATGATAATTATTTTAAAATATAATTTCCAGTTCATGGAAATATTATTACCATGGAATGTAGGCGTACATTAACTTAGATTTAATTACATTTTATTTTATTCTTGACAAAGAAGGAAAGTAAACTTTAATAAAAAAAAGTCAAGTAAACTTAAGAAAAAAAGACCATGAAAATGAACTTATTCCAGATTCCGCTGCATGATAGACGACTCATGGTGGACCGGCATCATCCTAGAACGCGTCCCGCCGCTCTCAACCCCACCCCCCGGCGCCGGCGCGGCCCACGCGTGGGCGGCGGACGCCTCCGCGCACTTCCTGTCGCTGCGCGTGCGCTGGGACAACGGCGAGGTGGAGCGGCTCAGCCCCTGGGACCTGGAGCCGTTGGATCCTGACAGGTCGGATATCATCATCATCCTATAACAGTCCGCAGCTGGACCTCCATAATCCCCAATCCGCAGCGTGGGGATTATGGGCAATAACCCCCAAATGATAAATGACAAATGACTTTTACTTTACTTTATCTATTTTGACGACCTCTCTGGTGGGTAGGGATTGCAATCCGGATATCCGGATATCCGAATTATCCGGATATCCGCTAATTTTATTATCCGGATAATGGGAGCTCCTTTATCCGGATAATACGAATAATACGGATAGTTACCTACAGTTGATTTTTCTAATTCACGACACAACACTACAACGCATCCAGCATTTTAGAAATGTTATACATATTTAATGCATACAATACTTTGTGTTGTTAAAATAAACTTATATTAATTCGTGCGTGTTTCTGAATCTGAAGCTATAAACAAGCAAGACCTACACTAGAGGTAGCGCGCAATCGCAACACTATCGTTGACACTGGTTGGTCAGTGATTCGACGACACCGACACAGACCGAGGTTCGATGGAAAGAGATGTTTATTTAATTTGATTGATATATAACATAAACTTGTGTGTGTACACTTGTAAGTTTGATCTCATGACTGTGTTGTTTCTTTGTTTAAATCATTTTAGAGTACCTATCTAATAAAACAGGAAGTTGATTTACGTTACGTTACGGAGGAAGGATTCGTATTTATGTTAAAAAATAAGTTCGATGGAAAGAAGTAAACCGTTTTTATTTCATAGATATTTTAGGTTTTCAACCCATTTGATCGATACTCTTATTTTTAATCTCTATGTTGTTCAGTTTCTTTGCGAATAGGCATGATGACAGATTTTGAAAAACTGTTCTATTATATTCGAAAATACATAGGTACCTTTTATTTACAATGAATAACATTTTTCTGCAGAAATTAAAGGTTTAGTAGGAAAATACTAACAATTTAGTCTTATAATTTAAAATTCGCACCAAAACGCTTGTCCGTGTCATGGCGTCGCTTGTGACGTCACGTCTGAGTAAACTAAACGTAAACACTAGGCGTTCATTGAATAATTTTGTTATTTTGTGTTATTAAATATGAATTAGAAAGTGTACAAGTGGTGTGCGGTCCCTCAGTATAAGAATACATCAATAAAAACTCCTAATAAGTTATTTGTGTTCGTTCCGCATAAGAAAACCATACGGGACAAGTGGCTTAAACTTGCAAGGCGGGATTCAACAGCGATATTGCCTAGTACCTTTATTTTTGTGAAGATCACTTTGACGTAAGTTTTTATTTTGTTTTGCAGGAATTTTAAAATAGTATGTGGTATAATGATCTTGTTTGAGGTCTAAATTTAATAATAATAAATAAACTTTTTTGAGGTTAGGTTTCGTCTCGCGTTATCTTATTATGTATTTTATTCAAATTTCAGTTGCCAAATGATATGGAGAATTTATGGAATATCATTTGATGGGATCGGTGTCACAAGTCCGCATAAAACCTTAGTGAATCCTTGTTCCATCGTGACATGGTTATTTCACTTTCGATTTAATAAAACCAATAGACCTAACTCGGTGAAAACAAAGTTGAATCGTAAATAATACAGATAACCAGTGCTGCTAACGAAACAAGATGCTTGTATAGTCAACTCAGAGATGACGTCATTTGCTCTGATTGGTGTTCAGCCTATCATGGCAGATTGCCGTATTTCGTAGTTTTATTTTATTAAAATAAATATCAATCTCTCTATTAATAAAAAATAAATGCGTGCTTTGTATTCCATGACCCATCCATCCACCCATCACCAGCCTATAATAGTCCACTGCTGGACATAGGCCTCCCCTAATGAGCGCCATAGATGGATTATTGGTGATAACTAGTGGGGATTATGGGCAATAACCCCCACATAATGATGCCATGACCCAAGTTTTACTAAACAAATAAATAATTTTAGTTACTGTCACCATGCCTAACGTTTTTTATGTATAAATTAATAAATACTTTTACTTTAAAAACCCATTTTCCTTGTTGTAATTTAATTTTTATGTATATTTTTCAATTATCCGAATTATCCGAAATATCCGGATATCCGGATAGTAAGGCTCACTACTATCCGAATTATCCGGATACGAAAATTTTGCGGATAATGCAACCCCTACTGGTGGGCCTCGCGGTGGGCGAAGGTTTGCCTGCGGTCGGCTTACATGTATCTATAACACACTCTCTCTATGCCCTTGTGTTCGAAAACAACAACTCAAATTTGAAATTTGCAACGGAGGAGGTACTTGAAAATTAACCTTTCAAAGCTTTGTTACAAAACTGGTGTGTTTACCGTGTTTTTTACCAGTTTTTGGCATAAGGGTTAAAGTAAGTTTTTAGTAATCTATTTTGTATTTATTGTTTATGTAAGAAGTTTTAGGAATTTGGGGGCTAATAAACAACCTAGAGGTTCTTTGATTTCTGCCTCGTGACAGATGTATCTACAATGTGCAGATATTTTATCAAGATGTTCTCATTGTTTTCTATGTTTAATGAATATTGTATTATTTGTATTGTATTAAGTATATCTGAACGATTTACGTACAATCAACATATTTGCACTTTGGCAAGCAGTGCATTTTTACCTAGTTAAGCAAAAATCAATCAGTACTCGTTTGACCGCCGTCTCGTGTATTCCTATCAATAAATAATATCATCAGTTTTATCAATTATCATCTAAAGGTGTAGGTCGGAAACCCTACAATATCAATCATCTTGTACCCACCGTTATCAACGTGAATGTAAATGATTGATTTGTTTGGTGTACAGATTGCCCCTGGAGGCCGGCGGCGCCGTGCCCGTGCTACCCCACGAGTTAGAAGCCGTGCTGTACAAGGCAGAGCCCGACGAGTGGCCGCCGCGCGGGGACCGCGGCGCCGCCTGCCGCGCCATCGCCGCGCATATAGGACAGGTATGTTTGGACCATATACAGGGTTGTAGGCGATAATATACAGGGTTGTATGTGTTATATACAGGGTTGTAGGTGAT
Organism: Eupithecia pulchellata; assembly: GCA_963931895.1. NCBI lineage: Eukaryota > Metazoa > Arthropoda > Insecta > Lepidoptera > Geometridae > Eupithecia > Eupithecia pulchellata. The sequence goes on along the minus strand of OZ007550.1, from coordinate 4,659,421 downwards.
AATATACGGGGTTGTAGGTGATAATATACAGGGTTGTAGGTGATAATATACAGGGTTGTGATATGTATATACAGGGTGTCCCGTAACTCAACGTCAACCCGAAAACGCCGGACAGGTGGGTTCATGACGACCCAGAACAACTATAAAATCATGGGTCTATCTTCAATGGTTTCAGAGTTATAGGCTTTTTACTGAAAATCATAAATTCTCTGCCCGGCGTCAAACTTTTATATGCTGTGACTACAGATGTCAATATTTTCTGAATTTTATTTTTGTATTAGAAACTCAAATAACACAGTCTTATAATAAATTGCAAAATTTAAACATATTAAGTAAAGTTTTTGAAAAAAAAAGACTGTTTGGTTCGGTTATTGCATCAATGATTTTCAATCGGGAAACTTTGACACGTCATACTGAAAAAAAAATTCACCACGATAGGCTGGCATGTTCTGTGGAAAGTTGGCGCTGTTATCCTAGATTTCAAAATGATATCATGCGTCACACTTTTCGTCTTTGAATAATAGTAAAATATTGATTTTCTGAAATAAGACCTAAATTCAAAACAGTTTCACCAGGAACATTTTCACACGCAAGGGTAGATGGATAGTAGGTGCTTCAATATTAGACCTTTTTAAAGTCTTTTCAAACTATTTGCCACAGTTCTTTGTATAAAAATGCCTCGTTGGACTTGATTATTATTTGAAAAAATTAAATAATAATTAATCCTGGCTTTCTTTTGGCTACCTGAATGATTTGCAATCTCAGCTGAAACTAAAAATCTGTGATTTGTGTTTCCTGGTAATCCAAATTATACTAAATGTCTACTCGGCGGCAGAATATGCAAGCAAAAAGGATGTTACGCCGCAGCCAGGCGTTATCGGGAAAAGTTCCCGAATGCCGAACTTTACCCGGATCACCGCATTTTCATTTATGTGAATTAGGCATATTCAGAGAGACAACTAATTGGTGTTCGAGACTACGATGACGTAGTTTTAAATGCAGTTCAAGAAAAACGGTAGGTATCTCAGTTGGTGCAATTGAAGAACATACCGGAGTATCAAAAAATTGTCAACAAATACCAACCCTATCACGTGAGTCAAGTAAAAAGTTTACTACCTCGTGATTACCCTCAAAAAACTTATTTTTACAAACATTGTTCTGCTAAAATTAATTCTATGATGGGTAATCACATAATCATGCATAACGTTCGGCATTCGGGTACTTTTCCCGATAACGCCTGGCGCTCGGGTGCTAGCGTTATATCCACATTATGCGTAAATGAGTAAATTTTTCAAATAATAATCAGGCCCAACGAGGCATTTTTATACAAAGAACTGTGGCAAATAGTTTGCAAAGGCTTTAAAAAGGTCTAATATTGAAGCACCTACTATCCATCTACCCTTGCGTGTGAAAATGTTCCTGGTGAAACTGTTTTGAATTTAGGTCTTATTTCATAAAATCAATATTTTACTATTATTTAAAGAAGAAAAGTGTGACGTATGATACCATTTTGAAATCTAGGATAACTGCGCCAACTTTCCACAGAACATGCCAGCCGATCGTGGTGAATTTTTTTTTCAGTATGACGAGTCAAAGTTTCCCGATTGAAAATCATTGATGCAATAACCGAACCAAACAGTCTTTTTTTTCAAAAACTTTACTCAATATGTTTAAATTTTGCAATTTATTATAATACTGTGTTATTTGAGTTTGTAATACAAAAATAAAATTCAGAAAATATTGACATCTGTAGTCACAGCATAGAAAAGTTTGACGCCGGGCAGAGAATTTATGATTTTCAGTAAAAAGCCCATAACTCTGAAACCGTTGAAGATAGACCCATGATTTTATAGTTGTTCTGGGTCGTCATGAACCCACCTGTCCGGCGTTTTCGGGTTGACGTTGAGTTACGGGACACCCTGTATATTATAGGCAATATAAGTAATTAGGGTTTTGCCATCGGTTGCAAAACCCTTATGAAATCGCTTTGGGTCTGTTTTGTGTTTTGAATCCTTAATATCTCAGAAACTACTGCAGCTATTGACTTGAAATTTGAAATAATAATACATTTTGTGCGCCCGCACATATTTATAGAAAAATAAATGAAAATAAATGAAAAATTAAAATGAAGATTTTCCATACAAATTTTGAAATCGAAATTTTAAATGGAACGTACAAAGTCAAAAGTGGTATCAAATGAAAGGTACACGTTTGTAGATTTCAAAATAGTTTTTGAAATTTCGATATATTTTATACTTTTCGAAATATTTTGAAAAAGGTCGAAAAATTTACCAATCCCCCCCCCCCCCCTTATCTCCGAAGATTGCAGAGTGATTGATGTAAAATGTACTAAGCGTTTGTAGATATAAATCCATATTTTACAGGAAAAATATAGAGAAGTCTGTAAATATAATACTTTTTGAAATATGGTCAAAAAACTAATTTTCATACAATGGGGGCTATTTCATTGAGAGTAATATCAAATCAAAGGTATGGATTTCGACAATTCAAAACAGGTTTTGAAAATCGTCTTAGTTTCATACTTAGTGAAATAGGTTGAAAAAAGCCGAAAAAAAATTGTAGGTACCAACCCACTTACCTACCCACTAATCTCTGTAGTAACTGTAATAGGAGTTCCACAGCGCACCAAAACCGTTGTTCTCAAAATTTTTGAGAAGAGTTAGGTATGTATCCTAGATAATCCACACAGTATCATTTACCCACAAGCTAAGCAAAGCTTGTGATATTGGTATTACTAAGATAGCTGTTAAACTTAATAAAGTATAAGTATCATATTAGATGATTTATTTTTGTGTACTGAAAAGGACTAGAACACCCGAACAAATAATCTGAGGATCCTACAAATATTAGTCCCGAGGCAGGAATCAAACCTCCACCTCCTGCGTTGTAAGCCCACCGCGCCAAGAGGTTGTCATATACGTACCTACCTAAACGACAAAAGTTCAAAACCCTCGGCGCGCGAGTTAGACTCGCACTTGTCGTACTTGTTTTTATATTGAACACACCAACATGTAACTTTCGTTATCAATAAATGATTTGTATTTGAAGTTTGTATGTTTTTTGTAATTGAATTGAACTAAATAAATAATGACGACGCAATCGGCGACCACTGTGGCGCGGTGGGCGAAGGTCCGCCTGCGACGCAGGAGGTTGCGGGTTCGATTCCCGCCTCAGGACTAATATTTGTACGAACTGTAGATATTTGTTCAGGGTGTTCTGGTCGTTTTCGATGTATAATAAAAATCATCTATCTATGTAATAATATTGTATTATGTATATCTATCAGTCATCTAGTACCCATAACACAAGCTCTGCTTAGCTTGGGGCTAGGTGAGGCTGTGTTGATTTTCCAGCATTATTTATTTATTTTATTACTAGCGGTCCGCCCCGGCTTCGCACGGGCATTTAACAAAAAAAAAACAATTTTTCATGCAGAATATTAGAAAATATTCTCTATTCTATCGGTTCAGCACGGAAAATGTAGTATTATTATGGTAAAGAATTGTTCCAAATCGGTCCAGTAGTTTCGGAGCCTATTCAAACAAACAAACAATCAAATCTTTCCTCTTTATAATATGTATTATTATATTTGTCTGTAAATTTCTTCGCAGGTGATGTCTCTATCAGTGGCGGAACCGTTCCTGGCACCAGTGGATCTCCAGCTTTACCCGAGCTACGCGAAGATTGTGCCTTACCCCATCGACTTAGCGACCATCAAGGCGAGGTTCGAGAATCTGGTAAATATTACTCTATTCATCAACATTTGGTAATAACTAGGTCCGCCTGGCTTGGGTATTTAACAAAAAGAATATATTTCATGCGGATACCTAACTTTTTTTAGGACGACCTCTGTGGAGCGGTAGGCGAAGGTTCGCCTGCGACGCAGGAGGTTGCGGGTTCGATTCCCGCCTCGGGACAAATATTTGTACGATCTGCAAATGTTTGTTCAGGGCGATCTGGTCGTTACTATGTATAATAAAAAATATATATTTATCATGAAAAAAATTGTTAAACAATAAAATTTAATATATTTTTAGTTGCAATGTATAATTGAGTCTTATTAGACTCAATAAAAAACCACAAAATTTAAAATCGGTTGATTTTCAATTGATGTTTGACCCTAGATAAACATAATATTTCCCCCATTGCACAGATATTTAATATTTCATGCGAAACCCTAACTTTTTTCAAAATATTCTATATCCTATGTTCCTCCGGTAAAGTTAAGGGTTATTGGTGAAAGAATTTATCAAATCGGTTCACTAGTTTCGGAGCTTAGTCTTGTAGAACTTTTTACGGAACTTCGAACGGTTTTTAATCATAATTTACTTTGTTTTAAAGGTTTAACCCCTCATTTTTTTAAGTAATATGTATAATTTAAATATATATTGATATATATTCCTCATGAGGGGAGGCCTATGTCCAGCAGTGGACTATTATAGGCTGGTGATGATGATGATGATGATGAAATATATATTTGCCACAAATAGCACTTTATTATTAATCGCAATCACCTTTGTATTACATTGACAGTTCTACAGGCGCACGGCGGCGGCGCAGTTTGACGTCCGCTATCTAGCGTCGAACGCTGAGCGGTTCAACGAACCCCACGCCACCATAGTGCGGCAAGCGAGGCTGTTGACTGACCTACTGCTTTATATCATCAGGTAACTTTATATTGTTCTGAACATAGTCTAATAATTTAATAATATTAATAATAATCTAGTGGTTTCTTTTTCACTTCTTCCACTAGTGGACAAAAAATTTAAGTGAAGAGAAATCAATAACAAATTATTTCTTATTTTATAATAATTATCTGTTTGAAATTTGACTTGTCTTAGTGCTTATTTTGTAAGCCTAAAGAAATAAAGTTACTGAATCTGAATCTAATGTCTATGTCCAGCCGTAAGCTCCAAATAAAATGTGTGTAATTTTTTTTTATTGCCCTACAATCCACTCAGCTGCTTAGTTATGAGTACCCATAATATAATAACTGATATACATAATATTACGGGTACATGGATAGATATTTTTTATCATACATCGAAACAATTGAGCTAACAGCAGACTGTTGCCTACAATCTATAGGTAGCTTCCCAAGACGCTGGCTGCATAGCCTCGCTATGCTGTGTGTTTTGTCCAGCATTATTTTTTTTATTTCAGCTATAAATACTTATTTTATTTGGTTATTTAACTGTTTACTTATTGTTCACAAAAATTTTCTTAATTTTTAAGGACCAACATTATTATAATCAAAATATTATATTATTTTTATTTGTTTACAGTCACTGGCGAGAAGCGAATGTGATGTCTAAGTACCACGAACTCACGGCTGCGTACAGATCGTCGGACGATGAGCCCCTAGCAGCGAAACACAGGCATACCAAGGTGAGAATACTAGCTAGTACAGTTACAAATGGGAGGAGATAAAAAAATAATAAAAATAATGCTAGACAATCCACACAGCATCACCTAGCCCCAAGCTAAGCAGAGTTTGTGTTATGTACTAGATGACTGATATACATAATACAATATTATTAAATAGATAGATATTTATTATACATAGAAAACTACCAGAACCCCTGAACAAATATCTGCAAATCGTACAAATATTTGTCCCGAGGTGGGAATCGAACCCGCAACCTCCTGCGTCGCAGGCGGACCTTCGCCCACCACCACACACAGTGGTCGTCTAATACAAATGTTAATAAAATGTTTGTTTGACAGTCTCAGCTGTGTCAAAGCCGAGTTGACACGATCAGAGTCAGCTCGGACCGAGTAGACTCGGATACTCGGATGCAATTCGGATTGTGGCAACCCTTATTCGTCGTCCGAGTGCGCTCGGATTATGGGTTGCCACAATCCGAGTTGCGCCCGAGTAGGTTTCCGAGTCCACTCCGCCCTTTGTACTTCCTTTACTTTAAGCATGTCTGTTTGTAATGTTTCTTAATTTGTGTGGTTTATTAAAGCATTATCTATCTATCTATCGATCTTAAATAAATGTATTTCTATTCAGTCTCGGCGGCGGCGCGCGCGGCGCGACAGCTCGGAGTGGGTGAGCACATGTGAGGGGATCCTGATGGAGATCATGGCCTCCACCGACTCAGAGCCATTCCGCACGCCCGTCTCGCTGGACCAGGCGCCAGGTGGGTGCCGGTTCGATGTCCGATGCGGGACAAAAATGAATATAAATATTTTTTTCTGAGGGAAGAAGGAATTATAATATATAAATTGATTTTCTTTCTGAGCTTCGCACGGGTATTAAACAGAAATTATACATACTAACACGTTAGGCTTTACAGTTTTCATACGGATCCCTAACTTTTTTAGAAGCATTGGGGTTTTTGACATTGACTCGAATCTCCATAACTGACACTGGTCGTAGAGAAAAAGCAAGCACCGTGCGCTATATATTCAACCTCTTTTTCTATTATGACGCGCCATAATAGAAAAAGAAGTTGAATGTATAGCGCACGGTTTAATTATTGATTTTTTCATGCGGATCGCTAACTACATTATATTCTATGCCTATGTTCATAAGGGCATGTTAAGGTTTCTAATAGTGAATTTTTCCAATTATTTCTTCCAGGCAACCTTATTAGTAAATGATATATATCTAATATCAGCCGTGTGGTGCCGGCATAGAATTTCACCACCCCAACTCTTCCCGTGGGTGTCGTAAGAGGCGACTAAGGGAAACACACCGGGGGCGGGCAGCAGCGCCTTCTGCGGAACAACTACACCGAACTGCGATCCCTAATCCGCATGCCCAGCGTGTGGATTATGGGCATTAACCCCCAAATGATAATGCCATCTATGGCGCTCATTAGGGGAGGCCTATGTCCAGCAGTGGACTATTATAGGCTGGTGATGTTGATGTTGATATATCTACTTGCAGACTACCACACTGTTATCACAAACCCGATGGACCTCGGCACGATAGCGCAACAGTTGGCGCGGAGGCAGTACACTTCGCACGATCAGTTCCTCACTGATATGCGACTGGTCTTCTCGAATAGTCGACTGTACAACACCAATAAGCGGAGTCGGGTGAGTGCACTATACTACTTAACTTACAACGTTGGTTTTTTTTTTAAATTAAAAGTTTTCAAAAGAAATTGTTGTCCGTTTCGTACTATTGTCGGTTTGGAATGGAGCGACAAGCCCAAGCATTGCTATCATATTTAACACAACAACAACATCGGCCTATATCAGTCCACTGCTGGACATAGGCCTCCCCTAATGCGCGCCATAGGTGGCGTTATTTCATCTGGGGGATATTGCCCATAATCCCCACGCTGGGCATGTGGGTTGGGGATCGCAGTTCGGTGGAGTTGTTCTGCAGAAGGCGCTGCTGCCCGCCCCCCGGTGTGTGTCCCTTAGTCGCCTCTTACGACATCCACGGGAAGAGTGGGAGTGGTGAAATCTATGCCGGCACCACACTGCTTCATATTTAAGGCTCATAATATAAACATAATAGTTAATTTGATATTTTTATCTAAGGATAAAGGTTGCCTGGAAGAGATCGCTTCTAAACGATAAGGCCGCCCATTGTACTTGTCTTATGTAATGTCTTTTTTATGTTCTATTTCTGGTGTACAATAAAGCATTTTTGTATTTTTATTAAAGTTATTGCAATCTGAAATGTTAAATATACCATTCCTTCCACAGATATACTCGATGACAGTTCGCCTTTCAGCCCTCTTCGAGCAGCTATGCGCTGAGCGGATACCGCGCACGTCCAGTCGAACTGACAGTCGGACTGACAGGCGAAATGACAGGCGGACTGACAGGCGAACTGACAGATCGTCTAACAGAGAAGAACTGAGGCGGTCGCATCGGCCGAGGAGACAGAGGAATGGTGAGTCACATGCGGCAATAGATAAATAAATAAATAATGCTGGACAATCCACACAGCATAAATAAATAAAAACTTAACTGTTCAAAATTATTAACAGCTAATACATAAAACATGCTTTACAATTAAATCACGATACCTGTGTTATCTATAATAGCCAACAAATACTCAAAGTTTTTGTTTAATTATAACGCAAAATCACGTTCATATTACATCTAGCAACAAGCTAAGCAGAGCTTGTGTTATGGGTACTAGAGGATTTATATACATAATAGAATAGATTATGTATATAGATATTTTTTACTATACATACAAAACGACCAGAACACCCTGAAGATAGATTAATCAAGATTTGCAGATTATACAAATATAAGTCCCGAGGCGGGAATTGAACCAGCAACCACCGCGCCACAGGTTTTGTCATATGCGACTAATCGATGCAGACTTCTTGATATAGAATAAATAAATAAGAATAAAATAATATAACAGACTCACAGTGGTTACTACAATGAACAATAGGACTCATAAAAGACCGGTGTCCTCAGGAGCACCAAATGCACGGACACCACACACACGCACAAAAACAGTCTTAGGTAGTTCTATAAGTTTCTATAAGTATCCTGAATTTCTTTTATTTTACTATAAGCATATTATGACCTTCTTTTTTTACTTAAAAACACTCTTTCTCATTAATTTTAACTTCATTACATTGATTTGTTAACTTTTTTATGTACAGTGCGCGTCAGAATTAAGTACCCCCCTTGTATACAAACTATTTTCGACTACTTCTAATTCCCTTGTAACTTGTCACAATTTTTCACATGCAAAAATTTTTCGGCCGCCGCTCAGGATTGAACTGCCCTTCCATAATACTCAAAGTCTGAAATTCCCAACAATAACAACTATTGTGTCCCACATACATTGAGATAGGGGGGTACTTATATGTGACGCGCACTGTACTTAGCACCTACACTTGTCTGGAACTCACCTCGTATCCCGGAGGTGGGCGTTGCGATCTGCGACACAGTATTATACATCTGCAGGTCGCATCGTTTCCTATTTTTGTTAATATACCTAGAATTAAGTTCCTAAATAAATATATTTTTACTTTTTTACTTTTTTTTTTTACAATATAAGAAATATTACTTATAAAATGTAAGCCCGAAAGCACAGAATGGCCTTTGAGTCTAGAGTCAATGTATTTTGAGATACCATTAGTACAAGAATTATGGACAACTTAGCTACCGATCATTAGCTAATGTATTTTGGGACACCATTAGAACAAGAATTATGGATAATTAGCTAACGATCATTAGTTAATGAATTTTGAGATACCATTAGTACAAGAATTATGGATAACTTAGCTACCAATCATTAGCGAATGAATTTCCAGACACCATTAGTACCAGAATTATGGATAACTTAGCTAACGATCATTAGCTAATGTATTTTGGGACACCATTAGTACAAGAGAAATAATTATGGATAACATAGCTACCGATCATTAGCTAATGTATTTTGAGACACCATTAGTACAAGAATTATGGATAATTAGCTACCGATCATTAGCTAATGCATTTAGGGACACCATTAGTACAAGAGACCTTATTATGGATAACTTAGCTACCAATCATTAGCTAATGAATTTCCAGATACCATTAGTTCCAGAACTATGGATAACTTAGCTTCCGATCATTAGCAAATGTATTTTGAGACACTTATTAGTACAAGAGAATTAATATATTTATTAATGTATATAATAATAATAGTCATTTATTTCAGATAATCACAAATCCATATTATAGTTAGTAGCAACTGTCTTAAAAACTGAGTTAGTTTATCATTGTGTGTCAATTTACAAACACAGCAGTGCTGTGTACAAACACAGCACTGCTGTATCATTATGACTATGGATAACATTTAATTAAGTATGGACATAGGCCTCCTAAGGAGCGTCATACCGCCCTGTCTTCACCTTGTAATATTAGTATATCAGCTATGTAACTAACAACAACAACAACATCAGCCTATATCAGTCCACTGCTGGACATAGGCCTCCCCTAATGTGCGCCAAAGGTGGCGTTATTTCATCTGGGGGCTATTGCCCATAATCCCCACGCTGGGCATGCGGGTTGGGGATCGCAGTTCGGTGGAGTTGTTCTGCAGAGGGCGCTGCTGCCCGCTCCCCGGTGTGTTACCCTTAGTCGCCTCTTATGACATCCACGGGAAGAGTGGGAGTGGTGAAATTCTATGCCGATACCACACGGCTAGTAACTAACATAACCATTCTATTGTCCAGCTAAGAGACTGAACGGCCACAAAGAGGCGGACAGTACGGAGTCCGACTCGGAGCCTCTCGCCGCCACCTCGCGGCGAGTGCACGCGCTGCGGGCACGAGAGGGGGCGCCGAGCCGGGCGCGGGGCGCGGGGAGGGAGAGAGCTGACTCGTGGGACAGCGATGTACCGCTGCGGACGCATAGCAAAGGTATTGTATACATTCTAATCATTTATTTTGTATTAGGTTTAAAGAACTTTTATTTCTCATAAAAACTTTACAGTTCACTTAAAATGAGATAAATCTAAACAGTAATTATGTACTTAATCTAAGATTAACTAATTAAATGACTCCTGGGCTCTGATGCTTGACTAAAGGTATATGATGATGACTAATGATTTTTATTATAGTTAACATTCTAATCATTTATTTTGTATTATAGTTATTATAGTCAATTTTAAAAGATCTTTATAAATGAACTTAACAAATAATAGTAATATAAATCCAGTGTAAATTTTTCCTAGATAATATTAAACTTAAGCGTTATGCGCTTTTTCAAACTTATAAAAATAAACAAAATGAAGGAATAGGTATTAGTTATTGGAAAATTTAAAAGACTTTATCTTAATTAAAAATTCATGCAAGCTTTAGTAAAGCATTACATTTTAAATAAATAAATTTTAGTTAAATGATTATAACAAACATGTAAACTTAATTATTTAATACGCAAATATTAAGTTTATAGTTATTATAGTGACGATGTACGTCTGCGTACGCATAGCAAAGGTATTGTATACATTCATCTATACTGATATTATAAAGAGGAAAGATTTGATTGTTTGTTTGAATAGGTTCCGAAACTACTGGACCTTTTTGGACCCTCAGATGTATCGATGTGTTGAGCAGTTATTGAGCAGACTCGTAAATTTAGTTCCAATAGCGTGATAGCGCGTTCGCAGCGACATTCGAGCCAAACAAATAGCCAACAAATAGTTTAATAAAATAATACCTTGAATACATTTCCAAAATACTACTTAAAATTATCTGTCAAAAATTAACCTTATACTTCACATCACATCACCAGCCTATAATAGTCCACTGCTGGACATAGGCCTCCCCTAATGAGCGCCATAGATGGCTTTTTTATTTGGGGGTTATTGCCCATAATCCCCACGCTGGGCATGGGGCAACGAACTGGCAACCTTAGCCAACAAATAGTTTAATAAAATAATACCTTGAATCCATTTCCAAAATACTACCTAGAATTATCTGTCAAAAATAAACCTTATACTTACTCACTCCTATCTTGAGCGCCATAGATGGCTTTTTTATTTGGGGGTTATTGCCCATAATCCCCACGCTGGGCATGGGGCAACGAACTGGCAACCTTAGCCAACAAATAGTTTAATAAAATAATACCTTGAATCCATTTCCAAAATACTACCTAGAATTATCTGTCAAAAATAAACCTTATACTTACTCACTCCTATCTAAGTCTTTATTTAATTCGGATTGCCAGCTTTACTAACAATCGAATTTAAAATAGATACAGAAAGCTAATAAGAATAATTTTGTCTTAGTCATAAGTTTCGAGAATAAAGAATTATTATCTATTATCTATCTATAATAGGCATTCGCAAATAGTAAACTTATATTTACTTAATCCTTACTTGTCTATTCACAAGTTTCTTTGAATATATATTTTTTTATTGCTTAGTTACCTTAGTGTATCTTGCCCTCAAATAAGAGAAGTCGCATGATTCTCTCCGACACTTCCCGCTTCAATAAATCTTATTATTATTCGTAGGTAAAGGCATCGGGAAAAAGAGTAAGAGCAGCAGCGCCAGCGCCGAGCCAGTTCCTTCCACGAGCGCCGCCGCTCTCGCCAGAGGTAAGACTTCTTCTTTTATGCAGGGTTATAGGTAGATAAATGAAAAAAATAAAGAAATAAGGCCTGACATCTAAATAAATAATGCCTGACAACACAGCACCATCTGTAATTAGTATAATAAGCCAAAGGTCGTTCTAATTACGTCAATAAATAAATACAGTAAATTATCCTAGCCCCAAGCTAAGCAGAGCTTGTGTTATGGGTAGTACATAACTGATATACATAACACAATATGTTAAATAGATCTTTTATTATACATAGAAAACGACCAGAACACCCCGAACAAATAATTCCAGATCGTACTTATATTTGTCCCGAGGCGGGAATTGAACCCGCAACCTCCTGCGTCGCGTGCGGACCTTCGCCCACCGCGCCAAAAGATGATAAATAACATCTTAAAGACTACTTGGGTAGATCAAGACGAACAACTTTTGTTCTATCATCAACATCATTTGGGGGCTATTGCCCATAATCCCCACGCTGGGCATGCGGGTTGGGGATCGCAGTGCGGTGTCTTCTGCCTCCGCCTTATCTTTGTCTAATCATTGAGATTGTTCTTTATAAAAATATATAAATTTTCACTTTTGATCTTCTTAGCTCTATGTCGGCTACATAGAGCTAAGAAGATCAAAAGTGAAAACAGTCACAGATAAAAGTCATGATACGAACTCAGCACAAGCCAGTAACAGATTAAGACAAGTCGATACATGACGAGGCACGCGGCGGCGCTTGCGTGTCGGTCGGTGTACAAAAAAAATCTGATTAATTAGATAGATTTTTTTTATGCCAGAATTGATTTCTTTTTGGAGTGTCATTTCATTTCCTGAACAATAAAAACTTTTTGATTCAACTTATATTTTTTATTGTAAAACTTATGAGATTCCTAAGCACAAGGTTCCAAAACTTAAAAATACAATATATCAAAATCTGCATGACAAGTTCGTCTTTTTTCCTGTCTTCAATTGTGTTTGAACTATCTTCTTCCAGACGTGGAATCCCCCATGGAACCGGATCCGGAACCGGATCGCTCCGGTTCAGAGTGGAACTCCTCAGCGTGTACCAACATTGAGGTGTTGGAGGAGGAATTGTTGGACGACGTGCATCTCACGTACACCGATAACAGCGAACACGAGAATTTACCTGAGGTCAGTTAACAGCGGAGGGAATAAAAAATTGTGACTCGGGCGGGGCTTGAACCCGCAATCATACTCGATAACGTTCGTTCGCTTGGTCTCTAAGGTCTCTGGTACCCATAAGGTTGTGAGAGACCAAGCGAACGAGTTGCACTTAGTTTAGCCAATCAGTCAGTTGCAACTGAAAAAAGCGTTTGTGCGATCTAGGAAATGTTGTAATTTTGTTTTAACGACATCTGTAGGTTGTTTTATGCGCCTAGGTACCTAGTACCTACCCATCGGAAAAACGGAAGCTAGCTACCTAGCTGGCTTCCTATTGATGAAATTTAAAAAAATTACGACAGTGAAGTTGATAGAATTAAGTTTGTAGGTACCCTAGGTACACTAAATTATTTATCTGTATTCACAGGATGAGGAGCTATTACCAAAGAAACGTCATAGGATGTCTAGTTCGGGAAGTGATTCCAGCAGAAGGCGCAGGAAGAAGCGGCGAACGAAACATAAAAGGTAAAGTGTCCATGAGTCCTGTAAGGTCTAAAGGAAATAAATAACTTTTATTTGAAATAAGATTTTTGTTAATTTTTTATCTATACTAATATTATAAAGAGGAAAGATTTGATTGTTTGTATGTTTGTTTGTTTGTTTGAATTTGAATAGGCTCCGAAACTACTGGACCGAGTAAAAAAATTCTTTCACCATTAGAATCCTTAATTTTCCGTGATGAACATAGGCTATATAATATTTTCAAAAAAGTTAGGGATCCGCATGAAAAATTCAATAATTGAACCGTGGGCTGTATATTCAAGCTCTTTTTCTATCATGGCGCGTCAGAATAGAAAAAGAGGTTGTATAGCGCACGGTGCTTGCTTTTTCTCTACGGCCAGTGTCAGTTTTGGAATGTCGAGTCAATGTCAAAAACCCCAATGCTGTTAAAAAAAGTAAAGATCCGTATGAAAACTGTGAAACCCATCGTTTTAGTGTGTATAATTTCTGAAATGTTTGTTTAATACCCGTGCGAAGCCGGGGCGGGCCGCTAGTTATATTATATATTTGTTGTGAAATGAATTTAATCCAAATGGGATAAAAAAAACACGTTTTCTTATTATTTGTGTAGATAGACAATTATTCTCAATAAAGCTTGTTGTAGGAACCTAGATAAATACTATTCTAATACAAATAATATCAGTACATGGTGAAATATGATAAAATTACAAATCATTGGTACTACGTTTGTATGGGAAATTCACCGATAAAAGGCTGTTTCGAAACAATATGCTTGTTTACTCAAAGATTACGTCATTCGCTCTGATTGGTGTTCAGCCTATCATGGCGGATTGCCGTATTTCGTAGTTTTATTTTATTAAAATAATCAATCTCACTCTTAATAAAAAAATAAACGCGTTTTGTATTCCATGACCCAAGTTTTACACAGCGGGGGGCGGGCAGCAGCGCCCTCTGCAGAATAACTCCACCGAACTGCGATCCCCAACCCGCATGCCCAGCGTGGGGATTATTGGCATTAACCCCCAAATGATAATGTCATCTATGGCACTCATTAGGGGAGGCCTATGTCCAGCAGTGGACTATTATAGGCTGGTGATGTGATGATGTGATGTGACCCAAGTTTTATTAAAGAAATAAATAATTTTAGTGATTTTTAGTTTCTGTCATCCATCATGCCTATTATACAGTAAAATTGTTCTATGCGGTGATATTCACCTATTCAGATCTATGCTCCCTTCACACCTTCCGCTGTTCACAGGATACGCGAGAGGTTCGAAGAAGCGAGCTCCTCATCATCATCATCAGCGGAGCCGGGCGCGGCGGGTGAAGACGCGCGCCGCTACGAGTCCGACCACTCGTACCGACCGCGGTACTCCAGCGATGACGACGCGCCCCTACATCAGTATAGGTAAATCATCATAATCAGTCTGTTATAATAATAATAATGCCGGACAATCCACACAGCATCACCTAGCCCCAAGCAAAGCCGAGCTTGTGTTATGGGTACTAGATGAGTGGTATACATAATACAATATAGTGAACACACTAAATGAGTTAGTTATTGAACGACCACAACCTATGTATCTATCTATACTTAACCTAAGAATCCTGTTCTCATGTAAGTGACATAATTTGTCTTTTTGAGAATAAATGAATATATAATATTATTAAATGTACATACATAGATTATTTTTTTATTATACATAGAAAACGACCAGAACGCCCTGAACAAATATCTGCAGATCGTACAAATATTTGTCCCGGGGCGGATGATTTTTGAAATGATTTTTATTTATTTATCTAAATAGTATTTGATTTGTTCAGACAACGCGCGGAAGGCAGCGACGAGGCGGGACCCTCAACGTCTTCGCGGCTACACAACGGGCACAGTCGGGTAAGTCACTTGTATTGCTTTGTTTTTACACCACTGCGAGGCAGGGTTAGGGTGCATTCCGAATTACTATTACAGCGCTGATAGCGATCACAACGATATTTGGCGTTCCGAATTAGATATCACGATATTGACAGTTGAGTGTCAGTTTTGACAGCGCTCAGTGATTTCATTCTGTAGCATGGTCGGTGATATCGCAAAATGGCGCCTGTAATGACGTCATCTATGACGTCAGACGCGACATTGTTGTCGTGATGTTGTCGCGCCTACAGTAATTCGGAACGCTTTTGAGCGCGATAATATAGATTTTAGCGTAATTCGGAATGCACTGTTATATTTTTTGGTTTGTTTTGTCATTGGCTGAACTCGTTTTGACGTGAGGGAAAAGATGGGTGACCTGTAATATTTGATTTTATTCTATTAAAATAAGTAATTTTTGACAATCGACCATAATCTAGACCCAAGCTAAGCAGAGCTTGTATTATTGTTACTATATAACATAGATATTTTTTATAAGAAAAGTTAAAGTTGCCTACTTTAGAAATGATGCTTAAGTTTGAGAACTGCTCGCTCATCCTTACCGTTAGTTCAGTGCACAGAAAGTCGTGTTAGTTACACTGTTCATGACTCAAAAATGGTTGTACTGATATGGCTGAAAATTTGTGGGGGAGGTAGCTTAGAACTTGGAGGACGTTGGATATTTACCCCGGTGTCATGTTCCCGCGGGATAGTACAGGGATGCGGACGAAGTCGCGTGCAATAGCTAGTACTAAATAAATTGTATTGTTTGTTGTCCTTGAACATAACTTTTATAGGTATTTTAATTAAATTATATTTATTTATTTGTCCTTCAGACTCGTGTTATGACACACACAATTTTTAGGTTTTAATAACTTTATTTCCGGTCCCTGCCCGTGGTCCACCTACATAGTACACCTGGCTGTACCAGGGGCATTTTTTTCTTCCCGTGGTCCACCTCAAGATAACTGGGTGTTCCACGGGAAAAAAAAACTTTCCATGGTCCACCTTAGTTCACCTGGCTGTACCAGGGGCATTTTTTTCTTTCCGTGGTCCACCTGTATTTTGGGTATACAAACTTTACATTACCTACCTACTTAAACAAACTTTTTACATTATTTTTTCCTTTTTTTCGTACTGACAGACAATGTCTATCACACTTCTTTAGGCTTACAAAATAAGCACTTATACAAGTCAAATTTCATACAGTTAACTATTATAAAATAAGAAATAAGGTGCTATTGATTTTCTCTCCACCTCAATTTATACATACAATATTTAATACCCAATATAAATATTAATAAACTTATACTATTTTATGATTTATTTATGTATCCCATATACTCATTTAATGCTTGCAAGAATTATTACAATAGTAGAACCAGTTACTTAGACGCATGTCATGTCATTTAGTCCAAATATATATTATATATTTGTATATATTATATACAAACGTTATACCAAAATGTTTTGTAATTTGAGCATATTTTCACAATGACCTGTAGGCCAAGCACGGGGATTGTTCTCTAGGGTAGAATAGACAATAATGGCATCGCATCGCCATACATTGCGTACATTATTGAAGTTGAAGAAATTAATTTCAAACAATTTACGCATTCGATGACAAAGTGACGTAATTTTTCTCTATTCTACCTTAGACAAGAAAGCCCGTGCTTGCCCTACTGCTATTACTTATAATTGTATATATCTAGGTTTTTTATTTTCAAGATATCACTTTCAGATAAATTAATAAAGTCTCTCGTGTTTTTTTAATGAGGCACTTTTTTTATTGAGCTCGATACTTGTTACATAACTTTTAATGATAACACTCACGGTTTCAAAAATCCCCTTACGTTACCTTGAAAAAACCTGTATATTACGTTTTTTTCTCACTATACATACTCGGTTCTTTGTCTCTTTAATTGTATTTGTAAACAAAGGACTTACAAAACCAAAGAATCGGAAAATATTTTACGATACTAATCTCATCGGAGCAAATCGCAAAAATCACAATAAATGGTTTTGATAGCTTTCATTCATCATCCGTTCCATTTACATTTCAAACTTAACCTTTTCTGTATTTGTTAAGTTGTCACAAACGTGTCTTTGGCAACTAAATAAAATGGATTCTTAATACGATATAGATTAGTACCTATCGTTTTGTATTTACTTACTTAAAACTACAAATTCAGATTCAATAACTTTATTTTTTTCGGCTTACAAAATAAGCACTTAGGCAAGTCAAATTTCATACAGATAAATATTATAAAAAAAGAAATAATTTGTTATTGATTTCTCTTCAATTATATTTTTTGTCCACTACACATACTAGCATAATTGCCTTGGGGTAAAAAAAACCTCTAATGATGTCAAAAGTACTGTTTCCTAAATAAATATATATAAATATCATCATGTCATTAAGTAGCTCATTCAGTATTCTAGCCATAAATCGCATGTTTATTTCCAGCATGATTTCCTATCATAACTGCATTGCAATGCAATAATAAATTACATCATGCATGTGTGTTTACCCACTCAAACTGCACGTTCCCCGCATCAATTTCTTTCACTCATCGTCATATCATCAGCCTAATAGTCCACTGCTGGATATAGGCCTCCCCTAATGAGCGCCATAGCGGCATTATTTATCATTTGAGGGTTGCCCATAATCCCCACGCTGTGCATGCCGGTTGGGTCTTTCACTCGCTGCCAGCGAATCTCCCGTCACCCCACCATTCACCAGCTCGTACTAACAGGGCGGGGTGTCTCTGCGCACGCGCCGCGAAGACACGCGCTACAACGAGGAGAGCGAAGACGACGCGGCGGCGGTCATCAGCAAGCGCTCGCAGCACCACCGCTCGCACGACCCCAGGCGGCTGCAGCTCAGGCGGCAACGACATGCCACGCACACGCAGGTAGGTACACCCCCCCCCCCCATCATGTCACTAAACCTCCCTTCATTATAACATCACACGCAGGTAAATGGACACCCCCTCCCCCCATCAATAAACTCACCATAAACATAATCATAAACTGACACGTACATTCATAATGCGAACCACTATACCCCCCCCCCCCTTCGTTATAACATCACACGCAGGTAAGATACCCCCCATCATCAACTTATTAACCCCTCTTTGTTATAACATCACACGCAGGTAGATGGATCCCCCCATCATGTCACCAACCCCCCTTCATTATAGCGTCACACGCAGGTAGATAGATCCCCCCATCATCAACTTATCAACCCCCCTAGTTATAACGTCACATGCAGGAAGATGGATCCCCTGCTATCATCAACTTTTCAATCCCCCGTCGTTGTAACGTCACACGCAGGTAAGATATCCCCCATCATGTCACCAACCTCTCTTCATTATAACGTCACACGTAGGTAGATAGATCCCCCTATCATCAACTTATCAACCCCCCTTCGTTATAACGTCACACGCAGATAGATAGATGCCCCTCCCCCCCCCTTAATAACTTATCATCCCCCTTCGTTATAACGTCACACGCATTATAACCTGCTCCTCGTATTATTATAGACAGATATATATTGATAAAAACGATGAATGAAATTACATTACATATGCAAATTTATAAAGTGTCACCCTTCGCTGAATAAACCAACGATTTTCACGCGATCCAAGTGTATTAGGCGTTTGTAGATATGGTTCCATATTTTACAGGAAAAATGGAGAGAAGGCAGAAGGTACTATCGAAGTAATAACGGTATTTTCTTTTAGGTAAATTCAAGTATCGATATTTTGAACAAAAGTACCGGCACTAAAGTCACGTTTTCACTAGGAGACATTTGTCTCGTGACCTTTAGGTTTAGGTTTCAGATTCAGATTCAATAACTTTATTTCTTTAGGCTTACAAAATAAGCACTTAGACAAGTCAAATTTCAAACAGATAATTAATAAAGGTTTAGGTAGGAGTACTCCTATTTCCGCATTCGGACTCAGTTCGGTCCATTATGTGTGGTGTGGGTGCTAGCAGAGCCAGCCCAACTCCGTCCAGAAGCGCAGAATCTTCCTGAGGTCTTCACAGGCTTCGCGGGGTGACCTCTGCAAGTTGAGGATTTCTGTTCGTTGTGCTGCTACTCCTTCGCATTCCAGGATTACGTGGGCAGCTGATTCGTCGTCACTGAGGCACCCTCTGCAGAGAGGGCTGTCTGTTGCTCCGATGGTGAATAGGTGTTTGTCTCGCGATCTTGTTACCCGACACGAAATGTACGTGTCCCGAGACATGTCGCTTGCGACATTCACGGGTTGCGGGACGCGTCGCGTCGACACGCGCGATCTTCGTGTCCCTCGATAGTCGCCCGACACGACAGGCTTTGAATAGTGAGGATGCATGTCGCTTTGTGAAACTTTCACAAAGCGACATGCGTCCTGCAACACCACCTCCTCGGGCGACATACTGTTCAGCACTTGCTAGTGTGAACAAGTCATAATGTCGAGGGACAAAGTTGCAGAGACAAACTACGTGAATGTCGGACGACTTGTCTCCGTGACAAGTGGTGAAAACGGCCACCTAGTGAAAACGTGGCTGCGGTTCTCGCGACGACGTTGCCAGCTCTACGGTCTTAATGTACTTACAGAGGCGATTACAGAATACAAATAATAACAGATCATAGTGAGAATATGCTCAAATTACCATCATTTTGGTTTTAAGTTATATATTTGGAAAATTCGTGTGACCGGAGCCTTAAGTATTTATTATTACCATTATTTTTCGGATAAAACCCCTTTCGGGTTTAAAGAAATTATTATTAGTATGTATGTTAGTCTGTAAGGTTTATATGGGCCCTAACATAAGTTAAAATCTCTAAGGAATATGTCTAAAAAAAGATTTTATTATATAGACACAGTTTTATTAAAAACTACTGCGGGCATCATCAAATTCCAATAGTTAGTCACAACCATGTAATTTGTTCCTAAATTTATTTAAATTATTATTTTGAATTATTATAATTCTATACATCAAATCCTCCAGCTTTATAAAACAGTATAATATCAGCCACGTTGAAGCGCTGGTTTTAGGAATTATTTGTTGATAAATTATGATTTAAATTTTTGTAGCCACAGAGATTATATAGGACACAGGAAAGAAATTTGTAAAGGAACCAACCTTGCGTCTTCTTGCCGCTCCAAATGCCCGATGTCGTTGATCGGCTTGCAGAAACCACTCACACATATACTTTTTAATGTTCTGATAGTCGTTGTTTCACTTTAATTAGGCATTTTAATGTTTACACTAGGTTCGAACCCCTTTTTATTTGATTTAGCAGTTAATTTCAATAATTCACTCGGGAGACGTTGTTGCTCGGTTCAATTAGAAAACGCCATCTTCCTTTTTTCTTGTTGGCAGGTAAGTAGGATAGTGGAAGGGAGACAGAACACAATAGGCAAATTGCTAGAAGGAAAGGATAGGAAATAATCTCTGTGACCTATCTAATTACGCTATTGGCCGACACACGTCAATAAACGCTTTCAAGAATAAACTCGACCACTGGTTACGAGACAAAAATGTCAAATTTAAATAAGTGATGCAATGACAAAATTCAACACTGTATGATATAGCTACAGTACCCGGCGATAAATAATGCACATCGACCTTTGGAAAGAGACAATCGGCTAATTTCGGCTTCGTAGAGCGTTATCTCTGTCGCACGAAATACAAACAGTCCGGTATCTATTAGGAGCTGTTGAAACAATTGTGATTTGCTTCTTTTGATAATTTTTAATTCTTTGTATAAAATACACCACTTTTTCTATAAGTGTTGGCTTAGGTTGAAGTAAAATAAATTAAAAAAAAACATGTTCACATTATGTTTACGTATTTAATTATTTTTAAATTATTTAAATTTGGGGGTGTTAACAACTCTCAATACCTCTATATATTTTGAATTGGACGCGACCGCACTCTACCGCACTTGAACAACGACTGACAGTGATGTTTCGTCAGTCGTATAGGTAGTGTGCGGTGCGACAGAGATAACGCTCTACGAAGCCGAAATTAACCGACTGTCTCTTTCCACTGATCGATGTGCATTATTTATCGCCGGGTATTGTACATCAGCCATAGGCTGCTCGTCTAGTAACAGATAAACAAATAATGCTGGACAATCCACACAGCATCATCTAGCCCCAAGCTAAGCAGAGCTTGTGTTATGGGTACTAGATGACTGATATACATAATACAATATTATTACATATTTTTTATTATACATAGAAAACAACCAGAACCCCAGAACAAATATCTGCAGATCGTACAAATATTTATCCCGAGGCGAGAATCGAACCTCCCGCGCCACTGAGGTCGTCTAAATGACAAATAATGCCATCTATGGCGCTCATTAGGAGGCCTATGTCCAGTAGACTATGATGACCCGCTTGTCAATAAATTAAATAAATAAATAAAAATAAAATGAATATAATAGAATAGATATGTGTAATGGAAGCTAATCTAAGCCTAGAATGTAAGGTACTCTATTGAATTGGGTGTGAAAGTAAAAAATAACTATTACATAAAAACTAAAATATATAAAATATTTGTTTTTATATTTTGATTTGATTAGAAGTGCATGTGTACAAATAAATAAATAAAGATAATACTTTATTATACCACACAAGTAAAGAAACATTACAAACATACATGCTTAAAGTAAAGGAAGTACAAAGGGCGGCCTTATCGCTATGTGCGATCTCTTGGCAACCTTGGGATGAACTGGACATGAAGGAACAATATAGACGGAATTTATTATTATTGCGAATGTGGATACTTTCATTGTTATTATCATGTCATTAATTAATTAAGTATTGATATATTTAATTTAAATGTACACATATTTAATTTAAAGGTATTTTTTAAACAAGAACGGTTAGATTTCGACTTGTAATTATTATAAATAAATGACTATTAAAACATCTCGTCTTGCCCGCAGAACATGAGTATGGAAGCGCACGCCGACCACAACTATTTCAACGGCAGCGCAGGTGTTAACGGCGACAATACGCCGCCGGTCAACGGACACGCTTCAGGTATTTACAATAAATTAATGTTATTTTTATTTCATTATCACATCAGTCCACAGGCTGTAGGGCAAGCACTGGCTTTCTTGTCTAAGGTAGAATAGTCAAAAATGACGTCACTTTGTCATCGAATGCGTAAATTATTTGAAATTAATTTCTTCAACTTCAATAATGTACGCAATGTATGGCGATGCGATGTCATTATTGTCTATTCTACCCGAGAGAACAATCCCCGTGCTTGGCCTACTGGACATGGCCTCCCCTAACGAGCGCCATAGCGCCCTGTCTATTTTTATTTATTATATATTGAGTTGTTTATAATATATGTTTTTCTGTTGTGCCGTACAATTAGTGCTAGGCCATTGAGTAAGTATTTTTTTATTATATTGCTGTGTTTTATTAGATTATCAATAACCTCTTAAGGCGAGGATTCCCGACATGATCTCTATGGCTAACCCCCAAATGATAGTGCCATCTATGGCGCTCATTAGGGGAGGCCTATGTCCAGCAGTGGACTATTATAGGCTGGTGATGTTGTTGATGTTGATGTATATCAGTCATCTAGTACCCATAACACAAGCTGTGCTTAGCTTGGGGCTAGATGATGCTGTGTGGATTGTCCAGCATTATTATTATTTATATATTGTTTGTTTACAGGAAGCAGTTCCAACGTGGCCGCGGTGTCGATATCGTCTCGTGGTCGCGTGCGGAAACTCACGGCGAAAGCGCGCGGTTTGCTGCGGGAGTGAAACCTTTAGCTTAATAATCAGCTCAACCAACTACACTTATCCTCACTATTATAAATGCGAAAATTACTCTGTTTTTCACCCCTCAACCAAATTTCATCATTAGTAAAGAATATTAAATAAAAACTAGTATTTACAATTGAAACAATTAAGCTAACTGCAGACTGTTGCGAACAAACTACAGGTAGCTCAACTGATCCTGAACTGATTATTTATCATGTTCCCGCGGGATAGTGCAGGGACACGCGAGATAATCCTATTTTTCATATTATTTTTCATTCATATGTATGACAAAATCCGTTAAAAACCAATCAAAAATACTATTTGAAGCATTTTCTGTGTTTGTGTGTACAGTCAGCTGCACAGATATGTATACACTCCTGAACTTTCACAATATAAGTATACTCGTTATTTTTCAAAGTCAAGTACACCAACTACATTTCAAATGAATGTAGCCATCTAAATCGGTATACAATTAAGCAAAATTATGTAGACAATCACATAAACACAAATATGAAATTTTGGGACTGTATACATATTAATGTTTTGAAACTTACGCGATCTGAACACATAATGATTAGTAATTAACGGGTATTT
This sequence comes from Eupithecia pulchellata, assembly GCA_963931895.1. NCBI lineage: Eukaryota > Metazoa > Arthropoda > Insecta > Lepidoptera > Geometridae > Eupithecia > Eupithecia pulchellata. Next base: position 4,635,447 of record OZ007550.1, on the reverse strand, counting down.
ATCGCGTTTCTTCTTCCTCCTTTCTTCTTCTTCTTTTCTCGACGTTTCAACAGGTTTGCACTCTGTCGTGGTCACGAGATGACTCATCTCGTCGACGTCATCTCGTGACCACGACAGAGTGCAAACCTGTTGAAACGTCGAGAAAAGAAGAAGAAGAAAGGAGGAAGAAGAAACGCGATAAATACCCGTTAATTACTAATCATTATGTATACATATTTGTGCAGCTGACTGTACAAGAAAAACGTTTTTAGATTCTATAATCAATTCAGTTCTAGTTTTAATAGTAAAATTTTTATTATATTAAAATTATTTAGCTTATAAACAGTTGAAGGCAGTATTCTCCAGAAGTATTGACATGGTATTGTGCTACATATAGTGACTTTTCACTTAAAATGATGTTAAGTCGTTACCTCGACCCAATCTAGTGCTACGTGTAATCACTTAATTACAATATTTCATAATAATCTCAAGGCGTTACCTCGACCTAAATGCGCCACCGTACGAAAATAGATTGTGGTGGACAAAAGGGCAATGTATATCTTCCTAAACTATTACAGAGCTATTAATAAGGTGTCCCAAACAGCCAAATTAATATTTTGAAATTTCCTACATTTAATTTTATAATGAGTTATCTGAGGTTATATTTACTGTTTTAATTAGAACGGTCATACAACTAATTTTAATTTAGTGTAAATGACACTAAATTAAAATTAATTAATACAATATAATAATACAAACATAGAGTTACTTAAATTATTACAGAGCTTAAAACGATGTCACCAACTGCCAAATTAATATTTTTAAATTTCCTACATTCAATGTTATAATGAGTTATCCGTGGCGCTGGTTTAGGTCAGGGTAGTGCCTTAAGATCACGTGTATAAACAATAATCGCAGTAAGAAATATTTTTTCAGATTCAGATTCAATAACTTTATTTCTTTAGGCTTACAAAATAAGCACTTAGACAAGTCAAATTTCAAACAGATAATTATTAAAATAAGAAATAATTTGTTATTGATTTCTCTTCACTGCAATTTTTTGTCCACTAATGGAAGAAGTGAAAAAGAAGAAGAAAGAAAGTATTTCTTCAATTGTGTCTATATATAATCAAACATTATTACAAAACGATCAAATAATTTAATATGTTTGAAAGACTGATAATAACTCAATTATTTATAACAATTATGATAAATAATCAAGTTACTTTGTAATTACGGAAAAGGAGTCTAAAAGTTGCGTCGCACGTCCAACCCCAGTGCCGCACAACACAACAAAAACTTTTTATTGAAATAGACTTCAATTCGTAACATTTGGACAGTGATGTATAAACTAGTTGATGGCGCTTAGAATTCTAAGAGATCTGCACTGACATCTCGCGTAAGAGTGTTTTGTGCATTATCCCCCTGCCTGACCAGGCGATGGCGCTTAGAGCTATGTTGAAGATTTTTTATATTTTCTATAAAGAAAAAAATATCCATCTATGTACTCGTAAATTTTTATGTACTAACGGTCCAACCCGGCTTCGCACGGGTATTTAACAAAAAAAATCAATTTTCATGCGGAACACAAATTTTATTGAAAATATTCTATAGCCTATGTTCATCACGGAAAATTTAGGATTCTAATGGTGAAAGAATTTTTCAAATCGGTCCAGCAGTTTCGGAGCCTATTCAATTCAAACTATCAAATCTTTCCTCTTTATAATATTAGTAATAGATAATAGTATAGGCACTATTTTATTTTATTTATTTTACTTTATTTGGTACGCCACTATACCGACGAACTGCCAGACATCAGTCAAGACGAGATCGTGTTAGCTCTAAGGCAGCTTAAAAATGGAAAAGCCCCCGGTGAGGACGGAATTACATCAGAGCTTTTGAAAGCTGGAGGATACCCTGTTATACAGGAGTTACAGAGCCTCTTCAACGCCGTCCTTCACAGTGGGAGAACTCCAAAGGCGTGGAGTGGGAGTTTGGTGGTGCTCTTTTTTAAGAAGGGAGATAAAACCCTTCTTAAAAATTATAGACCCATCTCGCTCCTAAGTCACGTCTATAAGCTTTTCTCACGAGTTATATCGAACCGTCTCGCCAGGAGACTCGACGAGTTTCAGCCACCGGAGCAGGCTGGGTTTCGCGGAGGATATGGTACCATAGACCACATTCACACAGTGAGGCAGATTATACAGAAGTCCGAAGAGTATAATCAGCCCCTGTGTCTGGCTTTTGTGGACTATGAGAAGGCCTTTGACTCCGTTGAAACCTGGGCTGTTCTACAATCCTTACAGCGATGCCAAGTAGACTATCGTTATATCGAGGTGCTGAGATGTCTTTACGAAGCCGCCACTATGAGTGTCCGAGTACAGGACCAACAGACTAAACCAATCCAACTGCGCAGAGGAGTGAGGCAGGGGGATGTCATATCCCCGAAACTGTTCACGAGCGCGTTGGAAGACATGTTTAAGACGCTGGACTGGAAAGACAAGGGCATCAACATAAACGGCGACTACATCTCACACCTGCGATTCGCTGATGACATAGTTTTAATGGCGGAGTCGCTAGAGGAGCTGAACCGGATGCTGGACAGTCTAGCTTCAGCCTCCCGATGTATCGGTCTTGGCATGAATTTGGATAAAACCAAAATCATGATCAATGGCCACATTGATCCAAGACCGGTGATCGTACATGGCCACCTCCTCGAAATTGTTTCTGAGTACACTTACCTCGGGCAGATTTTGCAGTTGGGTAAAAACAATTTCGAGAAGGAAGCCAAGAGGAGGATCCAGCTAGGCTGGGCAGCGTTCGGAAAACTACGTCGAGTCTTCTCGTCATCCATACCGCAATGTTTGAAAACGAAAGTTTTTAATCAGTGCGTCCTACCAGTTATGACCTACGGAGCTGAGACGTGGACACTCACGATAGGGTTGGTCCACCAGTTCAAAGTCGCTCAGCGAGCTATGGAAAGAGCTATGCTCGGAGTTTCTCTGAAGGATAGAATTCGTAACGAATACATCCGACAGAGAACTAAAGTCATCGACATAGCTCAGAGAATTAGCAAACTGAAGTGGCAGTGGGCCGGCCATATATCGCGAAGAACCGATAACCGCTGGGGTAAACGTGTTCTTGAGTGGAGACCGCGACTCGGTAAACGTAGTGTAGGACGCCCTCCGGCCAGGTGGGATGACGATCTGCGAAAGACTGCTGGCAGATGCTGGATGCGACAAGCCGAAGACAGGGCGCTATGGCGCTCATTAGGGGAGGCCTATGTCCAACAGTGGACTAACATAGGCTGATGATGATGACTTTATTTGGAGAACAAACAGTTTTACACACTTTATATCTAACTTAAATACTACCTCTTAACCATTTATATGTCCTCGCATATAGAAACTAAAAATACTGCTTGCTTGCGGAGGAATAGTTCAGTATCTCAACTACTATACTATATTATAAACTAAGAATAACTAATAATTAATAGAATATTACAAAAGGAAAAATGAAATAAAAACAAAAATCTGACTATAATAATAATATGTCACTGCAAAAATGTATCTAAATGTAACGACTTTAATCCATATTTGAATACTCGTTTTGGGCGTGTGAACAACCTTTAGAGTTCAACTCTACAGGCGCGTGTAATCAATGTATTGCAAACTCTATGAGCGATCGAAATTCATTCAACTTTTTTTATTGTATTTTTTCGCGCCTATTTATATATTTATTTAATTAAAACGGTTATTTAAACCAATTCATTCAGCATTAATTAACGGAAATTAAAATATAGAATAGCCTATAGAATGGTTGTTATATGTATATGATCTAAAAATGAACAAAATAATCTCGAATTTTCTTAACATAATAAACATTTGCTTAGTTTCTTAGACGAATGGTAGTTAGTGTATTATAATTTGTATATATTGGTTCCCATTGGATTATGAGGGAGTGAGTGCACCAGTGTTTCGCATACACTTGTGCACTTTAGTAATGTTCTACGCACATGGCTAGAGTGGCCGTCGGCTGTTGCCAATATATGGTCTTTTAAATACTGATTTAAAATAATATTTAAAAAAATGTAATTAATACTTTGGGGTCTGTTTTAAAACAAACGAAGTCGGGGCAGAATGGTACTTAATTTGTATTAAGGCGCATACAGCACCTAAACTAGCGCCACCACCTACTTTATGTTATTATTCTGTTTAACAAAGGAATTTTCAAAAATCCATCGTCCAGTTTGTGATACCTATCATAAACTTTTTTTTAATGCCTCTGTAATAGTTTTATTCTATTTAGTTTAGGAAGATATACGAAAATAGATTTTGGTGGCCACCAAGGGCAACTTCGTATCTCTTGCTAGATGATGCTGTGTGGATTGTCCGGCATTATTATTATTATTATTACTTTAGGGAAATTTGATGTGTATTTGATTTGTGGTTATAAGCCCTACCAAATGATTTTTATGTTGATAATTTTAAACATAATAATGATTATTTATTTTAAAAAACTAGATATCATTAATTTCTGTTCAATTTAATGTCAATTGTTTTTTAATTTTGACATAATTTGTTTATCAAAGTGATGTCAATCGTGATTTCTGAATTTGTGAATTCTGAAGTAAAGTTTAAGTTAATGTAATTAGATAAGTAACTGTGCTTAGGTATTTGTACATATGTGTGTAGTTAATGCAGTGGTATGGTGTAACTATGGAAACCAAAAGAATAAATATTTTGGAAAATAAAATAAGTTTTTATATGCCAATGGTGTGTGATTTCATAAAGATAACCTTTTAGTATTAATTAGTAATTTAACGACCTCTGTGGCGCGGTGGGCGAAGGTCGAACGACATTTGACGTAGGTACCGAAATTTGGCCCGAGGCGGTTTTCAAACCCGCAACTTCTTTCGTTGCAGGAGGGTCTTCGGCGCACTCCACCACATCGGTCGTCAATTAAAATAGCTATGATCCTACTTAAAAATTATCTGAATAACTGCATTTTACTTTGATTTCATATTTAAGTACTATAACATAGCAAAGCATGTTGTTTTTTGATCGGTACAAGAGTTAATTGGTTGCCCTACAACCGGTAACACAGGTTCCTAAGGTTAATATCCATGTTGTTGTGTAACTATAACTACCTAGTACTATAAACCATCATCGCCTTCCACAAGTTTTAACCAAACAAAATACACGTCTTAAGTGAGCATGGTTGATAGTTAGGTACGCGAGTGTAAAAAATATTTTTATGCAATTTTCGCAGTAATTTAAGTACATATGTAACCATTGGATCAAAATAAAAATCGAAAAAGTATAGGAATGGAGGAGATTATTGTGCATGGCGGTAAAAAGTTACGAGGCAGTGTCAAAATAGAAGGCGGGAAAAATGTGTTACTGCCAATTCTCGCGGCAGCCATCTTGGCCGACGAAGGCGCTACAACTTTGAAAAACGTCCCGATTCTAACAGATGTGCTTGTGATGATCGAGATTCTAAAAAGCTTGAACGTGGGTGTTGATTTTATCTCCGGAAAAAACGAAGTCACTATTGATGCCACGAAGAACTTAGGATGGGAAGCAAACTACAAACTTATAAGTAGAATGCGAGCATCGATACTTATTATGGGAGCGCTTTTGGCGCGCAATGGACACGCCAAAGTCGCGATGCCAGGCGGTTGCGACATCGGAAAAAGACCTATAGATCTTCACTTGAAAGGCTTTAAAGCTCTAGGAGCAGAAATCACAATCAAAAATGGATACGTAGAGGCCCATGCACCCGTACTTACAGGCTGCAACATAAATCTAGATTTCCCCAGTGTCGGGGCCACCCAAAACATTTTACTGACAGCTGTCAAATCTGAAGGAACCACTGTAATAACGAATGCTGCGAAAGAACCAGAGGTGGTTGAACTAGCTCAGTTTCTAAACAAGATGGGAGCCAAAATTACAGGCCATGGTTCAGAGATTATACGGATAATGGGAGTGAGTCAACTAAGGGGAGTAGAATTCATTATTATCCAAGATCGTCATGAGGCAGGGACTTTTATGATAGCCGCAGCGATGACTGAAGGAAATGTTCTGATAAAAGAAGCCTCAATAAAAGACAACCAAGCGTTGGTATCCAAACTGAGAGAATCGGGGGCTACCATTAGGCAGGAACAAGGTGGCATACGAGTTATGGGTAGCAAGATTATCAATGGATTAAACGTGACAACTGGACCACATCCTGGCTTTCCAACGGACTTGCAAGCCCCGCTATGTTCCATGCTAGCCACCGCCAAAGGCGTAAGTACCCTCAGAGAAACGGTCTACGAGAATCGATTCCAACACCTGTCAGAACTGTCAAAAATGTCAGCTGACGTGAGTGTGACAGATGACGTTGCAACGGTAATTGGAGGTGAGAATATTGGCGCCAAAGTAAAGGCGAGTGATTTGAGGGCAGCGGCGGCTTTGATTTTAGCGGGGCTGAAGGCGAGAGGGGTAACCCGCGTCACGAATTTAGAATATTTAGACCGCGGTTATTACAAGTTCCATGAAAAACTGCAGAAGCTCGGAGCGAAAATTGAAAGAGTCGTAGTAAAAGATTCGTGCGCTGTATCTGTAGAGGGAAAAACCACTCAAGAAATTGCTAAGTTTTTACTGGACCAAAACATGGACTCGCCAAGCATAAGCTAATAATAATAAGGTAAAAAGGGTGAAAGGGTGGTAATGTTTCGATGCAAAATAACCCTTCAATCGAAACTCAGAAATATGTATTTTTTCGTTTAACGAAACTTCCCTAGCGAACAGAATTGAATCACAGAGAAATTACCTAGATGTATGATGTTCGTAGGTAAATTCAATATTCAAACATGGTAAAAATAAAACTATGCATAAAGCATAGACAAATTAAATTATGAAACATGTATATATTAATATCTTGATTATAATAAACTAGCGGTCCGCCGCCCCGGCTTCATACAAGTATTAACTAAAATTTAATTGTTCATGCATTGATCCCTAACTTTTTTGAAAATATTCTACAGCCTATGTTCATCAGGGATAAAATTTACTATTCTAACGCTGAAAGTATTTTTCAAATCGGTCCAGTAGTTTCGGAGCCTGTTCAATTCAAACAAACCATCAAAAATCTTTTATATAGATTATTCTATGATCCGCTACCTACCTAAGGATAAGGAAAGGTTCGTAACTTCATCAATAAAAATCTAGATAGGTATAATCGAAATACTTTATTCCGCTAAACTAAGCATACAATTTAGCATTTTATACAGACGCTCATTCACTCACGCAAGTCCCACGCGTGGGCTGCATACAGACATGTTTCGTATTACTCAAAAAAGGCATCGTCGCTCTTGTATGTGAACGATTGAAAACTGGCATGTAATTGAGTTTACTCAGCCATCTATGCTTGAGTAAGCACCTATTTTAATTGCTTAAGCTTTACTCAAGCATAGGATGATTGAGTAAGACGGCATAATAAGCCCTTGTAGTTATTGGCCAAGACACTGCGATACATGTGTTAGCTGAAATTCTTATTAATTTTCGTTTGATACAGAATATTTGTACACACGAAACACGCCTTTATGCAGTAACTACATAACCTAACAAAACAACAAATAAAACGATTTTCCAGAACCATTTTATAACAAAATGCAAATAAATACATAAATACGTTCATATGTAGAAAATTATAACAAAAAATGCTTCATAAAAATCGTTCCGTGCATAAATATCATTTTGTGAATTGCATGTTTTTTATTATACAACAAAAATGTAAATTATCAACTATATAACAGCCTAAAACTCCACTATAATTAAATCTACAGGTTGCGTCATAATATTGCGAAACACAAACGATAGTAGGCCAAGCACGGCGATTGTTCTCTAGGGTAGAATAGACAATAATGACATCGCATCGCCATACATTGCGTACATTATTGAAGTTGAAGAAATTAATTTCAAATAATTTACGCATTCGATGACAAAGTGACGTCATTTTTGTCTATTCTACCTTAGACAAGAAAGCCCGTGCTTGCCCAACTGAACAGATATCTGGGAGATACAAGTAGTAACCCCAAATCAACAAATATTACTTTATTTCTTTTGATAGGTACGGTCAATATTTAGACGGGCGACCGTGGCTACATTGCCTTCTACACATACATAAACAAATTAAACACGTATTATGTATTCAAAGTAAATAAAGCTGGTATATACCACAAAATTGTTCAGTAACCCGTAGAATTAACACGAAATAACTCTAAAATAGGAATAAGTATCAATTGCTAAATAAATAAATCTAATTGAAATATTTCGACATTCACCTGAGATAAATTTCAAAGCACATAATTTTCGATAATAATTCTACGGCACTACGAAAATTATGTATTTTGGTCAGAATATTTTATTAAAATTAACAATTTTAAAGTTACACATTGAAACGGAGGGGAAGTGTTAAAAAAATTAAGTATAAGTCCAAACATTTTACAGTTTTCCCGTAGATCACTTTAATAAAACTTGTGTTCGATTTGACAATGAATTGAAGTAAATGCTTCAAGAGATAGTAATGAAAGATGGACAACCCTAAATGTCTTGAAAAGCCCCGGTTCCTACGCCCAAAAAATCCACGACTTTTGTATTATCGCCATGTATTTTAACCTGCTAAATAAGCTACATATTTCCAAAGTTATGGCCACAATTCTAGCAGTCCTTTGAGCGTACTACATCAAACCTTTTGCATATTCAAATAAACTGTACCCAATTTGCTTTCTATTGAGGACACTGTAGCAGTTGCTAGGTCTTCTTTGTTGACATACAAGAGCCGTATTCACACTGAATTGATAGGAACCGGGCACAAGATGTTTACTTAGTGGCATCGAGGCCTTAGTCCTGTGACTGACTGAATAGTTAGGAACGGGGCATAACGGTTTACATTTGGTGAGAATGCCTGCGGAGGCATGGAGAGGTTTTAGTTCTTTTCTTCCTTCTTCTTTTCGTCTTCTGGTGTTTGCTCGGTCGTCTGCTGTTGGTTCCCTTCGCGCTCGGCGGCCATCTGCGAAAATGATAATATTTATTATTTACACATACATAATATTATTATACAAAAATGATAATAATGTATTTTATGGATCATAGTAAACATCAGTTGCTTAATCTAGTTGGACAAACACAAGGTAAATGGTAATTAATCGTCCGCCCTGGTTTCGCACGTACCTATATTTAACTAAAATTACTAAAAACTTATCATAAGGATAGAGATTATATTCTCTATCCGTACGATAAGTTAATACATTAGACTAATATAATAAGGACCTTAACGCTATGAACGTCTTTCTCGACCTCTGTGGCGGGGCGGGCGAAGGTCCGCCTGCGACTCAGGAGGTTGCGGGTTCGATTCCCGCCTCGGGACAAATGTTTGTACGATCTGCAGATATTTGTTCAGGGCGTTCTGGTCGTTTTCTATGAATAATAAAAATTATCTATATATGTTATAATATTGTATTATGTATATCAGTCATCTAGTACCCATAACACAAGCTCTGCTTAGCTTGGGGCTCGATGATGCTGTGTGGATTGTCCGGCATTATTTATTATTTATTTATTTATTTATTCCCCTAGCTAACCTAAGAATGGATTTTCTATTTTTTGTTGACTAAGATACAAAGGTGAGGTTGACTGAATTGTGGCAACACCGAGATGCAAAGGCTGACAGAATAGATGAATGTAGATGATTAGAATGTAGATAGCGACAATCGTCCAGAGAGCTACATAGCCACCCGCTGGCTGATAACACACCATCCGTGCTATAGCACTATTGCTTGACCACTGCATTTATACAGTAATGCAATGGCTCAAATAAGTGCATTTTATTTATGTTTGTACCACATTGTTAAGGTAATTGCAGGAACTTCTGGATGTACACTTTTTGAAAACAGTCGGTATTTGAATTTTTTTTACTACAAAAAACCTATCGTTAGACGAATTCATTATGAATGTAAGCGGGTTAACTACGAACCTATTTTGGTGTTCTTCCAACACAAAATAGGTTCGTCATAATGGATTGGAAAATATTGGCAATCGGACATATGTACTTAGTTATTTTGTTTGTTGAATCGTTTAACATTATTTTTAAAGTCTAGACAATAGACTATAAAAGTAATGTCGAAACTAAATTACACAATTAGTTTTCTAGAACTTCTTGATACATCACGAAGGTCAAAAAGAAATTTATGAGATTTTGAAGGCGAGGACTACATATAACGGGTATAAACCTAGTTTGCACAATATTATTAACCCGAAGATATTCGCCAGGTGTAGAGACTAGCAAAGGAAAAATAACCAGGTTATTGTGGTCGAAGGACTGGGTAATTTGGTTATGGGGGAGAGTGCAGACGCCTGCCATAAACATAGTCTCATCATAAACTCATTATGAATGTAAGCGGGTTAACTACGAACCTATTATATGTTGTAAGAACATCAGGGTGAGAGCGACGTGAGCCGCACTCACCCTGATAAAGTCCCTCGTTAAGGGATGAAACGTTGGTGTTCTTACAACATATATAGGTATTTAAGTGACTTTTTTCATTAAGTGACTTTTTTCATTAAGTATTTTTTATTATTTTAGTAAAAAAAATATATAATCGTAGTTAACCCGCTTACATTCATAATGAATTCATCAAACTACGATAGTTTTATAAACTGTTAAAAGTGGCAGTAGTAGTCTTGTTACAACCTGTATATAAAATAAATACCTTCTTGTAAGCCTGTTCGAAGAGCTTCAAGCTGGCTTGCTGCAGCGTGTTGGTAGCCGTGCGGATCTCCTCGGGGTCGACGGCCTCCTTCTTAGCGAGTAGCTCTCGCAGCTTGGCGATCTCACCGCGCAGCTTGTCGCACTGTGAGAGAAAAGATACGGTAAGTTTGTTGCACTGTAAAGTATTACCGTCGTGTGGTGGCAGAATTTCACAGGCTCAACTGTTCCTGTGGGTGTCGTAAGGGACTAAGGGACACACGACCTACTTTACAGGGGAATTTATAAAAAAAAATATGAATTTTTAGATCCCTTTAATGAAAAATCTGTAGGGTTTTCTACACATATGTTTATAGTTAAATAGTTAGAGGGACGGATAAAATGCGAATCGAACCCACGAGTGCTAGTTTGATACTGATATAATTTTCGTTACTATTTTTACAGTAGGTATGCAAAATGTTGACCATGATCTAGTTCATTAATTTATTGTTTTAACAAAATGAAAATAACAATATTAACTAAATTCAACTCTACCTATCGTGCGGTGCTCCGTACATTACTCTAAGGCGAAAGTTCACCACAATTACACAAAAAAAATTTAAAAAATTATACATAAAATCTACCGTGAAGCCAAAAATTTTTTGAGGAGGTCGAGAAGATAGCAAAAACCCCCTGCAACTCCCTTTTCATTTTGGCAAACGACGTACCAAACACCCTGTATATTTATAATGAAGCCGTAAAAGATATACTCATAATATTAGTGTAGTAATGTGCGAGAGAGTTTAACCCTTGCACACACTAGTATGCAAGGGGAATATGTCCACAGTTGATCTCGCACCCGTCTATAGACCTGCCCAGCCGGATACAGACCCGACGAGGACTAGTGCTAAGTGCATAGTGTTATTAGATAAATACTATTCTAATACAAATAATAGCAGTATATGAAAATATGCTTAAATTACAAATCATTTTGGTATTATGTTTGTATGGGAAATTCATCCGTTACTGAAGCCTTATGATTAGATAATGTAACACAAAGATTGACGATATCTATAGCGCGGTGCCGTCTACGACGCAATAAGTTGCGGTTTACTCCTATAACACCCTGCCTCGAATACCTCCTATAACACCCTGCCTCGAATACCTCCTATAACACCCTGCCTCGAATACCTCCTATAACACCCTGCCTCGAATACCTCCATTACACCCTGCCTCGAATACCTCCTATAACACCCTGCCTCGAATACTCCCTATAACACCCTGCCTCGAATACTCCCTATAACACCCTGCCTCGAATACCTCCATTACACCCTGCGTCGAATACCTCCTATAACACCCTGCCTCAAATACCATTACACCTCCTATAATACAGACCTCGTCCTGCGGCAGTTGGTGCTTGTACTCGTCCATCTTGGTCTCGGTATCGTGAAGCACGCCCTCGGCCTGGTTGGAGAGCTCCACTCGTTCGCGGCGCTGCTTGTCCGTCGCGGCGAACTGTTCCGCGGCTTTCACCATGTTCTCGATCTCGTCTTTGGAGAGGCCGCCAGAGGATTGGATCACGACTGGAATGGAAGATGTATTTGAGGCATGTTTGACAATAATACATTAACCCGGCGAGGATGTGGTAGGGTCTATTTGACCCTGCTCATTTTGTTTGAAGTACAGTTATTTTACCTGCAGTTGCACGCTCTCGAGATTCTCAGTAGCTGTAGTCATTGATGTACCCTACCCTCTACGCAACTTAATCAGGTGCCGCATGCAAAAGCAGCTAAACGTCGGCAAACGTAAATAGGGTATTTATGACCCTTCCACATCCGCGATGTAGTACTTTTGTGCCATGTTTAAATTTATTATTTTATTGAATATTTAGTGATTTAGGTGTTTTTTCAAATGAAATGAACAACGAAGAGGCCAGAAAGGAGGCTGAGAGGATACGTCGTTTGTTGGAGGAGGCATCAGACAGTGAAAATGACTTTATGACTGATGATGGAACTAAGTGTTGCAAAATTCCACCTCATCATCAAGTTCGGACCCGTTCTGAAAACATCATCAGAGAGGCACCTGGCGTGAACTCGGTAGGAAGATGGGCACACTCAGAGCTGGAATTCTGGAGTATTATGCAATGACCAGATAAGTTATCTGCGACATATTATAATGTGAGCCGTAATTCGATAAATGACTTCTGACAGTGTTCTATGCAATACTGAATATGGCTGGCATAAACGCTGGTATTGTTCACCAAGCAAATACCAATAAAACTCAAGGATGACGCAATTTTCTCAAAATTTTCTCAATTGGCCGTACGCTCGTCAGCGAACACTTGAGTGCGTGAAAAGATATACCGCAATTGTCGAGCACTTTGGGTAAGAGAATTAGAGTCCCAGGTCAGCTGTTAGAGTTCCAGGTGCACGAAAAAGGTGCCAAGAATGCTCCTATACCAGACATCGTAAGACTGCTCATGTTTGCGAAGGATGTCATGAGTACATTTGTCAAGAACACATTGTTCCTTTCTGTCACCAATGTGTTACGGAGAGAGATGATTAGTAGCTTATAAGAATGATTAATTACTGATTTTGTAATAAAATATCATAGATTATATAAACACCTTCCTAAAGATACTAATTACTTATAAAAATATTTCTTAGTGTTGATTTCTGTTGATTTATTTTTGTAAGTAACGAAGGCTCCTTCTAAAGTTGATAAATATTAGACTTTTCGTATAATTGAAATAATAAAAGCTGTAAACGGATATTGGTGTTTTTTTCTTGAAAATCTTTTAATAAATAACCAATTTATAAGTTTACTTCCCATTCCTTATAAAAAATGGCATAAAATAAAATAAAAATATTAATTAAATACAGGGTCATCAAGACCCTCCACATCTTCCATGTACCCTTTTCGTACCACATCCTCGCCGGGTTAATAATGCTAGAAACTCACACAGCGTCATCTAGCCCCAAGCTAAGCAGAGCTTGTGTTATGGGTACTAGATAACTAATATACATACATAAATAATATAAGAGTATATACATAGAGAAAAATAAAATAGTATATCTAGGTTCCAGATATATATACAATTTTAATACAAATAATAGCAGATCTTTTACGATTTTAGCTTGAACTGATGTTCATTGGTTCTTAGATACGAAAAACTTCTTTATACATTTATAAAAAATCATTAAAAACGGGATATTCGATTTTGATCATGGCGCATGAAACCCATATATTGGAAAAACTTACGTAAATAGAAGAGTGACAATTAGCTATGCTTTAAGTAACAAACTATTATGGTGTAGTAGATAGAGAGTGATAAACATCTATACTTTAAGTTAGCGAACTATTATGAATAAGAGGTTAAAACTCACTCTGTTGTTCCTTGCCAGTTCCCTTGTCTCTCGCGGACACGTGCACAATGCCGTTAGCGTCGATGTCGAAGGTAACCTGCGAATATTAAATATTATTAAATATATATTACTAGCGGTGCGCCCCGGCTTCGCACGGGTATTAGCCTGGACTTCGATTGTCACTTTCGTATTGTGTAAATAGGTCAACTGGTCTTCAGTTTCAGCTATTTACACAATACGAAAGTGACAATCGAAGTCCAGGCTAGGTTTGAAATGCCAAAACTGAAGCCGATTACGATTACCAGTTGAGTTAGAGCCCACATAGGATAAGATAGATATTTGACAATCCAACCACCTGGAAAATACGATTTTTTTTAAAGAATATTTTTTTTGAGTTTTTGGGTAGAATGCAAATCTTATTATAATTCACCAACTAAATCAAATCGCACACGATAAACGTTAAATAGCCTACCTACTTAAGGTTACTATAAATTATTTATAGGATACTAGCGGCCCGCCCCGGCTTCGCACGGGTATTAAACAAAAATTTCAGAAATTATACACACTAAAACGATGGGTTTTACAGTTTTCATACGGATCTTTACTTTTTTTAACAGCATTGGGGTTTTTGACATTGACTCGACATTCCAAAACTGACACTGGCCGTAGAGAAAAAGCAAGCACCGTGCGCTATACAACCTCTTTTTCTATTCTGACGCGCCATAATAGAAAAAGAGGTTGAATATACAGCCCATGGTTCAATTATTGAATTTTTCATGCGGATCCCTAACTTTTTTGAAAATATTATATAGCCTATGTTCATCACGGAAAATTAAGGATTCTAATGGTGAAAGAATTTTTAACTCGGTTCAGTAGTTTCGGAGCCTATTCAATTCAAACAAACAATCAAATCTTTCCTCTTTATAATATTAGTATAGATGATAGATATTTCACAGAAGTTAAATTGTCCATGTCAATAGCTCTTTATCCACAGACCACATAAGATAACATGCTATTTGACATGCTTTCTGTGAATAAATGATTTTATTTATGATTTATGATAAATACCAGTTCAAGTTCATAATAAAATGTAACAACAAGTTTCACATCCAACAGAAGATTGCAAGTTGATTCCGATAAATTTTATCAGAACAGTTTGCCTTCTGTTGGTATCAGGGTTACTAGAAATCAATCTAAATCCCGATACACTGTTCCTCATTGTGTTGATGTTGCACTGTTCATAATACACAAGCTATGTTAGCTTGAATACGGTGTGCCAGTGCCATGGAGAATATCTTAAAAATTTGTCTATTAATAAACGCATCTCCTAAACCGGAGTGTGAAACAAAAACTATGTAGAAGGTGCGGAGAAAGCAACTTTATGAGATTGTTGTGAAGTGACAAAAACAGTTTACTTTAAGTCTTAACTCCATTGAGTCAATCATAACTGTAAAAAGATTTATGTTTGTGTTACTTAAAATCTAAGTACCATTTCAATATTCGTACTATTGAAACAATTGAGTTTACTGCAGACTGTTGCAACAAACTACAGGTACTATAGACTTAAAAATACCTACTTGGTTTGGTAGTGCTTTTTTCTGGATCCCAGACTACCAAGCGTTCTAATCTCAGAATTAATGTTATTTTATTTTGCATTTCTAATACTGGTAGATTCTGTACACCGAAATAACGCTACGTAAGAGCGGGGTTCTTTAACACAAGCATATTTATGCTTAAATGAGAACCCCAACCCATGTCAATGTAATTAATTAATAACATCTATAGTAGCTAACTTTGCTGCTAACTTCATATCGTCCAATTTAATCATCATCATCACCAACCTATAATAGTCCACAAAGCCTATGTCCGCTGGACATAGGCGTAATGAGCGACATAGATGGCATTATCGTCCAAGTGCATACAAGGTATTATATACCTCAATCTGTGGTACGCCGCGCGGCGCGGGGGGGATTCCGACCAGAGAGAATTGTCCGAGTAGCTTGTTGTCTGTGGCCATCTCTCGCTCGCCCTGGTGCACTTTGATCTCAACTTGGGTTTGTCCATCGGCAGCTGTCGACAATTTGTATTTATTATTATTTATTTATAAATGGAAAACCAGCAGCACAGACAAATTTAAAAATAAAAAAAACACTTCACTTAAATGGTTTTGTTTGTCCACTAGTGGAAGAAGTGTAACTCATCTAATGACTCACCAGTAGAGAAGACCTGGCTCTTCTTAGTCGGTATAGTGGTGTTCCTCGTGATCAGCTTCGTGAACACGCCTCCCAACGTCTCGATACCCAGGGACAGCGGAGTCACGTCGAGTAGCAGAATGTCTGTGACGTCACCCGCTAGGACTCTGCCCTGCCAGCGGCGCCCACCGTTTATGTCCACTAGTGGAAGTGAAACTCATCAAATGACTCACCAGTAGAGAACACCTGGCTCTTCTTAGTCGGTATAGTGGTGTTCCTCGTGATCAGCTTCGTGAACACGCCTCCCAGGGTCTCGATACCAAGGGACAGCGGAGTCACGTCGAGTAGCAGAATGTCTGTGACGTCACCCGCTAGGACTCCGCCCTGCACCGCGGCGCCCACCGCGACGGCCTCGTCGGGGTTCACGGCGCGGGACGGAGCGCGGCCGAAGATCTCTTGCACTGTTTGTTGGACCTGCGGTTGTTATTATTTATTTATTGACGTAATTAGAACGAACTTAGGCCAATTTACTAATTACAGTAGGTTTTAATATTAATAACAATTGGATTAAGTACATATTGGGTGGGATTGAGGAGTTGTGGAAGCTGCGAAAGTATTATGTTGCTAAACTAATGAAACCTTTCAAAAACAATCACGTTTCTTATCTTGACACTAGATGGCGCTGCACATTAGTCATGTGATTTAACAAAACAATAATTTCATGCGTAACCCTAATTTTTTTTATCGTTTAAGTGTAGTCTATGTTGATCAGGGAAAATTTAGGATTCTACTGTGAAATAATTTTTCAAATCACTGCAGCAGTTTTGGAGCCTATTCAATTCAAAATTATAATGTAACGTATGCAACTAAAATATAATAATAATTCTATATAATCCTTCCTCGACTTATAATGACTTACTAATATACACTTCCAACTGGTATTGATATGGATCAGTTGAGCTACCTGTAGTTTGTTCGCAACAGTCTGCAGTTAGCTGAATTGTAAATACTAGTTTTTCTATTTAGTTAGATCATTGTTATATATTTCTTAATAAAGGCTTTGCCATCTTACTAATATTATATAAATATTAGTAATTAGTAAAGATAGTAGTCCACAGCATACCTTGGGCATCCTCGTCATGCCACCAACCAGCAGCACTTCCCCGATGTCCGTTCGTGAAGTCTCAGCATCTTGCATGGCCTTCTGGCACGGAGCCACAGTCCGCTTGATCAGGTCTCCCACGAGAGCCTCCAGCTTGGAACGGCTCATCTGAGGAAGAATTATTGGGATTAATAATTATATTTTATTTTCCTTTTATATCTTGCTTCTTTATGTATTTTCTGATTATAAAAAAAAATACATAAATTTCGGTTAGAGCATTCCATCGCACTTTTAATAAGGAAAGATCGCGGTTTCTACTCCCGGCGAAATCGAATTTTTTCGAGATATTATTTAATTAGTCATGGATTTTAGTCGCATCTCCTATGGGTTATTTTATTATACTAAAACCATCATTATATTTACATTATGTAGCCTATTGACATGTAATTGAATGGCTTTTTCTTTTTGCAAATATCATTAAAAGGGCTTTCTTTCAAATGTGAAATTAATTATATGTTGTAAGAACACCAACGTTTCATCCCTTAACGAGGGACTTCATAAGGGTGAGTGCGGCTCACGTCGTGCCCGTATCGCACCGCTTACATTCATAATGAATTCGTCAAACTACGATAGTTTTAAAATGTGAAATAAATTTCACAGCTAGACTAGTTTTGCGCGGTTTCTCTTGAGACTCACTATTTAATAAAATGTACCATTTAGTCTATACTAATATTGTAAAGAGGAAAGATTTGATTGTTTGTATGTTTGTTTGATTGAATTGAATAGGCTCCGAAACTACTGGACCGAGTTGAAAAATTCTTTCACCATTAGAATCCTTAATTTTCCGTGATGAACATAGGCTATATAATATTTTCAAAAAAGTTAGGGATCCGCATGAAAAATTCAATAATTGTACCGTGGGCTGTATATTCAACCTCTTTTTCTATTATGGCGCGTCAGAATAGAAAAAGAGTTTGTATAGCGCACGGTGCTTGCTTTTTCTCTACGGCCAGTGTCAGTTTTGGAATGTTGAGTCAATGTCAAAAACCCTAATGCTGTTAAAAAAGTAAAGATCCGTATGAAAACTGTGAAACCCATCGTTTTAGTGTGTATAATTTCTGAAATTTTTGTTTAATACCCGTGCGAAGACGGGGCGGGCCGCTAGTTAAATATATATATAATATAAATACACTACTATCTTTAAAAAACTATATGTAATATTTTTTAGAATCTAACCTTATTTGTTTACCTTGTTACAATATTTTTTAGCCCAACAAAACACAATATCTTGAGGGAGGTTTAGTTATTGTATCAATTTTGCACTATTCTAAGTTATTCAAGCAACGGTACTTGAATAAAAGGTATGTAATTTAGTTATAGTGCACTTTCTAGTAATGAAATATATTTTTCATTATATTTATTGCTACTTGAAAAGTAAATACCCTATCTACTTTTACTCATTCCTATAAGAATTAAGTTCATTATGCTGAGGCTGAAACATTTTGGTTCATACACTGAAGGTATATAATATAATTTAAGGATTATTTTATTTTTACATTTATTTAAGGTTTATTTTTGTACTTACGTTTTCTTGTGTGAGCAAAATTAACGATTTTCTTTCTTTCTAATTTAATAATTTCATTTCTTTAGGCTCACAAAATAAGCAATAGGTTAGCTTGTAGCATGGGAATAAACGAAAATCTATAGAAGCGATAAAGTGCCTCCCAATTTCAGATATATAAGAAGTTCCTAGATATACTTAAGTGACCAAATTCTCACTCTTGGCCTGTAGCACCAAAATAAACAATACTTTAGTAGAAGCTGTAAAATGTCCGCCAGTTTGAGAAATATTGCAAATGAGTGCCCGCGGTTTCACCCGCGTAACTCCCATGTATCTAAATCATTTTAAACTTAGATTTAGATAGGCAATAACAAACATTGTATTAGACACATAAGTTATATGAATGTACTAGTGGTTTCTTTTTCACTTCTTCCACTAGTGGACAAAAAATTGAAGTGAAGAGAAATCAATAACATATTTATTTCTTTTTTATAATAATTAACTGTATAAAATTTGACTTGTCTAAGTGCTTATTTTGTAAGCCTAAAGAAATAAAGTTATTGAATCTGAATCTCCCGAACCCGCGTGATTTTCGGGCACATATGTTATTCCAGGTCACAAACTATCAATGTATCAAGTTTCATCAAAATCCATTTAGTAGTTTTTGCGTGAAAGAGTACATCCATCCATACTTTCTAACTTTCGCGCTTCTTTATCTTTCCTCTTTATAATATTAGTATAGATTAGGATTGCAGTGTGAATCTTGTGTTATTTTATTTATTTGTTTGTTAATAGACGAGCACCTATGGCTGATGTGTCTATCATACAGTGTTGAATTTTGGTAGTGCGTAACTTTTTTTAGTTTGATATTTTTGTCTCGTAACCTGTGGTCGAGTTTATTCTTGAAAGCGTTTATTGAAGTGGCTGGTATTATGTCTTCTGGTAATATGTTCCAGTTGAGCACCACTCTATTGCTAATAAAAAAAAAATACCTTGAGGTTCATGTG
The DNA here is from genome assembly GCA_963931895.1 of Eupithecia pulchellata. Taxonomy (NCBI): domain Eukaryota; kingdom Metazoa; phylum Arthropoda; class Insecta; order Lepidoptera; family Geometridae; genus Eupithecia; species Eupithecia pulchellata. Next base: position 4,615,510 of record OZ007550.1, on the reverse strand, counting down.
TTTAGGCCCCGAAGCGTCCATAGTGAGGTAGGGCAGGTTGATGTCCGTCTGCGCGGAGCCCGAGAGCTCGATCTTGGCCTTCTCAGCGGCCTCCTTGAGACGCTGCATCGCCATGGCGTCTTTGCGGATGTCCAGGCCTTGCTGTGGGCAACATGAAATACAGAAAGTTAGTCTATGAACATATTTTATAAGCTAAGAATTTACACCATCCTAAACCATCTATTCGGGTCATCAATAGGGGTGGCCTTTAGCAGTGGACTATTATAGGCTGATAATGATCTTGATGAGGATGGAAATATCCACCCAGATCTTCTTTGGGTCTTTCTTTCTTTCTTTCTAGTAAGAGGCGTCATTAAAAAACTATACATTCGCCAAACTCGATGTGGAATGTTTGTAAACCGACCGACGTAATATGGTGAATTTTAGGTTAAGATACTTAACCTAAAATTCACTATATTACGGTTGTATTTTTATTCGGAATTAACTCTATAGATTAGGTCCTTGCTTCAATGAATATTGTTTACATTTATATCTGAAACTCGACGTCATGCAAGCGAATTTTACATCCAGTTTGGCTAGCAATCTTTTGAGGTTTTTCAAGATACCTAAACTAGTATTTGCAAGGTGCCATTATCGCGTGTCCTAAAAATACTTCTATCAAAATTAATTTTAAGTTTTTATGTAGCGCGGTTTCTAGGAAAGCCATAGACACATGTCATAGACTAGCTGGTACCGCGCGTTTCTCTCGCATCGCTGCAAAAGCGCAAACGCACTGGCGTAGACGCTGATCGGCGATGCTTCAGTTATTAAGTGTTATACATTCCAATTAACATAATCAACCATACTGGACAATGCCTATCTAGATCGCCACAGTCACAATTTTTTTCTATGTTTATTTCATCTTTATTAACTTATATTTAGCCATGTTTTACTATCAGTTGTAAATAAAACATATTCTATTCTTCTTCTTGTATTATTGACAGCTTAACCGCAGTCACAGATTTGTGACTGCTGTTTTCTTACATTAATGGTGACATTAGCAAACCTCTTGGGGTAGATAGCAGTGGACTGAAAATTTAAGGGAATTGTTATTCATTTCTCAATAACAAAAACTCTTTTCAGGGTTCGTCTATGTACATAATCTTTTAATTAAAGTTCATTATATGTTTTTGATGTGTGTACAATAAAGAATGAAGAATAAAGAACAAATTATTTCTTTTTTATAACAATTTACTGTATGAAATTTGACTTGTCAAAGTGCTTATTTTGTAAGCCTAAGGACATAAAGTTATTGAATCTGAATCTGACTCCTATCTCTCTCCATCTACTCTATCTCTCTCAATCTCATTTGCTGATGAGACTTGACTTGACTTCTTCGATATGGCAATATGTGTCTGGATTGCCACTTTTCTGCCAGTGTCCAGTTCATGGAAATGTCTTAGTCATGGAATGGAGGCAATTTACAATAATAATATGAGCGGTAATTTTTGGAAAACACCAATATGATTTTTACCACGCAAACAATAACTATTTAATTGAAAATGATGAAAATAATAATAACTAAATTAAATTGCTACTAAGGCGACTACGTAACTACATAAAGCAGATATTTACAATTTTATCTTATTTAGGTACATCAATAAATTTACAGAGTAGAAATGTAATTGGAGGACAAAGTATTAGGGAAATATACAACGGCCAGTACTCACGTCACGTTTGAACTCATCGACCAGGAAGTTGACGATGACATTGTCAAAGTCCTCTCCCCCGAGCAGAGTGTCTCCGTTGGTGGACTTCACTTCAAACACTCCCTTCTGGATCTCGAGAACCGACACGTCGAAGGTTCCGCCGCCGAGGTCGTATACTGCGATACTGGGGAAGGAAATATATTCAGGGTAAAGAAATATGTGATAAATTACTCAATTCAATTCAAAAATGCTTTATGTTTACCAGAAATTTACAAATATAAATGTATAATTATTATTTTTTACTTTGTAATATATAATTATTATGGCATTTCTTCAGTGGTATTCACCGTAACCATAATTTATAATGATTACACTAGTTTACAGTGCATCTGTTGCCGATAAATTTTTTACTGTTGCTGACTACATGGTATGCTGGTTACAAATATATAAGTAGATTTTTTTGATCAGCTCTAGTTTATGAGTTTCAGGTACCTACTTTTAAAAATGAAAAATACAAGTATTTACTGAGAAAAAAAATATTTATTATGTTTTCATCAATCATTGTGTTCAAAAAACTTCGCTTTTAAGCTCTTTTTTAATGTATGGACTTAGAGGAATGGCGTATGAGGCTCCAGCAATAGTCAGACATCATATTCTTATCCCAGAAACCTTGATAACGCTCCTCTATGACGCGTAAATCTTGAAGCATACGTTCTCCCTGTGATTTCTAACTTTTCTGGAAACTTGTCTAGGTGACTATGTGCTTATGCTCATATTGCATCCCAGAGTTCTTAATTGTAAGAGGAGGTCTTCTACAAGTTCTTTATAATTTTCTGACTTTCTATTTCCGAGGAAGTTTTGCATCACCAATACGAAAGCTGTCCATGCTTTTAAATCAAGCTCAGTCATGGAATTTATAAATTCAGCATCTTTCGTAAGTTGTTTGATTTGGGGTCCGTCAAAAATACCGGCTTTAATCTTTTCCATAGTGAGCTGAGGAAACTTTTGGAAAATGTAGGAAAAGCAATTACCGTTTTTATCGAGTGCTTTAACAAACTGTTTCATGATTCCTAATTTTATATGTAGTGGCGGCAAAATAATTCTATCACGAGCTACTAGTGAATTTCGGAGTATATTTTACTGCCCAGGTGTCATATTTTCTCTAAAAGGCATGATTTTTAGAATTTATGCCTTAAATGTTGACACTGCAAAAGTAACAGTCATCTATATGATTTTGTGGTTCTCGCCAAATGGTTGGCGTTTTAATTTTAAAATTACTTCTTTTGCCGCCTTTCCATAACCTTAAATATTCAACAGACAAACACAAGCGGGAGCCTAACTCTTGTCATTTTTGTTCAACAATATCCCAAAGTACAGTAAATACATGTTTTTGACGCCCTCTGATATAGCTTTCTGTTCTCTTTTAACACATATTCTACACATATGTAACAAAAATGGTTAGGGTTATTCAAATAATTTCTCCTTAAACCACTCATGTCGCAAAAACTTATGAAATTTATCTTAACACACTAAATACCCACGTTATTAACGAGTAAATAGGCAGAAAAGATGAAAGTCAACAATAAAGAAATTCGAGCTGCACAAAACCTTTTGAGGGTAGTTTTGTTAAGGTCATGCCATAAGCGAACAATATCGCCCACAAAATTCACAGCAACAGACAAAAAGTTGATTTTTGTAAACTAGTGTTATTTATCATCCATAATAGATAAGCTGTAGTATCAAATATAAGTAGTATCTAGCTAAAAAATTGTGGTTTTATCGATTGAATTTAAAAATAAATTTATTTGTTTCTTTCTTATTATGGCAAAAATGTATTTACAATGGAAATAATTGAGCTAACTGCAGAATGTTGCAAACAAACTACAGGTAGCTCAATTGATACTGCAAAAACCAGTCGTTCGCGTCCCCAAGACGCACTATATTGCCTCTGCGTGTGATATGCGGATAAAGCCGTGTGGTGCCGGCATACAATTTCACCACCCCAACTCTTCCCGTGGGTGTCGTAAGAGACGACTAAGGGAAACACACCGGGGGGTATGCAGCGCCCTCTGCAGAACAACTACACCGAACTGCGCTCAACCCGCATGCCCAGCGTGGGGATTATGGGCAATAACCCCCAAATGATGAGTAATGCATTCTATGGCACTCATTAGGGGAGGCCTATGTCCAGCAGTGGACTATCATAGGCTGTTGTTGATGTTGATGATATGTGATATGCTTTCCACTTACACTTTATCGTCAGTCTTGTCCATGCCGTAAGCTAACGCGGCGGCGGTGGGTTCGTTGATCACCCGCAGTACGTTCAAGCCGGCGATTTGACCTGTAATGTACAAAATAGTTGGTCAAAGATTACCTTGCGCGTCAAATACGCTGGATGCGGAACGCGAAGGGGTAGCGTCAACGTGAAAATTTTACATTAAAAAGATTAGCGTAAGTACTATAAACTTTTAATTATATTCTGCACCCCTTGCCTTTCTTTAATTAAATAACAAATAATTATTTCTATCCAAAGGTTGACTTTCCAGTCATCGCTTCTAAGTGATAAGGCCGCCCATTGTACTTGTCTTATGTGATGAATTTTGTTATTGTTATTTTTCTGGTGTACAATAAAGCATTTTTGTGTTGTATTGTGAGCTAGCCATTTTTCTCACAATACAATGTTTTGTGGCTGTGGGCTACACTATACTACACTTTGCACGTAGCTTGAACTCGATTGCAGAATCACAAGATATTTTGTGTCAACAAAGAATAAAAGCCGTGTGGTGCCGGTATAGAATTTCACCACCCCAACTCTTCCCGTGGGTGTCGTAAGAGGCGACTAAGGGAGACACACCGGGGGGCGGGCAGCAGCGCCTTCTGCAGAACAACTACACCGAACTGCGATCCCCAACCCGCATGCCCAGCGTGGGGATTATGGGCAATAACCCCCAGATGATGAGTAATGCATTCTATGGCGCTCATTAGGGGAGGCCTATGTCCAGCAGTGGACTATCATAGGCTGTTGATGATGATGATGATGAAGAATAAAAAACTGATGTTTTGTAACAATAAGGTGCAAGCAAAGCAATCCAAAGATTGCAAAATAACTAGCGCAAAACAGTTTCGTTATTTTTTTTTTATTTGTGTCTCTTTTCTAGAGACACGAATTAAATGATAAATTGCTTTCAAATTTGGTTTTGAAAGCTGTGACGGACGGAGCCGGGAGCTGAAGATCAAGATCGATTAGCCCTCTTTGTAGCCCTTTCGAAAGGGTAATCACTAGATATTGTTAATGTAAATTGTGTTAAAACTTGCTCGCCCTACCCCCCTACGGTGGCGGGACAAAGTATTTTAATATAAGTAGCGCCAATTTGTATGAAAATTTGTAGTCAGCAAGTAATAAATAAACAAGAAGAATAAACCTAGTAATACAGTCCACAAGTTGTTTCACTTCGCAAGGAACGTGGAGGAGAACCCTACGAGTAGGAGCTAGGACCCCCCACAAAAGCCATTAATGTTTCCGTCCCTGTGAATTGAACAGATCATTAGCTAATCTTAATTGTAATTTTATGTTAAGTTTACTAACAAATTATGGATCGATGAAATCCGAAATAAAAGATTTTTATTTTATTAGCTATTTATATTTGATGATATCAGACCTATATTTTCGACTAATATTTCATTGGTTAAACCCCTAATCTAATTCTAAGTGGGGGAACTAAGATCTGCACTGACATCTCGCGTAGGAGTGTGTTGTGCATTATCCCCCTGCTAACTATGCCCTAACCAACCCAGCTCCTTGAAGTACCGGAGCAGGAGCTTGTATACCTCTTTGTGAATGAAAAAATATCAAGGATTCTTGATTATTGCAAGTATTTTATGTAGCACGGTTTCTAGGAAAGCCATAGACACATGTCATAGACTAGCTGGTACCGCGCGTTTCTCTCGCATCGCTGCAAAAGCGCAAACGCACTGGCGTAGGCGCTGATCGGCGATGCTTCTAATAGGAAAGTGTTTAACATTTCAAAGGCCCTACTGGTCTACATATAAAGATCGCCACAATAATCGACCACCATTCTTTATTCTTTATTGTACATGCATCAAAAACATTGAATGAACTTAATCTAAAAGGTTATGTACATAGGCGAGCTTAACCCTGAAAAGAGTTTTCTTCCAGCAAACCTCCTTCAGGCGGTCAATGACTATTTATTTGTGTGACTGCATCTAGATATGACCTATTCTGGATTTGACCACATTTTATACGCACTAGTTTTAATGGAGACTGATGAATGAAATAATACTTTTTAATTTAACTGAATGTTCTTGTTTTTTTTTTGTGAGCTGTACCAAGGGTGGACGTATAAAAAAGTGGTCAAATCCAGAAATGGTCTCCATTAAAACTGGTGCGTATAAAATGTGGTCAAATCCAGAATAGGTCATATCTAGATGCAGTCACACAAATAAATGGTCACTGACCGCCTGAAGGGCAAACCTAAAAGTTATAGGAGAGGCGATGGATCAGATAGAGGAAGTGTACAAAGAATGAGTCGGAATGACAAACTAAACATATATTTCCGACAATAAACCTTTACGATTTCAATATTACCACCATCCAATATTATCAAGGCCCTCGAAGCGACAGCAGCCAGAAGCCAGAAAAAAGAACTCTAGTTCGTTTCTCACCAGCATTTGACGACGTAGAGCAACGTAGAGTCGAATGAAGACCACTGATGATGACGCAAGTGTTTTTACTTACCCGCATCCTTGGTAGCCTGTCTCTGCGAGTCGTTGAAGTAAGCGGGTACAGTCACGACGGCGTTCTTGACGGAGGTGTTGAGGTACGCCTCTGCGGTTTCCTTCATCTTCATCAGAACGAACGCACCGATCTGTGACGGTGAGTATACCTTGCCGTCGGAACCTGAGAGGAAATAGGACATGAGAATGTGTAGCAATTTTGTAGTGCGAAATCCTTATTTAACTCGAGAATCTGTTTTATATTGTTGGGGAGCACAGCAGCGTATATCACAGACTTTTCTACTAGTTCTCTAGTTTGGACTAGTTTGGGCAACTGAGGCCTTACATATAATTTGAACTTTTAGAATTTTCATAATGTCAATTATTTCATCATCATCAGCCTATGTTAGTCCACTGCTGGACAATGGCCTCCCCTAATGAGCGCCATAGCGCCCTGTCTTGCCTAGATTAGCTAGCTTGTTGCATCCAGCATCTGCTAGCAGTCTTTCGCAGATCTTCATCCCACCTAGCAGGAGCGCGGATCGCTTTATTTCATAATGCTAGACAAATTATTATGTAATTATTTGTAAAGATTCTTTTTGAAATAAACTATTATTTTCTATAATATCTTCATATGGAAATGATACTTAGAATATGTATCTTGGAAAACATGATTATGAATATTTTCTGCATGCTTTGCGCATATTTTGCTATTTGTATTTTATGCGTTGTTTTGTTTCATTTAAAGTGGGTAAAAACTTAATAAGAAAATTTATATAATCCAAAGTTACACTTTTAAGTGCTCCAAATATATGTAGCGCGGTTTCTAGGAAAGCCATAGACACATGCCATAGACTAGCTGGTACCGCGCGTTTCTCTCGCATCGCTGCAAAAGCGCAAACGCACTGGCGTAGGCGCTGATCGGCGATGCTTCTAATTTCAAGGGTTTACTTTGTGAAGATATCATAAGATAAATGTTAATGGGAATAACTGTTTCTCTCTATATAGTTGACTAACGGTCCGCCCCGGCTTCGAACGGGTATTTAACAAAAACTTAATTTTTCATGCAGATCCCTAACATTCAAAAATCAATGAAACAATTAACTGCAAACAATCTAAAGGTAGCTCAACCGATCCATATCAATACCAGTCGTTCGCGTCCCCAAGACGCTGGCTGCATTGCCTCGCTGTATGGCAATGCTATAAAGATTTGATTGAATGTTTGTTTGTTTGTTTGAATTGAATAGGCTCCAAAACTACTGGATTTGAAAAATTCTTTCACCGTTAGAATTCTACATTTTCTGTGATGAACATAGGGCTATGTTTTCAATAAATTAGGGTTCCACATGAAAAATTATTTTTTACCCCCTGCGAAGCCAGACTGCTAGTTCTATTCCTATTCCGATCCCTGTTTGGAACTTAGGAAACCTGACACTACTCACCCTGCACCCAAGCGTCCCCATTAGAAGCCTTGACCACCTTGTACGAGAGATTCTTCATATCTTTCTGCACCTCCGGATCCTCGAACCGCCGCCCGATCAGTCTCTTGGTCGCGTAGAATGTGTTCCCACTGTTAGTGACCGCCTGTCGCTTCGCTGGCATGCCGACCAGACGCTCGCCGTCCTTTGTGAATGCGACGTGAGATGGCGTTGTGCGGGAGCCTTCTGTGTTTTCTACCACCTGTGGACGGGGGTTTTATGTATTTTTTTGTTATAATCTATAAATCAAAAAATCAAAATCAAAGTGCTTTATTTCCTTTAGACCTTACAGGACTCTTGGACACGTCACAAAATACAAGTTAAATAAGAAATAAAAATGGGAAATAAAGTGATCACTTTGATTAATTGTTCACTTCAATCTTTTTTTTATAGTAATATTGAGGAGAGTTTAGATTGTTTGTTTGTTTAAATTGAATACGCTACAAAACTACTGAAGTTACTTGAACAAAAGTTAAAGTTGGAATTCAACATTATCCCTAATAAACTAGGCTATATGTATGGCCTATGTTTATTGGTGTTTTCAAAAAGATAGGGCATGAAAACTTCAATAGTAATCCAATGTGTGAATATTTTTTTTTTTTATAATTATAAAAACTATCGTAATTTGAGGAATTCATGCAGAATTGTTATTTTGACGCCGGTAATGCAACGTGAATACAGTCGCAATACAGAGCTTGCCGTGTGGTGCCGGCATAGAATTTCACCACCCCAACTCTTCCCGTGGGTGTCGTAAGAGGCGACTAAGGGAAACACACCGGGGGGCGGGCAGCAGCGCCTTCTGCAGAACAACTACACCGAACTGCGATCCCCAACCCGCATGCCCAGCGTGGGGATTATGGGCAATAACCCCCACATAATGATGCCATCTATGGCGCTCATTAGGGGAGGCCTATGTCCAGCAGTGGACTATTATAGGCTGGTGATGAATATCAAATACACAGTCCAACAACCTACTTGCCTTCTTATTTGCACCAACATTTCATCCCTAAACAAGACTTCATCAGGGTGAGTTCGGCTCACTTCTCCCCCATAATGGCTTGTAAGTGCTCACTGTCATGTTATAGTTGTGTAGATATAATGTACAATAGTTTTTATTTAAATTACATCAAACTCAATGTATACATAATGTAGCGCGGTTTCTAGGAAAGCCATAGACACATGCCATAGACTAGCTGGTACCGCGCGTTTCTCTCGCATCGCTGCAAAAGCGCAAACGCACTGGCGTAGGCGCTGATCGGCGATGCTTCTAATTTCAAGATTGTTCTTTGTGAAGATATAATATGATATATTATATAAATGTGATTTACTTTTTCTCTCTATAAAATAAATTAAGTTTTAGAGCTAAAACAGCTGTTTAATTCAAATGGTCAAATGTGTGCATCGATACATCTCGGCCACATGAGCTTCTGGCCTTGCTTTGGCTCTGATGACAATGACTGCCTTGTAAAGCCGTCAATGCCAGGATGCACCATAAAATATAACAGTCTGTGTTGGATATTCCATACATAGGCCTTTCATTATGAATGTAAGCGGGTTAACTACGAACCTATTATATGTTGTAAGAACACCAACGTTTCATCCCTTAACGAGGGACTTCATCAGGGTGAGCGCATTGAGGCGGTACGGGCGCGACGTGAGCCGCACTCACCTTGATGAAGTCCCTCGTTAAGAGATGAAACGTTGGTGTTCTTACAACATATAATAGGTTCGTAGTTAACCCGCTTACATTCATAATGAATTCATCAAACTACGATAGCTCTTATAGTAACATAGGCCTTTGTGAATTCTGGATAAATGCATAGGAATCCATTTCAAAAGTTCATACTATTCCAACATGACTGCATGTCTTATATTTGAATAGTATAAACTTTTGCAATAAAATTTTGACTATCATATTTGTCTACGAGTCTTATAAGGTATATGTCTTGAAGAAATAGATAAATAGAAACACAAAGTAAAGCATTTTTGTGTTGCATCAAAACTTATTCATGACCTATGGTGAAGAATTTAAAGTTGCTCCTTACCTTGGGTGTCTTTCCCTCCATAACAGCGACACAAGAGTTGGTGGTGCCCAGATCAATACCAATGACTGCGCCTCGGACTCCATCAGATCTAGAAGAAAATTATCTTGTTTAGTCTTAAAAAGCCGCAGAAAAGATACTGACGTCGATTGATGTTCAAAGGCGTTACGATTTTGTACACACTGGGTAAACCCACTCTATCACAAACAAAGGCCAGTTTGAAATATAGGTACCTACTAGAACTAGGAAAATCCAACCAAGTTGATGCAATCCGTGGTGCCAGCATAGAATTTCACCACTCCCACTCTTCCCGTGGATGTCGTAAGAGGCGACTAAGGGAAACACACCGGGGGGCGGGCAGCAGCGCCCTCTGCAGAACAACTCCACCGAACTGCGATCCCCAACCCGCATGCCCAGCGTGGGGATTATGGGCAATAACCCGCAGATTAAATAACGCCACCTGGCGCGCATTAGGGGAGGCCTATCTCCAGCAGTGGACTGATATAGGCTGATGTTGATGCTGATGCAATCTAAAGTAACTAATGTTTCTAAATTCTATCTACGGGAGGTAGAATTTTGCATCTGAATGCACCATCTATATACCTTAACATGGAAGATTTTAGCGCAAAGGTCATGTAAAGTTAGGTTATGATGAAATGTTAGGAAATTCTACAAATTCACTTACTTGTTTCTACTTTGGACTCCATGTCGTTGGTAAATGGGCACCGTGGGGGCTGCGGTCTGTAAATTGAAAGGAAATTGCAGATTTTTATTGGAACTACGCCTCGAGCAGGCGGCTCCATGTGCCCCCTGCACCGGTATAATTTGGACCGGACAAGCTAAGCCTGCATTGTGGAAATGGATAAAAATTTAATATTTATCGTTTATTGACGTTTTTACCTCATGTGACAAACGATATTCATTCGTTTCCAAAAGTAAAATGGTCACTTACGCTTCTGAGAACTGTCGAGAAGTTTCTCTGTGTGTACACATCTGATCCAATGCCTGAACACTCCAAAGCCTTACGGCCGATCACCCGCGTCGCGGTCAACATTTTGGTGGGAATTATTTCAGCTGAGTAATTTATTTATCACTTTTATTTCACTTCAAACCGAACATGTGGGTGACGCAATGTCTTGAAAGAACAATTCAGAATTTTTTTTTTTAGTCGCCATTATATATTCCCAAATGTTGCCAGATAAAAATAATCGGTCAAATATGTCGTCAATCTTCGTCAATACTATGAAATCGTCAGCAGAATAATGTAGCTATTCTGAAAATAAAATATAAAATAGTATAGTACCATGATGGTGCAATACAAAGATGCTTTTCGCATTCTTATTAGTTTTATTCTCTTTGTCACATCCGAAGAAGTCACGTTTTTGTAGCGCGGCAGGAAAGGCGGCAGGTATATGAAAAATAGGGGAGGCCTATGTCCAGCAGTGGACCATATAGGCTGATTTAGTAGTAGTATAACCGCTCGATTGTTTCCGCGCTACGCATAAAAAACCCCTTGATTGTCGCGCGGTTTGGCGCGAAACCGAGCGTGCGCTCCGCTCTGCCGATAAGTGGCTACTAGTCCGTTTTTTACAATGGGACTCATTGTGTATTTATACTCTATAGAAAGGGCGTGAATGAAGCTTGTCAGTAGAAGGTCATTAGATTAGGAAAAATGTTAAAAAAGATTTTTAGCGTCATCTAGCGGCAAGTAGCACATTTTTAGCAATCAACCTCATTGGTTTTGTTGGCACAAGTGAGTACAAAAAAGAGTTTTATTGTTGTACGATTGACATTATATCAAGGAACTTATACCCAATCTGGAATGTGCACAAGCTGCCGATACGCGGTCCGAGCGAGATAGCTTCGCGATAGCCCTCTGTCCCTTTCAGGATCAGGATCACCAATCACAATAAATGAATATGGCTGACGGGCTGCCAGTCTAACTTATATTATATTCTACTTATAATCTTTTCTTTTTTTATTGACATTAAAGTTTCCAAATTATTGCTAAAAAAAATGTTATCATTCTACCATATACTTGGAAAATATTAGAAAATATAAAGAACGAAAATTAATGCTTTTTAGTAAGACATGTCAAATTTATTTGTTCCTACCACTTCTATTATACTAAATTCGGGAATAATCCGCCTGGCAACACTTTAGAAAGGGACACAGGGCTCTCGAAGCGCTTTCTCCCTCGGACCGGATTTCTCTCTGACCAAGTGATTGTCTATAATAGACTTATGGTCATACGCATAAGGTTTATTTTATATTGTTGTCAAATTGACAATGCACATTCCAGGTTGAGTATAAGTTCCTTGCATTATATGTTGTACGATGTTTTGGACCAAAACAGTACGTATCCAGGACCAAAATCAGATAATTATGATGATTTAGGTCGCTGCTCGCTGACCTACATATAAATCATTATTGTCGTATGTCGGAGGCACAGAACAATAATATCATAACGGAGTCGGACGGAGGGAACAGAAAGTAACATGAACATTAAAACTTTGCTCATAGTTGGTTAGTTGTAAAGGAACGTGTTTTGTCTCAAAGAGAATAAACTATGGTCTCTATAATAAATTGTCTTTGGTATTCTTATTCCATAAAAAAAAAGAATTTAGGACTCTATGCTACGGTTATAGGGTGATTTGTTTTTGTTGTTTTGTATTTTTATCTATAATTTTATTATTCGAGTAGATCGAACTGGAACTAAACTTGGTTGTTTCTTACACCGCATTATGTTCTAATTTCTAACCAAATGGATGTGGAACGCGTATGCCGGTGCTGCCTAGCCGAAGGGCATCACAAAGATCTGATGGTACCCTATGTATTCTTGGGGAAAAAGGAAATTTACTCTGATATGCTGCTTGAATGTTTCAACATTGTTGTGAGTAAAGTTTATCTTTCTTATAAGATTCCCATTCCCTTAAGAATTTCCCTAAATTACTAAGATAACTTTGAAACTAAATAGACGACCAACGCACCCCTTAGCTGGTGGCATCACAACACATGGTAGTGGCCTGATAATGACTCTCCAAAGATAATATTAGCCAGAAAATTATAGTTTCAGAGCTGAAAGAACCATGAAACTACCATACTATTTGAAAAAACTTCCCAATTCCATCACCCTGAAACTTCTCTAGCTCCTAAGATACCCTATGCAGGCCAGCCATATCAGATGTCGAATTTTACGTTACCTATCTATTATTATGGTCTTACTACATAGTATAAAACATAGTCGCTTCCCACTGTCTGTCTGTCCCTATGCTAGATCTTTAACACAATGCAACATATTTTGATGCAGATTTTTTATTAGATAGTATGATTGAAGAGAAAGCTTTTTGTATCAGCATTGCCGTGCGAAGCAAGTTAGATAGTTAAGTTCAGATTCAATAACTTTATTACTTTAGGTTTACAAAAAAGGCACTTTAATAAAATTTCATACAGTTAATTATAAAAAAAGAAATTATTTGTTATTGATTTCAATTTACTTAAATTTTTAGTCCACTAGTGGAAGAAGTGAAAAAAAAAGAAAGTATATGGCAGGACTCCCATGAATAATTTTTTACAGATGATGCCGTCACTGAACACAGCTATTTGTGATAATTGTGTCTCCATAATACGGAGCTCCATGGACTTCAGAATGCAGGTCCTGAATGCTGAGCAAACACTTCTGCAGAAAGGGAAAGAACTGTACTCTGGTAATTATTTTTCCTTATAGACAGCATTTATTGATGGCAACATTTTTATGTTAAGAATAATCTTAAATCCTAAATTAGAGTTTTTATATATTTATTTAGTTTATTTAGATGGAAACTAGATGTTCCCTAATACAAAAACGTGCTGAATACCTATGCCACAGGCTGCCTGTAGTTATGCTACAGGCTGAGCGGTGTCTCTGCCTTGCATAAATAAATAAATAATGCTGGACAATCCACACAGCATCATCTAACCCCAAGCTAAGCAGAGCTTGTGTTATGGGTACTAGATGATATACATAATACAATATTATTAAATAGATAGATATTTTTTATTGTATAAGGGGCGGTGTTATCACTATGAGCAATCTCTTCCAAGCCACATTGGGATAGACTTGACATGAAGAAATGCTATAGAAAGTTGCACTTGAATAAAAATAATACATATACTATATACTTGGCCCACAAATAATAAATAAACTTACATAAATAATAATATAAAAAATAAGTGTTCTGAGTTGGTAAACAATTTTTTGAAAATAGTTAATGTCCAGGGGGTGAGCATTCCAAAGCATTCAAAAGATGTCACTTGAGACAATTGGCAATGGACAATGCTCTTTGAAGTAATCTATTCCAGGCAACCTTAAGATGGAAATAATTGTACCTTTTATCTTCATTTTTCAGATGTGAAAGAGGTGCTTGAAATAAAGGTTGAGCCAAAACAAGACAGCGACTTCTCTGAATCCGATGATTACTTCTTAGCTGACACAGGTAAATTATGTATAAATTAAATTATTAAATAAAAGATTCAAGAAAATATGTATCTATACTAATATTATAAAGAGGAAAGATTTGATTGTTTGTTTGTTTGTATGTTTGTTTGTTTGAATTGAATAGGCTCCGAAACTACTGGACCGAGTTAAAAAATTCTTTCACCATTAGAATCCTTAATTTTCCGTGATGAACATAGGCTATATAATATTTTCAAAAAAGTTAGGGATCCGCATGAAAAATTCAATAATTGAACCGTGGGCTGTATATTCAACCTCTTTTTCTATTATGGCGCGTCAGAATAGAAAAAGAGGTTGTATAGCGCACGGTGCTTGCTTTTTCTCTACGGCCAGTGTCAGTTTTGGAATGTCGAGTCAATGTCAAAAACCCCAATGCTGTTAAATTAAGTAAAGATCCGTATGAAAACTGGGTTTCACCCATCGTTTTAGTGTGTATAATTTCTGAAATTTTTGTTTAATACCCGTGCGAAGCCGGGGCGGGCCGCTAGTTAGAGAATATTTCTGTAGAATAACAATATACAAATAAATTTTGAGGAGGTCAGTAAATTGTGTATTTTAGTAGGTAGTAGTTGTGTATTACTTTTTATTTTTAAGCGCTATAAGAGTTATGTTAATTTCTTTAATGTGTAATTTAATTATGGTACCTAACGGTGCTGAAATAAATGATTTTTATTTATTTTATTTTATAACCGAAGATTATAAGAACTGCATGTTAAACGTCAACCATAAATTAGTTAAGTACATTAGATACTAAGATTATATATACCACATTTCTCTGTAAGTGAACCATTAAATGGAGGGGGAGGCGTTTGCCCAGCAGTGGGACACACCAGGCTTAATAACTAACGGGTAAATTAAACTATACCATATTTGACGACCTCTGTGGCGCGGTGGGCGAAGGTCCGCCTGCCACGCAGGAGGTTGCGGGTTCCATTCCCGCCTCGGGACAAATATTTGTATTATCTGCAGATAATTGTTATAGTATAATAAAAAATATCTATCTATGTAATTATTGTATTATGTATATCAGTCATCTAGTACATAACACAAGCTCTGCTTAGCTTGGCTAGATGATGCTGTGTGGATTGTCCAGCATTATTTATTTAATTTGTTTTTGTGACGTGTTGTAGGTTGGATTGTTAATTTAAGATGTTGTTTACTATAACTGAGTCTATTCAATAAGAGACACGATTACATAAATTACAATTACGATATTCTACAATCCCAAAGAGAGATATTTGTGTCCGGCGAAGGGTTGATGACTGGACTCTGATTTATAAATGAACTAGCGACCGCTCCGGCTTCGCTCGGGTGCAATGCTGGTACAAAAACCTTCCTCTTGAATCATTCTATCTATTAAAAAAACCGCATCAAAATCCGTTGCGTAGTTTTAAAGATTTAAGCATACAATATAGGGATATAGGGACGGAGAAAGCGACTTTGTTTTATACTGTGTACAATACAATACAAATACACTTTATTGCACACCAAGATAGAGTAAAAACAAAACAGAAAAACATGAACACAAAATTGCACAATGGGCGGCCTTATCGCTAAAAGCGATCTCTTCCAGGCAACCTTTGGATGGACACGTAACTATTGTACAGGTGTAGAGATAGTCATTTGCTTAGTTGCAAAACGCAAAAGTCACGACTAATATACTGTAAACTGTGTCACTACATGTCCAAAAGTCCTAAAGGTCTAAAGGAAATAAAGCACTTTGATTTTGATCATCATCATCATCAGCCCATATTTGTCCACTGTTGGACATAGGCCTCCCCTAATGAGTGCCATAGCGCCCTGTCTTCAGCTTGTCGCATCCAGCATCTGCCAGTAGTCTTTCTTGATTTTGATATATGTTGCAAATGTTTTAATTATCTATTATTATTATTTTCAGTAAAAGAAGTACCGTTACACAACATCAAAACAGAAAACAAGGAGCCGCTCAAAAAGAAGTTCACCAAAGTACCAAAACTGAAAAAACCCAAAACAGAGGCCTGGACGGATAGTAAAGTGACAAATATTTTAGCCAGATTAACGCCATCTATAGGTGAGTAATAAGCCGTGTGGTGCCGGCATAGAATTTCACCACCCCTACTCTTCCCGTGGGTGTCGTAAGAGGCGACTAAGGGAGACATACCGGGGGGCGGGCAGCAGCGCCTTCTGCAGAACAACTCCACCGAACTGCGATCCCCAACCCGCCCAGCCCAGCGTGGGGATTATGGGCAATAACCCCCAAATAATGATGCCATCTATGGCGCTCATTAGGGGAGGCCTATGTCCAGCAGTGGACTATTATAGGCTGGTGATGATGATGATGATCCTTGGTACATCCCCTGCCTTTCTTAAATACTAATAAACGCTTAGAAGCGATCTCTTCCAGCAAAGCCGCCCATTGTACTTGTCTTATGTAATGCCTTTTGTTATGTTCTTTTTCTAGTGCACAATAAAGCGTTTTTGTATTGGAAATAAAAGCCAACATTCCGATCACCTGTGGACTCTATATTTATTGACAATCGAAAAATGTTAATAATGACAAAAGTTAAATTATATATTCTTTTTTCCAGATTCCTGTGAACTGACAATCAAAAGGAAAAACCCAAGAAAACTGACGCGAACTATCCAAGAACCAACGAAAATCAACGTCTCCTGGACAACAGAGAAATTCAACGACAAATTCAAACTAAAAGATAACTTTATAACTATCTTAAGATACTCAAACGCTATGCCGTTTAAGAATAAGTCACTCTTAGGCTTCATATGCGCTTACTGTGACGTAGCATTTCCGGATCCGGCGAATTTAAGAACCCATGTAGATGAAGACCACAAGAAAGATAGATTAAAACTGAAGTTCAAGAAAGCCCTATCCGAATACAGCTTGAAATTAGACATAACAGGTCTAAAATGCACCTTATGTGATGAAGAACTAGAGAACCTAACAATACTTAAAGAACATTTAGTTAAGACACACAATAAGATAATACATACCGATGTTAAGGACTTAATGATGCAATTCAAGTTGAAGAAAGGCGAGGTATACGACTGCGCAATGTGTTCATCGACTTATGAAACATTCAAAACATTGAAGCAACATATGAACTTGCATTATTGTAACTATTCCTGTACGAAATGTGAAGCAGCTTTCGCCACTAAAAGATCCTTAACTGCACATCTGCATACCCACCAAGAGGGCAGCCATAAATGTGACTATTGCGAAAAGGTGTTTTCTAGCCGAAGTAAAAAACATTATCACCACAAAATGAAGCATTTAGGCGCTAGAAATATATCGAACTGTCCATACTGCAACGAATCGTTTAGAAGTTACTATCAACGCAACCAACACCTCGTGAAAATCCATAACACAGAAGCGCAGTACAAATGCAATGTATGCAGTAAAATATTTATACTAAAGTCTTTGCTTATGTATCATATAAAGAAGAATCACTTAATGGAAAGAAACGCACAGTGCGCGGAATGCGGCTATAAATTCTTCAGTAAGAAAGCTTTGAAAGCGCATATGGTTAAACATACAGGCGAAAGAAATTATGCTTGTGAGATGTGTCATAAGTCGTATGCAAGGAAGTATACGCTCAGGGAACATATGCGGATACATAATAACGATAGGCGGTTCAAATGTGAGGTGTGTGCGATGACGTTTGTCCAGAAGTGTAGTTTGAAAAGTCATTTGTTGTCCAATCACGGGATTAGTTTGGCTGCGAGCGAGATTTCGTCGGTAGAGCCTATTGCTATGTAGCCTGACTGCGTATAAATAAATAATGCTGGATAATTCACACAGCATTATCTAGCCCCAAGCTAAGCAGAGTGTAGCGACCTCTGTCATCATTGCTTGAAAGGGCAAATGTCAATAGAAGTGCGCAAGAATCATCGGAAGAAACGGAAGCTAGCTTACTAAGAGCTTCAAACAGTCTCCGCTAGATGTCGCTAAGACAATAAACTTTCGGAGTGCAAAAAGAGAAGCAATTCCTATCGCGCAAACGCTTGTTTCAGTAACAACTAACTGATATACGATTACCCGACATCAACTGTCGGTCGAAAGACCACTGGAGTAAGTGCGCCAGTTGGGCGAACTCCAACACAGAGGAGATCTCCATCTGTTCCCATTTGGGGGAAATTCCACCTTCAACCCCCAAACAGAGCTTGTGTTATGGGTACTAGATAACTGATATACATAATAATATACGAGTATATAATAGATATTTTTTATTATACATAGAAAACGACCAGAACACCCTGAACAAATATTTGCAGATCGTTCAAATAACTGTTTTTTTTCTCTATATAAATAAATTTGTCCCGAGGCGGGAATCGAACGAGCGACTTCCAGCGTCTCAGGCGGACTTTCTTCCAACGCGCCACAGAGGTCGTCGTATTTATTGGGTTTGGAGCTTATAATAGCAATTTATCATAAGCGAGTTTACGACGATATTCTACAAAATGTATTTATATATTTGACTCGCTGTTTCCTTTTAGCGGCTCTACAAAATTAAATATTTAGGTAAAAATTTTCGTTAAAACTATTTTGGTTAACTAGTATGTATACAGAATTTTTTCTGATAGGAAATAAAGAGTGCAATATTATTAGTTAGTATATACTTAGAAATTAATAAACAATGTCCTATTTTCATTATATTCACTATATTATTTATCTAATAAATATTTCAATAGTATCTAAATATTTACTAGTTTTATTTTTCACCATGTTATGTACAGCAAAAGTAGAAGTTATCGTTTACATACTCTTATACGCTTATACCTCTTTTTCAATATACTACATAGGAATGCATAGAGATCCCCATAGTAAATCCAACGGTAGGACCTTTGTCTGGTAGAGATGGCTCTTGAGAGATAAGTCCGCCAATTGTCACATCTATGGTAATTTTTTTGTTAATTATTTTTTTAAGTGTGGCATAAAGAATTTGTCTATCTATCAAAGTTTATCTATAACCAGGAATGCATAAACCATGTAGAGGCACAATAACTTTAAAGTACTAACGTAGAGGCTCGCAACCCGTACGTTATCAGATATTAATAGCTTTATTTCTTTAGACTTATAAAATAAGCACTTGACAAGTCAAATTTCATAGTATAAATTATTATAAAATACATACATACCTATTATTGTATTTCTCGTTTCACTTCAATCAAGAACTTTTCATCGGTAAATATTGTAAGAGTTATAAAAAAGCAAGTTAGGGTTTTTTTAAAGTTTTTTCGTGGTTTGTTTAGAATTATTTCACAGAGTTTAGCTAGTGTAGGAGGGACAAATAAAACAAACAAATAACTTTGTACAAATCACAAATTTATTTACAGAAGACATTCTTACATACAACTTAAAATATCTATTACTAAATAATTCGTAGATATACCTATAATCTTAGGAGTCTTATACACTGGCGATTTGCTGACGAAGATTTATGACTAACGGTCCGCCCCGGCTTCGCACGAGTATTTAACAAAAAATATAATAGTAATATAAAGTAGGGATACATTTTAATATTTATTTCTTTGTTTTGATTATGTGGTCTTGAGTTCAAATTGATTTCTGTAATTTCTTCTGTAAAAAATAATGTTTTCTGTAATTTCTTCTGTTAAAACTGATTGTGATAACGGTTTGACTTTTTAATTTGTATTTAAATTTTATATAACTTGTGGACCTATGAAATAAAGAATTTAATTTAATATCTACTCGTTTCAATATTAGTACAACAGGTGTACCGATTCTATCAACCGCCCCGAAAACGTTGTCTTACCGTCCGAAAACCGTCGTCAAAACGTCAGCAAAGCGCCAGAGTTAGACCAACAGCCGCATGGCATTAGGAAACATTGCAAAAGGAATTAAAAATTATAGAATTGTGCCCCGTAGTGTATAAAATAAAATACTAAATAATTACAAACATAACTTGCGGAATTTAAAAATGGGATTGAAAATGACATCGTTTCATAGATTGGATCCGAACAGGGCATATTCTCTATGACAGGAGATTTCTTGCCCGTGTGACGTCATAACTTGTTCATACGGTTTTGTCCAATTCCACGCCGCCGTCTTGTCGTATCTTTATTAAGGGTTCGGATTGACAATAGTGAATATAGGCCCAGTTATGAAATTACGCCATTTTCAATCTCATCCTACAAATACTCAGGTTATAATTACATATACATGCATAGATCCATCAATGGAATTTTCTCAATGGAACCAACGCTACAGAAAAGTCGCACTGGTTCCATCGCGATTCTACTGTGACGCTTTCTTAGAAGTAGAATATAACTAGCGGGAAACCAAAGTTTCATTCGTACCACTATAATCTTGACCTATTCTCAGTAGGTCCATTTTTATTAGTACTCAGTAATGGAATTAGGCGCTATGACAGTCACTGTTAGCGACACAGGTCACACAGTCTGTTTTGGTTTGTTATCTATGGTAATTATGGCGTAAGATTAGATGGAAAATTTTGTCATCGTAACTTGCTCAATAAAAATCAAGTGTTGGAATTGGAAAAGTTCTGTTTTCTCTCAAAAAGCTACCCCATAGTCTCGTCACTTTAGTAGTAAAAACTTAACTTTTGTCCGTAAACTTCAAAACTATTCATGACACATGACTATCACCATTTCCAGCCAAGCTAGCAGTTTGGACAGTGAATGCGTTAAATTTGCTTAACTTTTAAATGTCCTTCGTAAATTTCTTCAAACTATTCATGACACACGTCTACGAGCATTTCATCACATTTCTCGTATAAGCATTTCCAGCGAGCAGTTTGGACAGTGAATGCGTTAAAATTTGCCTTTAACACTTTTATTGCCAAGCTGTGTTTACGTTAATAGCGTGTTACGCGCTCGTGTAGACGCGACAACCGCTACTGACAGCAACGCGATAACCCCTTAGACGTCTCGTAGATGCGCCGTTTCAAGCGTTTGTAGGTAGTTTCCATACTGTCCATATGTGTACTGTGGTGTTACTCTGTCTGCATAGGGCATACTCTGTCTCCATAGTGCGATAGTCTCACTAGTTCCCTAACAGAACTAGTCAATAGAACTAATGAGAAAATCCCAGTGAACGTATAAAACATGGAAGCATTCGCTAGAAAATGACCCAACGCAAAGTGTGCTGTTATAATGACATGTGTGTGTAGAATATTACATAAGCGATTGAGATTAAATTGTCGTTTATCGTGTAGGTCACACGATAAACGACAATTTAATCTCAACATCAAGAGAATAAAGTCTACTTTTAACTGTGCTTCCCGAGATTTAACAAATTGTTGCAAAATCAGCGACAGTTTTGACAAGTAGGTTTGTTTGCTATGTTGTGTCAAGTTGCGGTCGTATTTTCCTGGAAAACTCGTCGAAATCGATTCCTAATATCTTGATTGTAAAAAGTACACCAACTTAGGTAATATAAGTCAAAAGCTACACCAGTCTAGATTCTAGATTCTACACATTCAGATTTAAGGTACAAAGTTGAATAACTATCAAAAATTATTGCTTACGCAGCCTCTGGGAGGTATTTACTCACAAACAACTTTTTTATTTTAAGTGCAGGGTGTACCAAAACTTGTATACTGAATAAATATGATAAAATATTTTTGGTACACTTTCGGTATTTACAAAAATGTACTGTGCTAAGTTTCTATGAGCTTTTATATAAACTTATGATATATAAACAATAAATAAAAATTCATAGACAAATAACAGGTAGTTAATTTGTTAATTCAAGAAACGTCAAAATCAAATCTTGTGGAATTGTAAAAGATATACAAAGATTTTTAACTACTTTTCATAGGTTGACATTAAACCGCTTTTTTAAAACTGTATTCAAAGATTTTTCAAAACGTCTCATAATTTAAAAACATAAAAATAAATAATGCTGGACAATCCACAAGTATCACCTAGCCCCAAAGCTAAGCATAGCTTGACTTGTGTTATGGGTACAAGATGACTGATATACATAATACAATATATTAAATAATATTTAGATAATTAGATTAATACACTGCGTCCCAGACAACTTGGCAATACAGGTTGTTAACATATCCGCATTACTAAATCAGCCACAACTTAAAATTTACCTTTTTAAAATTCTTTGGAAAACCATAATTAGTGTTATTTAAGAAATTAAAATATCACTAGTTTAAAATGCGTGAGCTAATTGAAAACATAATAAGTTAGTAACTATCCCGGATTTCTTAATTTTTGGGTTGTATTTTTGTTTCTGCTTCCTAGTACGCTTGTACCACGATAGCCTAGCGACACCGTATCGCTGTAGGTTTCTATTGAAAGCGACAGAATAGCGATAGCTTCTACAGCAAAATGAATGCACAAAATGGCTGCCGGAAAACCAGCGTTGGCTGCTTGCTAGCAACCAACTCTATATCGTGGATATTGGGCACATTCTAAAAGTATTTTTTTATGACGACCACTGTGGCGCGGTGGGCGAAGGTCCGCCTGCGACGCAGGAGGTTGCGGGTTCGATTCCCGCCTCGGGACTAATATTTGAACGATCTGCAGATGTTTGTTCAGGGGTTCTGGTCGTTTTCTATGTATAATAAAAAATATCTATCTATTTAATAATATTGTATTACGTATATCAGTCATCTAGTACCCATAACACAAGCTCTGCTTAGCTTGGGGCTAGATGATGCTGTGTGGATTGTCCAGCATTATTTATTTATTTATTTATGTTGTTATTTGTAGTACCTGTGTAAGTCTGTTAGAGCAAACTATTTATTTTATTAGTACATTTAATTTTTGTATGTATGTTAGTCGTAAGTTTGTTGATAATGGGCCCTGTAATAAATATTTTACATCCATAACTGTTCTCATGTTGCCTGATACATGATTTACTATTATTTATTCTTATTCTTTATTCAGTTTTTTGCGATTTCGTGGAGGTGAACAACCTGTATTGCCACCTTATTTAGCACTTAGTATATCGAATTTTTTACTACTCTCGCATAAAATATTAATAACACATTATTTGATCCTTAAACCTTTTGAAACTATCATGGTAATACTAAAGTAATTTATCACCATGATTTGAATTCGAGTTTTCCAATATTTCGCTACAGTATTTCTTCTTTCATAATCATTATAAATTAAATTGTCAATAGTATAAAATTATTGTACGCCAAAAGATATAAACTCATTGAAATCTAAAAATAGTTACTGATTCTGGCACACCCTGTTAGTAATAAATATTTTTAAAGTTACGCGATCTGAACACATAATTATTAGTACTATTTTGACGGGTATTTATCGCGTTTATTTATCTATTTTTCCCGACGTTTCGACAGGTATACACGGGATGACTGATAAATGCGATAAATACATACCTGTTAAAATAATACTAATAATTATACACCCTGTTAGTCTTAAGGCTCCGGCGACGGATGAATTTCTCATACAAACGTGATACCAAAATGATTTGTAATTTGAGCATATTTTCAGCATGTACTGCTATTATTTGTATTAGAATAGTATTTATAATGTTCCTGATATAAACATTTGTCAAAATACTCTTCTGTAATGAAATTACATCAAATTACATTTAAAACAAATAAAATTACAATGATCTAACTAAATAAAAAACTAGTATTTACAATTGAAACAATTGAGCTAACTGCAGACTGTTGCGAACAAACTACAGGTAGCTCAATTGATCCATATCAATACCAGTTGGAAGTGTAAAAAGTGTGAAGTGTTTCATTTTAAATCAAAGAATACCTACATAATATTCTTATGTTGATAAGTATTTTGAAAAAAGCTTGTGGCAGAAACCTAAATAAATACCATTCTAATACAAATAATAGCAAACTATGGTAAAAATATTCACAAATTACAAATTAATTTGGTACTAGCGACCCCCTCTGGCTTCGCACGGGTCCAATGCTGCTACAAAAACCTTACTAGAATCACTCTATCTATTTAAAAAATCGCATCAAAATCCGTTGCGTAGTTTTAAAAATCTAAGCATACATAGGGACATACATACAGACAGCGGGAATCGACTTTGTTGTCTTCCACTAGTGGACAAAAAATAGATGTGAAGAGAAATCAATAAAAAAATATTTCTTTTTTTATAATAATTATCTGTATGAAATTTGTATTGTCTAAGTGCTTATTTAGTAAGCCTAAAGAAATAAAGTCATTGAATCTGAATCTTAATACTATTCAGTGATTACTTTAGTATGGGAAGTTCAGCCGTCGCCGGAGATTGAAAATCCGTAAGTAGATCACATAACAGCAAGAAATATGTTTACAAAAAGCTGTATAATGAACTTATAGCGTCTATTTATCAATGGCGGTATTAATTTTAGCGACTTATAGTTATTCAAATTAGCGTCGCGTCGAAATAACGTTAATTAGTTAACGTAAATTAGTTAAACGAAGTAATTTTTTTTTAACTTAGTTATATTTCTTCTTCTTTATCCACTAGTGGTCAAAAAATTTAAGTGAAGAGAAATCAATAACAAATTATTTCTTTTTTTATAAAAGTTATCTGTATGAAATTTGACTTGTATAAGTGCTTATTTTGTAAGCATAAAGAAATAAAGTTATTTCCATGAACTGGACACTGGCAGAAAAGTGGCAAACCAGACACATATTGCCATATCAAAGAAGTCAAGTCAAATAAAGTTATTGATTCTGAATCTAGGGTAAAACTTTTAGTAAGGTTCCGGCGACGGATGAATTTTCTAAATATATACAAACGTTATACCAAAATGATTTGTAATTTGAGCATATTTTCACCACGCTCTGCTATTATTTATTATTGTATTATAATTTTATTTACCTAGGTTTCTACCATATTTTATTTTTTTTAAATACTTTACTGAACTGAAATTTGTGGCAGGAACCTAGATTAATACAATTTTTTCAAAAACCGATCTGTGTTTTTGAAAATACCTAGATAAATACAATTTTAATACAAATAGCAGATTATGGTGAAAATATACCCAATTACAAATAATAATAATAATAAATAATAAATTATGCCGGACAATCCACACGGCATCATCTAGCCCCAAGCTAAGCATAATTTTGGTATTCATTTTGTATATATTTGGGAAATTCATCCGTGTCCGGAGTCTTAAGAGCTGTCTGCGTATTAAAAATAATAATTGATTTATAGACGCTATAACAACAATTTGAATATGCATAACAACATCTAAAGCGATTTCATTTACTTGTAAATTTGTTATATTACAGTAAGACGGGCAATGATGGTGATACGGGGTGTAATAAACGTGAACGTGATAAAAAAATATGCTGGAGAATAAACACAGCATCTAGCCCCAAGCTAAGCAGAGCTTGTGTTATTGGTACTAGATGACTGTTATACTTAATAAAATGACATAGATCATTATTTTTTATTAATATAGAAAACTAGGGACCCGCCCGGCTTTGCACGAGTGTACATACAAATATTATAAAGAGGAATGATTTGATTGTTTATAAGTTTGTTTGAATTGAATAGGCCCGAAATTATTGGACCGATTTGAAAAAAATCTTTCACTCTTAGAATCCTACACTATCTTTCAAATATTTTCATAAACGTTAGGGAAACGTAAGAAAACTTCAATAATGTAACCCAACGTGTGTAAAAACTTTTTCAATTATTTAAAATACGGGGCGGACAGCTAGTTAATCATAAACCTTCCTCTTGAATCACTCTATCTATTTAAAGAAACCGCATTAAAATCCGTTGTGTAGTTTTAAAGATCTAAGCATACATAGGGACAGACAGCGGGAAGCGACTATGTTTTATACTGTGTAGTGATGTTTTCGATTCGCCTGTCTGACTTTTGGTCTTTAAATTGCACCCCGTAACACGGTTCACTACCCCTATATACATAGTTCTATCAAAACAGTATTAATATTAATTTTGCGGAAAAGAACCTACTTTCTTAGTTATTATTCTAATTGTAGATCATTTCTGAAAACCGGCATTTGCCTATAACTAACACAATTTCACAGCACTAAACGCCGTTTCTTTACGCCATCAGCGTATTTTAGTCCACAGCTGGACAACTTCCAAACGTGATCTTGATCTTGTCGCAGTCGTTTGCCGAGTCGCGGTCTCCACTATACCAAAACTACAGCGACTTAGTGTTGCCTGTTTAAGTGATTTAATAGTAAGATAATAGTTACGAAGTCATCATATCGTTGACATTCGCTGCGGTCGCCGACGCAGTCCCTTTTAATAGGTCGTTTATATCTCGCCGGAACATCGATAGGTTTTGTGTGAATCTGTGGACAAAGAAAATAAATAAATAATGCTTGTCTCTCGGCTGCGTGGCTAGTGGACTGCGAGTGACCCCGCATGACCTTTAGCGATCCCGAATGACCCTGCATGACCTTGAGCGTTCCAGAATGACCGTGATCGATCCAGAATAACCACGAGTGACCCAGCAAGACCCAGACTGACCCTCAATCTCTCTCTTTCACACTCACCGGTCCCTGTTCTTAGAGCAGGTTAGGTTCTACTTCCTGCATGAGGCTCGAGAACCACGCCTCGAGCTGCGCCTGCTTGTCCCTCGGCTGCGTAGTAGCAGACTGCGAGTAAACCAGCATTACCTTTATCGATCCTGAATGACCCTGCATGACCGTGATCGACCCTGCATGACTGCGAGTGACCTTAAAAGACTGCGAGAGACCGCGCCTGCTTGTCTCTCGGCTGCGTGGCCAGCAGCCGTGTAGCTAACAGACTGCGAGTGACCCTGCATGACCTTTAGCGATCCAGAATGATCGTGATCGACCCTGCATGACCCAGACTGACCCTCAATGTCTTTCACACTCACCGATCCCTGTTCTTCGTGAGCAGATTAGGCTCGACACCCTGCATGAGGCTGGAGAACCACGCCTCAAGCTGCGCCTGTTTGTCTCTCGGCTGCGTGGCTAACAGCTGCGCGCGCAGCCTCGCGAACGAGGACTCGTTGAGG
The DNA here is from genome assembly GCA_963931895.1 of Eupithecia pulchellata. NCBI lineage: Eukaryota > Metazoa > Arthropoda > Insecta > Lepidoptera > Geometridae > Eupithecia > Eupithecia pulchellata. The sequence goes on along the minus strand of OZ007550.1, from coordinate 4,588,117 downwards.
AGGATCAGCCCGAGGAGAGGCCGCGACATCGACCATTGGTTGCAGCAGTCTTCGAACATTATCAGGTTAAGGACCTGCGGAGGGATTGTTATTAGGTAATTGTACGGCAACGAAACGTGTTTTGTTATCATCATCAGCCTATGCTAGTCCACTGCTGGACACAGGCCTCCCCTATTGACCGCCATAGCGCCCTGTCTTCAGCTTGTCGCATCCAGCATCTGCCTGCAGTCTTTCGCAGATCGACATCCCACCTGGCTGGAGAGAGCCTATGTTAGTCGCACGGGTATTTAACAAAAAATATTTTTTATGTGTATATCTAACTTTTAAAAATTAAAAAAAAAATACATAAAATCCTTCGTGTGGCCAAAATATTTTTGGGGAATCGAGAAGATAGCCAAAACTCCTCTCCACCCCCCATTTCATTTTAGCAAACGATGCACCAAACAACCTGTATTATTATCAGGGATCGGAATAGGTAGAGTTTTTAAGTACCAAATGACGTCATACACGCTAGAAAGATAGCTTAGTATGGATATGTCTCATAATCTTGAAATTCATATACTAAATTAATCCCGATATTCTTCAATTTATTTACGTAAGTATTTCGATTACGAAACATTTATTTTTATTCTAAAATATAAGAAATTATAATTAATATAATAAAAATAAGTGATTGATTCCTGCACGATATGTCGGATAGCGGTTTTTGTTTCTCAACATAGCTTGTAGGCGTAGACTTTTTTATTTCTCTTTCTATTGTGTATATTCCTACCTTGTAGCAGGCGGGGTGCGGGGTGGACGCTGTGGATGACCAGTTTGAAAAGTGGTTGGATATTATAGGTACATTTTTGTTCACCCGTTTGTTTTGGTGCGTTGAGTGTGCTTAAATTATGAATCCACACCATTCAAGTCACAAAACGTGGCTTTAATTAGCTTTTTTTGAGAAATTTAAATATCAAAAATATTGCATCAATTGCCGATTCAGGGATTAAAAAGGCATATCCACGTTATGTTATCCTTGGCTTTTTACGTCATTAGGTACTTAAAAACTCTACCTATTCCGATCCCTGATTATTATATTATACTCACAGTAGCGAGTAGCTGCTGCATGATCTCGGGCCGGCGTTGCAGCACTTCAACGAACATGTTGCTCACCTCCGGCGGCGGGTGGCGCGGGTTCGTCACTTTATTGCTAGCTGTAACCACAATTGTATTGAGGTAACGAATATGTACTTACATATACGTTGGGTAACATTACATTATTATTGAAGTTTTCATATAGATCACGATTTTTGAAAATATACTATAATCTATTTTCATCAGGGATAATGGATTCATGGAAAGATTTTTCAAATCCCTCCAATAGTTTCTAAGCCTAATCCAACCCAAGAACCTAATCTTTCCTCTTTATAATATTAGTCTAAACCAGTGGTTCTCAACCTTTTAGTCATGCGGGACCATTTTACCAAATGTTTGTCTTGCCGGGGACCACCCAGTTGGTTTTCCTAAATTAAGGATTGTTTGATAAAGAAAACAAGCACAATTTTATAATTAGCACTCATTTATTTATTATTTAGCAAAAATTTTAAAGTTACAGATTTTATTCTAATGTTATTTTTGTGACTGCATACTCTTTACTAACTTCTGAATTCTTGGTTCAGTGCTACTCAAAGCTAAACGCATGTCGGCAGTGGCATCCAACCGATTTCGATGTTTGTTTTTAATCATCAGTAGCGTCGAAAACCCCTGCTCGAATAGATACGTCGATGAAAATAAAGTTAGGTAACGCATAGCAATGTCTCGAAGCTTTGGATAAGAAATTGCTTTTTGGCTCCAAAATTTCTCAAGATTTATTCCTGATTTGAATGTATCTTTTAAGTTCGTGTCGTGTTGCATTTCAATCACTTCTTCTTGAATTTCATCAGAGACTTCGGAAACATTGAGAATGAAAGGATTCCGGATAAGTTTCTGAAAACTTTTGTCCCCGCAGTCAGGAAAATAGCGATTGAATTAACTTTTTAATTTTGTCAAATGGAGCATCATGTTTTTCTGAATTTCTTGTTTAATATCTGTACCTTGTCCGTAAATAATTTGGTTGAGCGTATCCAATGCAGAAAACTTTTTCTTTCGACCTTATTAATCCATAGCTCGATTTTAGCAATAAACGCCCTGATTTTATCTTCATATGCAAATATGTTGCTCATGCCTTGCAACTTCAAATTTCCCGATCCTTGCAGTTGAAGGTTCAATTTATTTATTTGCGCAAAAAAGTCGATTAAATAAGCAAAACGTAACTCATTACGTCACGCCACATATTATTAGGATGGCTTCGCGGACCACTTGGAATGCCTCCAGGGACCACTAGTGGTCCGCGGACCACCGGTTAAGAACCAATGGTCTAAACTAATAAACAATACATCTATGTGTGCTATCTGTCTTCAAATAAATAACAAAATATAGTAATAGAGGGTACTTACATTTCTGTATTAATTGTTTGAATAGATATGTGACTATGTGGTCTAGGGTCGCGCAGCATCCCGTGCACACGCTCGTATCTGAAACAATATTTTATATCAGCTCCTTACATGAAATTAAATTAAATTACATGAGAGCGTTTTGAAGCACTGGCCACTTTGATCTCAAATATCTCCTCTTTGGTTAGGAATTCCAATTTCAAATTTATACAGCTTTAGGCCGTTTGTCCACCGCAGCCGTCTCGAGACGTCAACGAGAACGAGATGACGGCGCCGAAGTACTGATACATAGACTACTATAGCCACGTGTCCACCGCAAGTCCGTCACGTCATCTTAAACTCGGCCCGAAATAATCTCGTTCTCGTTGACGGTCCGGTGACGGCGCGGCGGCGGTGGACACACGGCCGTACTCGTGCATTTGTTTTTCGAAAACCTTTTTACTTTGCGGCACTCAGTTTACAAAATGGAAAACTTAAAATATTGCGAATTTTATTGAGTTTTTATTTTGTTATTTGTTGATATTTTTTTTACTTATTACGATAACTTAGTTTTTGTGAATGAACTTAATGTATCGGGTCACACGTCACTTCGACCAGCAGCCTTATTGCCTAACTTGAAATCCATTACCAGTGAACTTCAAACCGATTACCAGTTGTAGACCCAGTTAGAATGTTGTCTAAGGTATTCAACTGGTCTTCGGTTTCAGCTATTTACACAATACGAAAGTGACAATCGAAGTCCAGGCTAGGTTTGAAATGCCAAACTGAAGCCGAGTACGATTACCAGTTGAGTTAGACAATAGAGCCGCAGTTCAGATAGTATTATTATATTTTTAGGATAAAAATAAATGTTTCGTAATCGAAATACTTACGTAAATAAATTGAAGAATATCGGGATTAATTTAGTATATGAATTTCGAGATTATGAGACATATCCATACTAAGCTATCGTTCTAGCGTGTATGACGTCATTTGGTACTTCAAAACCTATTCCGATCCCTGATGATATATGATTGCCGTGTGGTGCCGGCATAGAATTTCACCACCCCATCTCTTCCCGTGGGTGTCGTAAGAGGCGACTAAGGGACACACAGCGGGGGGCGGGCAGCAGCGCCCTCTGCAGAACAACTCCACCGAACTGCGATCCCCAACCCGCATGCCCAGCGTGGGGATTATGGGCATTTACCCCCAAATGATAATGCCATCTATGGCGCTCATTAGGGGAGGCCTATGTCCAGCAGTGGACTATTATAGTCTGGTGATGATGGTGATGATATGATATACAATATATATTTTCTGCTCGTCTCTAAAGTTGACAACCTAACTGCATACTAAAGTCATTTATAACGGGATATTTACCATGATTAGAGTTTTGAGTTTTCCAATATTTCGGCACAGTTACATGCGCCATGATCACGGAACAACAAGAGTTGTTCCGTGATCCGGTAAATATCCCGTTATAAATGACTTTAGTTTTAATAACCATGATAGTTTTAAAAGTTTTAACTGCATACTGTTGCAAACAAACTACAGGTAGCTCGCTGCGCCAGAAACTGACCAGCCCTCTGATCACACGTCGCTTCAACCACACGCTCGGATGTTTATTATAAAACAAGATGATCTTGTCAAATACGGTAAGTCGCTCGAATATAAGGATACGTCAGGTTGTAATGACTCGAATATTAAGTAGGTTGTCTGGTAGAACTCACCTAATGCGGTAAGCCCCTCGGATATAGATCCCAGGATGTATAGAGTGGCGTCAGGTTGTAACGAGGCTAGATAGGGCATGTGATCTTGTGCCAGTCTTTCTAGAAGGACGTAGTAAGTTTGCGATAATTTTGGGTAATCCTGCGAACAAATAATAATATAAATAAATAATGCCGGACAATCCACACAGCATCATCTAGCCCCGAGCTAAGCAGAGCTTGTGTTATGTACTAGATGACTGATATACATAATACAATATTGTTACATAGATAGACATTTTTATTATACATATAAACGACTAGAACACTCTGAACAAATAATTGCAGATCGTACAAATATTAGTCCCGAGGCGGGAATCGAACCCATGTGTCGCAGGCGGACATTCGCCCACCGCGCCACAGAGTTCGTCAATAATAATACTAAATAATTTATTTCAGGCATCGTAAGAACAGTTATGGATGGTAATAAACTTATAGTATACTAGCGGTCCGCCCCGGCTTCGCACGGGTAGTTAACCAAACTTTAATTTTTTATGCGGAACCCTAACTTTTTTTTTAAATTCTATAGCATACGTTCATCAGAAAAATTAAGGATTCTAATGGTGAAATAATTTTTCAAATCGGTCCAATAGTTTCGGAGCCCATTCAATTTAAACAAAGAAACAAATCTTTTCTCTTTATAATATTAGTATAGATATAGATGAAAGAGAGAGAGGTAGAAATAATAATCAATCAATAATCATTTATTTGGCCGTGTGGTGCCGACATAGAATTTCACCACCCCAACTCTTCCCGTGGGTGTCGTAAGAGGCGACTAAGGGAAACACACCGGGGGGCGGGCAGCAGCGCCCTCTGCAGAACAACTACACCGAACTGCGATCCCCAACCCGCATGCCCAGCGTGGGGATTATGGGCAATAACCCCCTAAATGATAATACCATCTATGGCGCTCATTAGGGGAGGCCTATGTCCAGCATGATGATGATGATGATGATGATGAAAGCCGGAGCGGGTCGCTAGTGTAATATCATCATCATCATCATCATCACCAGTCTATAATAGTCCACTGCTGGACATAGGCCTCCCCTAATGAGCGCCATAGATAATTAATAAAAATATACTTATAGTGTAATATACTTTATATTAACTCACCAATAAATCACTGTGCGGTATACTTAATAATAGTTTCACGAACATATTTAGCGCGTTGTCTAAAGCGTCGTCGCCGTATAACCTGAAAATTGAAAATTACTTGTTAAACACCTCAAGACAAAAACCATTTTAAATCCTTAAAAATCAAAATCAAAGTGCTATATTTCCTTTCGACCTTACAGGATTCTTGGACACGTCACAAAATACAAGTTAATGATTAGTAATTAACGGGTATTTATCGCGTTTCTTCTTCTTCCTTTCTTCTCTCTACTCGTGACCACGACAGAGTACAAACCTGTTGAAACGTCGAGAAAGGAAGAAGAAGAAGAAGAAACGCGATAAATACCCGTTAATTACTAATCATTATGTGTTCAGATCGCGTAAGTTTCAAAACATAAAAAAATACAAGTTAAATAAGTAATTAAAATAAGAAATAAAGCGATCACTTTGATTCTTTGTACACTTTAATCTTTTTAAGGTAAAATAAAGAAGCGAACACGAAACCTTAGGATACAATATTTTATAATTTTTTTAGAATGGTATTTATTTAGGTTCCTGCATTTCTCAAGTTTTTTTAAAAATACTTATCAACGATACTACGAAAAACTGAGACCGTTGATGTAAAAAATATTTTGGTAAGTATTCCGTCGCAGGAGCCTTAAAATACCTTATTTTACGTCAAGAAAAACATTCCTTTATTTTTAAAAAGAAACTAAGTTGAACTCAATGATATTCCAAGTTTACCTTAACCGTGAATCGCACCAGGTAAAATATCAAAATTCGACCGTTTCTGATGAAATAGTCGGTTTATAAGCCCTACTCACCTAAATACACCAAAGTTCGCGTAGTTCCCGCAGAGCGCTGCCTTCAGTATCGAGAAGCAAAGGGATATGCCTTTCAGCTTCATCGAGTACATTTGTTTCTTATCCACTTCCACGGTCAGTATTCTGCTGCCTGTAACAACATACGGATATGGAGTTGAATACTTGAGTACGGGTGTGGATATCTCTCTATGCTCTATGCCGTGGCATAGTGCTTTATGCCGCGGCATAGAGCACTATGCCACGCCATAGAGCTTGGTTTTATGATCAAAATATCCTTTAAGTATATTATAGATACTAACATCTATCTACGGCCCCATGCGTGCGGGTGTGGCGAGGCAGGGAAAGATGTACCAGTGCTCTATGCCGCGGCATAGAGCACTATGCCACTGGCTTTATGATCAAATATTCCTTTATGTCATACAAACATCTATCTGCGGTCCCACGCGTGCCTATCAAAGGATTGGTTCACTATAATGGCCCGAGGGCATTGACAATAGATGTAATAATTAATGATGACTAATATAAAGACTAAAATAATGTGTCAATGGATTGAAAGTAAGTTACTAAGGTCGTCAAGCCACTGACACACAAATGAATCTCGAGCTGTCAAAGTTACCACGATTGACTGTATTGTCTATGTTTGTTTTTTGCTGTCTATGTTTGTTTCTATGCTGTCTATGTTTGTTTTTATGGTGTCTATGTTTGTTTCTATGCTGTCTATATTTGTTTTTATGCTGTCTGTTTGTTTATGTGCTGTCTATGTTTGTGAACCAAATAAAATAATCATCTATCTATCTCCCACTCACCATAAGCACATATGAGGTTGCTCAGCTCTCTAAACAACAGAATCCCGTTCGGGGAGCTGACATCGAAGTGCAACCGCTGGTTCCTGTTCTGTGCCAGCTCTCCGTGCAGCTTGAGCACGGGGGTGGAGAGGCAGGGGACGTTGTACCAGAGCTCTATACCACGGACTAGAAGTTTCATGTATACTGGGTAGCTGTAACAATGTTATGAATGTATAGTGTGAGTCTGTACGTACAAAGTGCACATACAAAAATGAGAGTAAGTATGTAATTTTATTTTTACACTTTTAAATTTAAAAGTGTACCTATTATTTATTTGACTTTAATCTAATTTAAAGTACCTAGGTACTGACTTTATTGTAAACCTTTTAACTAGTATACCAATATGACGTGATCCGCCTACGTCGCAGGCGGATCACGTCATATTGGTATACTAGATAATGCTGGGGCTAGATAATGCTGTGTGAATTGTTCAGCATAATTTATCTTGATATTTACGATTTGATTATTGATTGATTATTATCTCTCTCTACCTCTCTCTCTTTCATGCTCAATAAATATACTCACATCCAGTCAAATAACATCATATACGTAGTCTTTGTGTTAAACGCGAAGGCGAGGCCTCTCAGATCCCTCGCGAGGCCTATCAACGTCTTCTTGGCCTCTTCTGTGGCATACATCGGTCCGTCCGTGGGTCCGAGTAGATTGATTATACTTTCGAAGGCCGCTGGAAATATAGTTTTTAATTAAGTTGGATACTATTGGTCGAAAAATCGAAAACAAAAACAGTTAAGCAGATTTTGAATGCAGCTAGAAATGTGGTATTTATTTATGTCGGTTCTATTGTTGTTATAAAAAAATCATTTATTTGGACACAGGTACAGAAAAAATTTACTGAATTTGACTGAAATTGTGATGCAGGCAGACGAACAATGTGTAAAAAATTATATTTTCGAAAGTTCTGCGTATTTTCATGCCATTTATTTATAATTATATACATCAAAATGATACATTAAGGCTCCGGGCACAGATGAATTTCCCATACAAACGTAGAACCAAAATGATTTGCAATTTGATTATATTTTATTTTTGAAAATACTTATAAAACTAATCAAACACTAAGGCAATGCCAACAATACACACAATGAAACATTAACAATTAATATAGTTATAAATTATGATTATGGGCAATAACCCCCAAATGATGAGTAATGCATTCTATGGCGCTCATTAGGGGAGGCCTATGTCCAGCAGTAGACTATCATAAGCTGTTGATGATGATGTTGTATAGTTATAAAAATCTTAGTATACAGTATGTACTATGTTTGTATAAGAAATTCATCCGTCGCCTGAGCTTTAGAGCGTCAACGTGTGTCATAGGCCTTTCCAGGTCTAGTCACTTCAATTCTAAAATACGCAATCGATTGTTTCTATTGCCATCTATTTCAATTTCAATTTATTTATTTAATTAGAACGGTCATACAACCACTTACACTAACTAATTAAAATTAATTAATACAATAAATATCGCACGAAAGTGCCAATAAAATTGATGTTAATTAAAATAATAATTCAACAAATTCTATCTAAAATAATACAATTAAAGATTTCAATAAGTATTCTACCTTATAAAGTACAATAAATAATGTCAAATCACACATATCATCCATCAATCTCACAAAATAGCATGCATTCACTAATCAAGTCCTTCCATTCATCATCAAATATGTCAACATGTGGACAGTTAGCTACTAGCTTGTTGAGAGAGTTCAGAAAGAGGCAACGGCGAGTTGGCACGTGCGACGGTTCGGCACGAGGGTGTCGCTAATAGTCGGTGGCTCCTGTCCCGAATGTAGTTATTCGGAACGTAGCGCTCATTAGGGGATCCCTATGTCCAGCTGGATATTGTTGTTGTCAGTTACCTGTGAGCGGCATCATGAACTGATGGAAGCGCTCCTCATCCTCTCCTAACTCCACCATCAGCAGTCTGCCCAGCGCTGTGTACAGCATAGTCCTGCAGCGCATCTCTCGCGCTCCCACGCCCGTTATGCCGAGGAACGGGAAGTGCTCCGCCTGGGGAAGAGATAGGCTATACTCAATCGTTTAAAAGAGAAAAGGCAATACTCAATCGTTTAAAATAGAAAAGGCAATACTCAATCGTTTAAAAGAGAAAAGGCAATACTCAATCGTTTAAAAGAGAAAAGGCAATTATCAATCATTTAATAGTGGGTCAAGAATTAACTCAATCGTTTGAAAGAGAAACTAGCAATACCTTAATACTCAATCATTCGATTCTCGCCTAGGGACAAATAATTGTACGATCTGTAGATATTTGTTCAGGGTTTTCTAGTCGTTTTCTATTTATAATAAAAAATATCTATATGTGTAGTATATTGTAAATATATTGTTTTATGTATAATCAGACATCTAGCACCCATAACACAAGCTCTGCTTAGCTTGCGGCAAGATAATGGTGTTTGGGTTGTCCGGAATGGTTTATTTATGGGAAACTCATCTGTCACCGGAGCCACATGAAATCTTTCCTCACCGTATGGTGTGTGAGCATGAACTGCACTTCCTCCAACTTCACCAGCTTCCTCACGCAGGAGTACCCCCCGCTGAGCTCGCTGAGGAGGTTCAGGGTCTTGCTGATTATCTGTTCGGAACCGCCCCAGTACTTCAAGTTTGTTATGCTGCAAGAGACAATTTAAATTATAAGTTATCTTTATAATAACAAAGTCGCTCAGCGAGCTATGAGCTATGTTCGGAGTTTCTCTGAAGGATAGGATTCGCAACGAATACAGCGGGGAACCAAAGAACAATGGCAGAATTTGGTCTGGATTTTTTTTTGCGTCCATGGATCTGATGTATATGAATCAAATTTAATAAATTTTCTAAGATTTTTCAATTATTCACTCCTTCTCGTAAAGGCCGGAGTTATTTTATGATATTTAAAAGCTTATCAAATGATATTCGAATTAGGTACATCTGAAATGTTACCATTTTATTAGTGGTGCGGGTACAATTATTGAATGCAATGTATCATTTGTCTTTGATTTGTCTTTGATAGTGTCATGTTGTCAGCGGTTGTCTGTCAAGACGCCTCAGAATCTAGAACGTAGTGGTTTTATTCTCTTTGACAGAATCCCTCCGAGGCTTCGGCGTTTTTCATCTCTGCTGTGTTTTGTGTTTATATTTTGGTTTTCTATTTATTTTTACCCGAATTACGGAAGCCACAGCCGATGTATGTAACACCCGACCTGGACTGTTTATGGACTGATTGATACTGCCCTGTGTCTGGCTAGTGCGTGCCCTTAGGACTCCGATATTGTTGTTTTGGGTGTTCTGGGCATTTTCTATGTAAAATAAAAAAATATCTATTAATGTAGTAGGTATACCTATATATATTGTTTTAAGTAAATAAGTTATCTAGTAGGAACTCATAACATAACACAAAACAGCATCATCTAGCCCGAAGCTAAGCAGAGCTTCGGGCTAGATGATGCTGTGTGGATTGTCCAACATTATTTATTACTAGCAGTCCGCCCCGGCTTCGCACGGGTATTAAACAAAAATTTCAGAAATTATACACTCTAACACGATGGGTTTCACAATTGTCATACGGATCCCTTACTTTTTTTAACAGCATTGGGTTTTTTGACATTGACTCGACACTCCTGACACTGGCCGTAGAGAAAATGCAAACAACCTCTTTTTCTATTATGACGCGCCATAATAGAAAAAGAGGTTGAATATACAGCGCACGGTTCAATTATTGAATTTTTCATGAGGATCCCTAACTTTTTTGAAAATATTATATAGCCTATGTTCATCACGGAAAATTTAGGATTCTAATGGTGAAAGATTTTTTCTTATTGGTCCAGTAGTTTCGGAGCCTATTCAATTCAAACAAACAAACAAACAAACAAACATACAAACAAACAAACAATCAAATCTTTCCTCTTTATAATATTAGTATAGAAAACCCTCAGATTTTTTGTGTTTACGGGGCAAGTAGGTACATTTTTTTAATACACGCCCAGCTTTCGTAAACATACAAGAAGTTTAGAATTTGTTTTGCTCATTTTGTTTATCATTTCTCATTTCGAATATTTAAGGTGGCGTGGTCTAATTGATAAGACCAAACCCAAGACCAAACCACATTATCCATTTCTTTATGATTTGATTTCAATCTGCGATGTTTTATAGACAATTATTGTTTGACGTTCATTCATAACCAAAAAATTCAAACACTGAAATCTTTTTTTTCCGGCTTTCCCCAAAGAAAATAGTCTCATTTATAGATTCTGGAGCTAACGCCAAATCTTTTAACATTTTTTTCATTACGGTACGCTTCAATTTGATCCCAGACAATTCTTAGAATGGAGACCTGCCATTGTTCTTTATCGACATAACCCAATGAATTAGCAAACTGAAGTTGCAGTAGGTGTTTGACTGATTAGAAAAATTCTTTCACCATTAGAATCCTACATTTTCCCTGATGAACATAGGCTATAGAATATTTTCAAATAAGTTAGGGATCCCCATGAAAAATCAATAATTAAAGCGTGCGCTTTTTTTTAATGGCGCCGCTTACTCAGCCAGTCAGTTATGGAGTGTCATAAACACAACAATGCGTCACTGGGGTAGAGGCAAGTCAATTGTCAAAAAATAAAGTGCGAGTCAATGCTGCTAAAAAAGTTAGGGATCCTTATGAAAACTGTGAAACCCAACGTGTTAGTGTGTATAATTTTCGGTAAAACCCGTGCGAAGCCGGGGACCGCTAGTCTATACTAATATTATAAAGAGGATAGATTTGATTGTTTGTTTGTTTGAATTGAATAGGCTCCACAACTACTAGACCGATTAGAAAAATTCAGCATATCTATAGAATATTTCAAAAAAGGTAGGTAAAAAAAAATTTTTTTTGTGAAATACCCGTACGTAATACGGTACTTATATTATTAATTGTTTTGTCATGTTCCGTGACGACACCGGAAGGCTCTATCGGAAGACCTGCGTTAGTTGTAACATGTTGCAACTAACTCATGCTGAGATAGAGACCGTTTTGAGACTCAACACAAAAACTAGTATTATGCTTTGTATTTTGGTCATGTCTGTCTTTGTTGATTGTGTTTCAAATAAAAATTTTCTTTCGTAATACACGAAGCCGGGGCGCACCGCTAGTAAGTTATACAATACTCACATTTTCCTCATCAGCACACTAAGCAGGCGACTTTCATCGTTCAACCCCAGCACTTCGCTTAGTCTTCTATACACTTTACTGTTCTTCTGATCCTGTTCCCCGACGTAGATCTTACGGAACTGCTCGAAGAATGACATCATGGCGAGCTCCAGCCGTTCACAACCACCCTGAAAATTGATAAATTAGATTTAGATCAATATAGATCAATTTCTTTAGGCATACAAAACATGCACGACAATTCAAATTTTATACATCATCATCATAATCATCAGCCTATATCAGTCCACTGCTGGACGTAGGCCTCTAGTGAGAGCCAAAGATGTCTTTATTTATCATTTGGGGGTTACCCATAATCCCCACGCTGGGCAAGCGGGTTGGGGATCAGTTCGGTGGAGTTGTTCTGCAGGGGGCGATGCTGCCCGCCCCCCGAAAAAATAAAATTTCATACAGTAGATAATTATGGCGGACAATCCACACAGCATCATCTAGCCCCAAGCTAAGCAGAGCTTGTGTTATTGGTACTAGATGACTGATATACTTATAGCCTGTTTCACAATATCCGACAATGACTGACACTTATTGAAAATACCGGTATTTGCCTGTAACTATATCGGTATAATTTATATCGATACCAATCATATACCGGTACCACATTTAAGTCAGTCGAACAGGTATTTGAAAATACAGCTATTCCAAGCCTCGCGATTAGTTTCTGGCATAGGGGCTTTACGTTCAATAATTTAGACCTCTACGGCGCTTCTTCTTCAGAAGGTTTCGGATTCGATTCTCACCTCGGAACAAATATATGTACGATGTGCAAATATTTGCTCAGGGTGTTCTGGACGTTTTCTACGTATAGTAAAAAAATCTATCTGTGTATTCGAATATGTATGTATATCAGTTATCTAGTACCCATAACACAAGCTCTGCTTAGCTTGGGGCTAGATAATCCTGTGTGAATTGTCCAGCATTATTTATTTATTTATTAATAACGAGAAATTATATTTACCTGTGCCAGTCTGTTATCAGTAAGGTCCATTAGCTGAAGGACCCTACAGACCAGCTCTCCGTCCATAGCATCATTTTCATCGCACGCGTTTAGGGAAGCGCGACCGCCGATAGCTGCTCCTATTATGTAGACTAGCCAGGTTAGTTGACCTGTTGGGGAGAGGGGAATAGTTTAGAATGGCGGTCTGGTTATACTGGTATACACAGTTCTAGACATTATAATCCTTAGGACGTAAGCCAGTAGGTTCAAAATCGTTCTTACAGCGTATTTTTAAAACGCATGATTACTCCTACTAACTTCTGAAAGCCTGGTACTTTCTCGCAGCAAAAGTTCCGGTTCCTAACGATTTTATTAGTGATTTTTCCATACACTACTTGTGGTTTATGCTTGCCTAGTACTCGTAGAGTGACTATTAACTAGAGAGCGTTGAGAGCCCTAGGGCTCCAACTTATCCTTACCATCCTACAAACATCTTCCGAGGACATCCGTAAGGGCTAATGCGGCGGCAAATTTGCCAGTGGATCTCAAGAGATATACTAGATTAGACAATATAATGCTTAGGACGTAGGCCAGTAAGTTCAAAATCGTCGGTTGCAGGTCTGTAGAGCGTGCTTTTATTACTCTTATTAACTTCTAACAGCCTGGTACTTTCACACAGCTAAAGTTTTGATTTTGAAAGATTGTTAGTGACTTTTCCTTACACTCCTTGTTATTTATGGTAGCCTAGTACTCATAGAGTGACTACTTTATCTAGGGTTGAGAGCCCAACACACAAGACAGAAAAAAGCGAAACCATAAGGGTTTTAAAATCGACCTTAAACACCTAAAAAATATTTTATTAGGAAAATTAAAAATAACTGTTAAATAAATATTATTCACTTATAAATTCGCCTTATAAATTTTCAATAAAGCATTCTTATTCTTATACCAAATAGAACGAAATATGAGAAACTTTCAGAGGAATCTAGTCCCTATTTCCATACCTAGAGAGACCACAGTCTGCTGCTGTCGCAGCGACCGGTCACAGACAAGCTGGCCGAGTTGACTGTGTATCTATCTTACCTAACTGTCACAGGAATCTAGTCGCTATCTCCATACCACATACCTTGAGAGACCACAATATATTGTGTATCCATCTTATGACACTGTCACAGGAATCTAGTCCCTACCCCCATACCTTGAGCGATCACAATCGGCTGCTGTCGCGTCTCGGTCGCGTCGTGGTCGAAGTGCGCTACTAGCAGCTGGCACGTGTTCGCGTACTCGTATATATCTATCTTATCTAACTGTCACAGGAATCTAGTCACTATCCCCATACCTTGAGAGACCAAAATCTATTGTGCATCTATCTTATCTAACTGTCACAGGAATCTAGTCCCTACCCCCATACCTTGAGCGATCACAATCTGTTGCAGCGACGGATCACAGACAGCTGGTCTAGTTGACTGTGTATCTATCTCATCTAACTGTCAAATGAATCTAGTCCCTATCCCCATACCTTGAGAGACCAAAATCTATTGTGTATCCATCTTATGACACTGTCAAAGGAATCTAATCCCTACCCCCATACCTTGAGCCATCACAATCGGCTGCTGTCGCGTCTCCACGCTGTAGGCTAGCGCGGCGCGGTCGAAGTGCGCTACTAGCAGCCGACACGTGATCGCGTACTCGTATATATCTATCTTATGTAACAGCCACAGGAATATAGTCGTTATCCCAATACCTTGAGAGACCATAATCTGTTGTGTATCCATCTTATGACACTGTCACAGGAATCTAGTCCCTACCCCCATACCTTGAGCGATCACAATCGGCTGCTGTCGCGTCTCGGTCGAAGTGCGCTACTAGCAGCTGGCACGTGTTCGCGTACTCGTATATATCTATCTTATCTAACTGTCACAGGAATCTAGTCACTATCCCCATACCTTGAGAGACCAAAATCTATTGTGCATCTATCTTATCTAGCTGTCAAATGAATCTAGTCCCTACCCCCATGCCTTGAGAGACTACAATCTGTCGTAGCGACGGATCGCAGACAGTTGGTCTCGTTGACTTTGTATCTATCTCATCTAACTGTCAAATGAATCTAGTCCCTATCCCCATACCTTGAGAGACCAAAATCTATTGTGTATCCATCTTATGACACTGTCAAAGGAATCTAGTCCCTACCCCCATACCTTGAGCGATCACAATCGGCTGCTGTCGCGTCTCCACGCTGTAGGCTAGCGCGGCGCGGTCGAAGTGCGCTACTAGCAGCTGACACGTGTTCGCGTACTCGTATATATCTTATGTAACATGTAACAGCCACAGGAATATAGTCGTTATCCCAATACCTTGAGAGACCATAATCTGTTGTGTATCTATCTTATCTAGCTGTCAAATGAATCTAGTCCCTATCCCCATGCCTTGAGAGACTACAATCTGTCGTAGCGACGGATCACAGACAGTTGGTCTCGTTGACTTTGTATCTATCTCATCTAACTGTCACAGGAATCTAGTCCCTATCCCCATACCTTGAGAGACCAAAATCTATTGTGTATCCATCTTATGACACTGTCAAAGGAATCTAGTCCCTACCCCCATACCTTGAGCGATCACAATCTGCTGCTGCCGCGTCTCCACGCTGTAGGCTAGCGCGGCGCGGTCGAAGTGCGCCACTAGCAGTTGACACGTGTTCGCGTACTCGCAGCGACCGATCACAGAGAGCTGGTCTAGTTGCTGTTGGACTGTGCCGACGTCATCTAATGGGTCTTCGAGGCCGTCCCTGGAAATATCATCATCATCATCATAAGCCTATAATAGTCCACAGCTGGACAAAGGCCTCCCCTAATAAGCGCCATAGATGACATTATTTATCATTTGAGGGTTATTGCACATAATCTCTAACACATCACATCAGCAGCCTATAATAGTCCATTGCCGGACATAGCCCTCCCCTAATGAGCGCCTTAGATTCCATAATCTCTCACAAACGTGATAAATTAAATGAAAGGAAAACTACCCGTGCGAAGCCGGGACGGACTCCTAGTAATAAGATTACATAAGTAGCAAGGCTGATTTGGTTCAGCATAGCCTAAAAAGGACACGTAACGCCATATTGCTGATCACTAAAGTTATGCTAAATCATACCTTACGACCATAGCGACAGAGTCCAATCTCGAGGCGATATAAGCAGCCGTGACACCAGGGGCATACGTCTCCAATAGGTGAGGTTCTGAGGCCTTCACGTATGGAACGGAGGCCACCATCCTTTGCCAGAGGGATAGCAGGTAGTGGACGGAGTTTGGCGCGAATTGCCACATCTGAAATTGACAAGAATAAATAAATAATGCTGGAGAATACAGACAGCATCATCTAGCCCAAAGTTAAGCAGAGCTTGTGTTATGGTTATTTGCGAGGTCCACGAGAGATCCACTCATTGACCACGCGGTGTCCACACCGAGGACCTAGCGGTCCGCCCAAGCTTTACACAAGTGCTTTGCACATGTGTAAAGCCGAAAAACCGCTTGAATTTTTTTTTTACATGCGGATCCCTAATTTTTTTTATATATTCTATAGCCTAGGATTATCACTATCAGGTTAAATTTTGAAATCTAATGGTGAAAGAATTTTTCAAATCGGTCTAGTTTTTTCGGAGCCTATTCAATTCAAACAATCAAATCTTTTCTCTTTATAATAGACTAGCGGCCCGCCCCGGCTTCGCACGGGTATTAAACAAAAATTTCAGAAATTATACACACTAACACGATGGGCTTCACAGTTTTCATACGGATCCCTTACTTTTTGTAACAGCATTGGGATTTTTGACATTGACTCGACACTCCATAATTGACACTGGCCGTAGAGAAAAATCTAGTACCGTGCGCTATTATATTCAACCTCTTTTTCTATTCTGACGCGCCATAATAGAAAAAGAGGTTGGATATACAGCGCACGGTTCAATTATTGAATTTTCATGCGGATCCCTAACTTTTTTGAAAATATTATACAAGGTGTAACAAAATATGTGTACTAAGCCGAAGGGGGAGGTTTCAGACCCCAATGGTGATCAGTTGTGGGGGGTAAAAATTCCTATTTTAATTATACTATTTTTTATTTTTTTTCTCTCTTTTATTTCCTTATCTGGGTAGCCTATACATACCTACTACCACTGCAGTTAGGTAGGTATTTATCTTCGTAGAGTTCAGCTACGGCAGGGCGGGAGACTACCTAATCTATCTATCTACCTATCTATTACTCTACATCTATGCCCATACTGACGTCATTGTCACAGGTACAAGAAACCGCTGCCTTTAGGGTTGTCACTTCGTAAAAAATCAGCTGTCCATGTTGAAACTTTGATGCAGTTTTTTCCAAAATACCGATCGAAATTCGAAAAGTCGTGGAACAATAGTTGGTCCCCTGGGGGGTGGAAATTCACCCCCTTTCGCTTAGTACACATATTTTGTTACACCGTGTATAGCCTATGTTCATCGCGGAAAATTTAGGATTCTAATGGTGAAAGAATTTTTCAAAACGGTCCAGTAGTTTCGGAGCCTATTCAATTCAAACAAACAAACAAACATACAAACAAACAATCAAATCTTTCCTCTTTATAATATTAGTATAGATAATTATGGTCTTTGAACATTCTTGCTTCGAAATGTAATAGTTAATTAAAATTCTCAGATTTCAATACTTTTATTTCAAGTCTTTATGGCAAGTCAAATTTCATACAGTTAATTTTATAATATAAGATAACTAGCGGCCCGCCCCGGCTTCGCACGGGTATTAAACAAAAATTTCAGAAATTATACACACTAAAACGATGGGTTTCACAGTTTTCATACGGATCTTTACTTTTTTTAACAGCATTGGGGTTTTTGACATTGACTCGACATTCCAAAACTGACACTGGCCGTAGAGAAAAAGCAAGCACCGTGCGCTATACAACCTCTTTTTCTATTCTGACGCGCCATAATAGAAAAAGATTTGGAATTGAGTTGCCCACGTTTCAATTATTGAATTTTTCATGCGGATCCCTAACTTTTTAAAAATATTATATAGCCTATGTTCATCACGGAAAATTAAGGATTCTAATGGTGAAATAATTTTTTAACTCGGTCCAGTAGTTTCGGAGCCTATTCAATTCAAACAAACAAACATACAAACAAACAATCAAATCTTTCCTCTTTATAATATTAGTATAGATAATTATGGTCTTTGAACATTCTTGCTTGAAATGTAATAGTTAATTAAAATTCTCAGATTTCAATACTTTTATTTCAAGTCTTTATGGCAAGTCAAATTTCATACAGTTATTTTTATAATATAAAATAATAATAAATAAATAAAGCACCTGCAAGCTCTGCTGTGTGAACTTAGCAATCTGCGCGATCAGCTGCGAATAGTTGTCCACCATCACCAGCTCTCCCAGCTGGTAGTTCGACTTGAGGCGGGCCAGGAGGCGGCAGAATTCGTGGTAGTTCGTCGGTTCCGATAGACCCTGTGGACAGATTTACATTTCAGATGCTGTAGCGACCGGTAGTAAGACTTGAGCCGGGCCAGGAGGCGGCAGAATTCGTGGTAGTTCGTCGGTTCCGATAGACCCTGTGGACAGATTTTTTTTTATTTACCCATGTAGTTCAGGCGATGACAGAGGTCGCTACAGGAATCTGTAATGTAAATTACTGTAGCGACCTCTGTCATCATTGTTTGAACTACAAGGGCAAATAAAATGGTCCCACCATTTTGTAGTTAAACAAACCGAAAACTAAGATAAATAAGAATAATTTATATATCGGTAGGTATCGATTTTTATTCTGTTTGTACATTTTTTATTTATGTTTGACAACAAATAAACGCTTTGATTTGATTTTAATTTGATTAAAAATTATAATTACTATGGTCCCTAAACATACACCCTGTGTATTATCCAATATCCTCAAAACACCAGACGCCAGCCGGTTCAGGAACTAAGCCCGTTCATTATTATTTAAAGTGCCTTTTTGTAAATAGTTTTGACAATCCCTTTGAATTTATTTATAGATTATTTTTGCAACTGATCAAAAACCCATATATACACCTACCTGTGTATTATCCAAAATCCTCAAAACACCAGACGCGAGCCGGTTCAGGAACTTTGCCCGTTCATTATTATTGAAGAGACTCCGCCGCACAGACGCTAGCTGTACGAGACAAGACAGCGCCAGCGACGCGAGCCCGCCGCCCAAGCCGTGGTACAGCTCGAAGAATAGATCCAGGGTAGCTGATTCTAGGAATGTCGGCCGCCATGATGTGGGTATCTGGAAATTAGATTTTTTTATTGTAATCTACAGTGCATTCCGAACTACGCTAAAATCGATATTTTCGCCCTCACAAGCGTTCCGAATTACTGTAAGCGCGATAACATCGCGACAACGATGTCGCATCATACGTCATTACAGGCACCATTTTGCGATATCACCAATGAAATCACTGAGCGCTCTGTCAAAACTGACACTCCACTGTCAATATCGTGATATCTAATTTGGAACGCAAAATATCGTTGAGATCGCTATCAGCGCTGTAATCGTAATTCGGAATGCACCGCTAGTTTACACTGTCTAGTTTTTTGTACACATTTGAAATTAAGGCTCCGGGCACGGATGAATTTCCAATACAAACGTAAAACCAAAATCAGTTGTAATTTTTTTTTAAACATTTTTATTTTAGGGACCTTTATAAATAATACATGGCGGTCCTATTGTGTAAACATGGAAGTAAATGGTAAAACTAAGAACTAAAGAACACAAAAAACATAAAAAACAATAAGAAAAATTACATTACTTAAAGCGACTCACTACTGTGAACAGCTGTATCACTGCTTCGGATCTCAGCTCTGCTAAAATGTTATTAAAAGTTGTAATTTGATCTGCTATTATTTGAATTAGAATAGTATTTATCTAGGTTCCTACAACAATTTTATTTCAAAACACTTCTCTCAATTGAAACTAAACCAAATGACTAAACCAAACTACCGACAAGTAGGTAGGTAGGTACCTAGCCAGTAAGGTTTATAGGTTAATTTTATATATTGATTTATGTATACCTTCCCTTTGTTTTTTTTTATTTTTTGCTTTTGTTTTATTGCTTATTTTGTTTTTTTGTTTCTTTTAATTATTTTCTAGAATAACACCTACCTACCTTGTTTTTTGTATAAGTTTATTTATTATTCTATTAGTTTTATTTTTAATGGTATGTTAGTTTGTATGCTGCCTATGTTTGTGAACCAAATAAATTTTATCTATCTATCTATCAAATCGGATTTCTTCAAAGAAAACACGTTTTCTTATTATTTGTGTAGATAGACAATTATTTTCAAAAAAGCTTGTTGTTGGAACCTAGATAAATACTATTCTAATACAAATAATATACTCAAATTACAAAACATTTGGTATTATTCAAAGTTTCTAATTTTTTAGATGAACTTTAAGATCCATTTAGCTTTTGCTAAAGGGATCTTAAAGTTCAACTTTGAACGAAATTATAACTAAAACTTACTAACCTGAACAGTACACAAATCATCAGAATCCTCGTCTCCAGAAGTCCCGATGAAGTCAAACATGAGACAGTTGTGAGCCAGCTTAAGCAGAGCCGCGATCAGCTGCTGCTGGCTGTTCGCACTCATCTCCGTACTCTTCCCACGCACGGAGCCGAGGAGGGAGCAAGAGAGACGGAATATCTCGAAGAGCTGGGTATCTCTGTGGGAGAGAAAATGATGTTAGACGAAGATATCAAGCACATATAAAAGATTATTTGTATTGTTTTGTATTGTATTGTTACATAGAGTGCAATACCAGACCTAAAAGATGATAAATAAATAAATAATGCTGGACAATCCACACAGCATCATCTAGCCCCAAGCTAAGCAGAGCTTGTTATGGGTACTAGATGACTGATATACATAATACAATATTATACATAAGTATACACATATTTTTTTATTATACATAGAAAACCAGAACGCCCTGAACAAATATCTGCAGATCGTACAAATATTTTTCCCGAGGCGGGAATCTAACCCGCAACCTCCTGCATCGCAGGCGGACCTTCGCCCACCGCGCCACAGAGGTTGTCAAAAAATTAATGATTCTAATGATGAAAGAATTTTTCCAGTAGTTTCGGAGCCTATTCAACTGAAACAAACAACCAATGAAATCTTACCTCTTTATAAAATTAGTATAGAATATATTGTATTAGTGCAATACAGACCTAAAAGATGATAATATCCATTCTTTAGGTATCAAAAAGACTTTATATTAAAAAAGTTTATTTGTATTGTATTATTACCAAATAATGATACCATCTATGGCGCTCATTAGGGGAGGCCTATGTCCAACAGTGGACTATTATAGGCTGGTGATGATGATGATGATGATTACTTTGAGTGCAATACAGACCTAAAAGATGAAGCGACCTTCCATGCTTGTTTCCTCTTCATAATATTAGTATACAAAAGTTTATTTGTATTGTATTATTACTTTGAGTGAAATACAGACCTAAAAGACGAGGCGACCTTCCGGTGCTTGGCTACAGACCGGCTAGCGTCCACGTCTGAGACTTGGTTCATCTCCGTCACCAGTTGAGACAACAGCTGGACTCCTGTGCAGCCAAGCTCTGGGTTCTGGAATTAAACAAATACAATGCAAAAAGCGCAGGGGCCATGCTAATCTTCTCTGTATCGTTCCAATTTTAGTATATGTACTGCCGAAGCAAGTACAAAAAGCAAAAAAAAAAGTGCCGTGTGGTGCCGGCATAGAATTTCACCACCCCATCTCTTCCCGTGGGTGTCGTAAGAGGCGACTAAGGGAGACACACCGGGGGGTGGGCAGCAGCGCCCTCCGCAGAACAACCACTGTACTGCGATCCCCAACCCGCATGCCCAGCGTGGTGATTATGGGCATTAACCCCCAAATGATAATGCCATCTATGGCGCTCATTAGGGGAGGCCTATGTCCAGCAGTGGACTATTATAGGCTGATAGTCTGGTGATGAATGCAAAAAGGCTTTATTATACACCAGAAATTAAACTCAACAAAAGACATTACATAAGACAAGTACAATGGGCCTTATCGCTTAGAAGCGATCTCTGAAATTATAAATCAACTTATAAATATAATACACCGTCTACTATACTATTGAATGTTATTTATTACTATCGTTTTCTATGTATCATAAATTTTTTTTTTTTAATATAATATATAATATATTACCTTTATTGTATTATGTATATCAGTCGTCTAGTACCCATGACACAAGCTCTGCTTAGCTTGGGGCTAGATGATGCTGTGTGGATTGTCCAGCATTACTTATTTATTTATTATTATAGTGTTATAGGAGGACATTCCTACTGAGAGAAAAAACACGAGAGTCATTTATATATAAAGCGCACATGCTACGGCGCGCTATCACTTCGCTGGCGTCTTTCGTCGAGTGCAGTCGCTTATCTTCGGTCTCTCGTTATTTAGTGATCTACCCTCCTGGTAGTTGGTTATTCATACGGTATTCATCATCAGCCTATAATAGTCCACTGCTGGACCTCTAGGCCTCCCCAAAAGAGTGCCATAGATGGCATTATTCATCATTTGGGGGCTATTGCCCATAATCCCCACGCTGGGCATGCGGGTTGGGGATCGCAGTACGGTGGTTGTTCTGCAGAGGGCGCTGCTGCCCACCCCCCGGTGTGTTTCCCTTAGTCGCCTCTTACGGCACCCACGGGAAGAGTTGGGGTGGTGAAATTCTATGCCGGCACCACACGGTATTGGTAACTAGTATATTGAGGTAATAATTGCCCATAATCCCCACGCTGGGCTTGCAGGTTGGGGATCCATGTACATACCCGGAGGAATATGGAGAGGTCGTATGTAACGTTCTGGAACACATAGTCATCCTTTATGCAGTCGAACCAGCTCAGCTTTGTGATCCTCGCGAACAAAGCCACAAGCGCCTGCAAAAAAAAACATTTATGAATAAAAAATGTATTATATGGTATATTAAAAAAAAGATTAACTTGTAGTACTGTATTTTGCCGCTGCCGTGTGGTGCCGGCATAGAATTTCACCACCCCAACTCTTCCCGTGGGTGTCGTAAGAGGAGACTAAGGGAAACACACCGGGGGGCGGGCAGCAGCGCCTTCTGCAGAACAACTCCCCCGAACTGCGATCCCCAACCAGCATGCCCAGCGTGGGGATTATGGGCAATAACCCCTAAATAATGATGCCATCTATGGCGCTTTAGGGGAGGCCTATGTCCAGCAGTGGACTATTATGGGCTGGTGATGATGACTGTATTTTGATGACGACCTCTGTAGCGCGGTGGGCGAAGGTCCACCTGCGACGCAGGAGGTTGCGGGTTAGATTCCCGCCTCGGGACAAATATTTGAACGATCTGCAGATATATGTTCAGGGGTTCTGGTCGTTTTCTAGATAAAAAATATATATCTACTAGCGGCCCGCCCCGGCTTCGCACGGGTATTAAACAAAAATTTCAGAAATTATACACACTAAAACGATGGGTTTCACAGTTTTCATACGGATCTTTACTTTTTTTAACAGCATTGGGGTTTTTGACATTGACTCGACATTCCAAAACTGACACTGGCCGTAGAGAAAAAGCAAGCACCGTGCGCTATACAACCTCTTTTTCTATTCTGACGCGCCATAATAGAAAAAGAGGTTGAATATACAGCCCACGGTTCAATTATTGAATTTTTCATGCGGATCCCTAACTTTTTTGAAAATATTATATAGCCTATGTTCATCACGGAAAATTAAGGATTCTAATGGTGAAAGAATTTTTTAACTCGGTTCAGTAGTTTCGGAGCCTATTCAATTCAAACAAAGAAACAAACATACAAACAAACAAACAATCAAATCTTTCCTCTTTATAATATTAGTATAAATTAATAAAATTGTATTATGTATATCAGTCATCTAGTACCCATAACACAAGCTCTGCTTAGCTTGGGGCTAGATGATGCTGTGTGGATTGTCCAGCATCAAAAAAAAAATGTATTGTTTGGTATATTAAATAAAAGATTAACTTAAAGTACTTTTTTTTTTTTTCTTTTTATAACTGATAGACCTCCGTTTGAGCACGATCTCACCTGATGGAAAGTGAAGATGTGGCCGACGGTGGATCACGCAGGTCTAGAAGACACCTATTCACTCTAGTTTTGAAGAACTGTATTTTACTAGAAGTTCTTAGATGTGTCACACAGTGCACAATGTGGCGGCATAGACAATCCGCTTGTCTCGTCTCCTTTTATTCCACAGAGTTTGTATAACTACCATAGACTACAGAAACACTATACTTTACTAAGTTATGGATCATCATCAGCCTATAATAGTCCACTGCTGGACCTCTAGGCCTCCCCTAATGGCCGCGGAAGGTTTATTATGTTCCCGTGGTTCGGCAAATAATGGCGAGAGAGGGTCACCGGGGAGGTTTTAGTGGGTATTACGTCCTTCTCAGGGCGTCGAGTCCCACATAATTCAGGTCCACCCCAGACCAGTTTATTCGTAAATTAATTTCCTCGCCGACAAAGAAAACAAAGAAAAGGCCTCCCCTAATGAGCGCCATAGATAACATTATGCATCATTTGAGGGTTATTGCCCATAATCCCCACGTTGGGCATGCGGGTTGGCAACCGCAGTTCGATGAAATTGTTCAGCAGAGAGCGCTGCTGCCCGCCCCCCGGTGTGTCTCCCTCGCCTCTTACGACACCCACGGGAAGAGTTAGGGTGGTGAAATCTATGGTGGCAACACGGCCAAATATTATTATTATTTATTTATTATTTACCTGCGCTGTGAATCCAGCGAGCGACGACCGCGTCGCCAGATAGTTGAGTACATAGTTGCGTATGTCTAGACGCTGCTGAACGGACAGGCTGCCTGAAGATCTGGAAACAGATACTTATATCAACATCATCATCACCAGCCTATAATAGTCTACTGCTGGACATAGGCCTCCCCTAATGAGCGCCATAGATGGCATCATTATTTGGGGGTTATTGCCCATAATCCCCACGCTGGGCATGCGGGTTGGGATCGCAGTTCGGTGTAGTTGTTCTGCAGAGGGCGCTGCTGCCCGCCCCCCGCTGTGTTTCCCTTAGTCGCCTCTTACGACACCCACGGGAAGAGTTGGGGTGGTGAAATTTTATGCCGGCACCACACGGCAATAGCATATATGATTATAGTAAATAGCATCTTAAATCCTAAATTAAGTTAATCTAGATATTAAATTACCATCTATTCTAATATAACGATCCAAAAAACATGCTTCAGGCTCTGGATGAATTTCCCAAACAAACGTAAACCAAAATGTTTTGTAATTTGAGCATTCACCATGCACTGCTTTTAGAGAATGAAAGAGAGAGAAAGAAAGAAAGATAGAGAGAAAGAGAGAAAATTTTATTTGAAACACAATCAACAAAGACAGACATGACCAAAATACAAAGCATAATACTAGTTTTTGTGTTGAGTCTCAAAACGGTCTCTATCTCAGCATGAGTTAGTTGCAACATGTTACAACTAACGCAGTCTTCCGATAGAGCCTTTCGGTGACGACACGGTACAGTGCGCGTCAGAATTAAGTACCCCCCTTGTATACAAACTATTTTCGACTACTTCTAATTCCCTTGTAAGTTGTCACAATTTTTCACATGCTAAAATTTATCAGGCTACCGCTCGGGATCGAACTGCCCTTTCATAATACACAAAGTCTGAAATTCCCAACAATAACAACTATTGTGTCCCACATACATTGAGATAGGGGGGGTACTTATATGTGACGCGCACTGTACATAAGAAAACAATTAAAAATTTAAGTACATGACAAGTATTTAAGCAGGTTTTGCCTTTGTATATTTTATCGTGCAATAAAGAATTAAGAATTATTTCTCAAGAGTACTAACCTGCTGATAAGTTTCCCAAGAGTGGTAGCAGCCAGTAATTGGGAGTAGCTTGAATCCGCTCGCTCCAGTAGGGCTTGGCATTTTGTCAGCGTATCGGGAGACTCCTGGGTAGCAAAATATTTTATCATTAAATAAATAATGCTGGACAATCCACACAGCATCACCTAGCCCCAAGCTAAGCAGAGCTTGTGTTATGGGTACTGGGACTGATATACATAATACAATACATCTTATATACCTTTGTAAGTCTTTAAGTGTAAATTAATTAAGTTTTTTTTGTATAACAACAATTTTTATATACTTAGTGACTAATGCCAAGCAAAAGCTGATGATGATAAAGGGGTAATTCCACAATCCCTATGCTGGGCTCGCGGGTTAGGGATAACAGTGGAGAGACAATCCTTACTCTAGATTTTAGTACTTTTCTGGTTTCATTAAGTTTAATATTCAGTTATTATCAAAAAAACAATTATATAATATACATCGTGGTCACGGGGCGACTAACCCCGTGACCACGATCGCTGCAACGCGATGGAAACGTAGGGGAAAATAAAACAAAAGGTACGCGATAAATACCCGATAAATATTCTTTAATATGTCAACAAATCGTGAAAGTTTAAAAAGTTTTATATAATGTCATATGAGAACAGGATTCTTAAGTTAAGTTAGGCTGTGTCCTGTTGTGTGTTGTGTGAATGTGGTTATGTGATTAAGAAGTGAATTAACATTTATGTTATGTTGAGCTTATTATAGTTGATTATTAAGGGCTTGCAATTTTAATTTGGGAGGGTTTTATTGTAAATCTCTGCATCTTCATGTTGTATAGTTTTTATCCATACTTAGTTCGAGTTTTCGCTAGAACGATAAAGCTGGCACGAGGTGAACTATGTTTTCTTATTTATTCTACTTTAGTAAGTTAAATTTTAGTGTGAATTTCATTATTTATACTATGCCTCCACTTAAGAAAACGTTTACTGCAGCGGTTATCATTTCACGGGATATGGCTGGCCAATTGCCATTTCTGAAGCCCTCATTGAAGACAATATCTCACCTGGAAAGCGACCACAGCCTTCTCTGCCTGTTCTCGCACCACTGGATCCTGAGCCTCATACAGCTGCTTGCAAAGCAGCTCTATCTGAATCACCTCCTGGAACGGACAAACCATTGAAATGAAATGACTCCTGTGATCGTTCTAGTTCAGCGGCCTTATTGTCTAACTTGAAATCCATTACCAGTGAACTTCAAACCGATTACCAGTTGTAGACCCAGTCAGAATGTTGTCGGTTTTGTTCAAGATATTCAACTGGTCTTCGGTTTCACCTATTTACACAATACGAAAGTGTCAATGTCCAGGCTAGGTTTGAAATGCCGAAGTGAAGCTGATTGCGATTATCAGTTGAGTAAGACAATACTGCCCCTGGTCTAGACAGAATAACAGTGCCTTCTGTTCATAACAGTTGTCATTATGCTGAGCCTCGACCCTTAAAGTTTAGTTTTAGTTTTAAAACACCGCACACTACTTAAGTCACATAATAACACACAGTATGTAGCGCGAACCCGATCGCGCCTGGCAGGGTCGCCATACAAGGTTCGGTGGACGCGCGCTTAGGCGCTCTAATGAAAGGTGTGATCTCGTCAAAATTCCGATTTATTGACAGTCGGTACACATACACCTCACCTCAACTGATCCATATCAATACCAGTTGGTTGTGTATGTACCCATGTTTTGGTCTTTAACAGTTTGTTATTTTGGTGTCCCTCCATGCTAACTTATGGAGCAGAAATGTGTGCCAGCGCTGATCTTTTCGATTCGATCTTTTTTTTCTTCGCATACACAAATCACGTCTGCGTGCGATTTAGGTGCTGAATAATTGCGTTCTATTTCGTTTCTAACTTATTACTTTAACACATCTCTTAACTACGTTGGTGGACTCCGGCCCCATTACTTAAATATTGAATAGAATTTTATTTAGGCGTAAAATATAAACTTAGAACAACACAGAACACTGATGGTTAACTCGAACCGAATTTCAAGGATAGTGTATGTCAACAATGCATAAACACAATATAACCAAATACGCCGGTAAACCTACGTGAAAAATGCGTTATTTATTCGAGAAAGAACGTAAGATAAAATGAAACGAAGGATATACTATTAGTTAAATAATGAAAATAGTAATTTCATAAAACTCCGTGAGGCCGAGTCTCAAAACCAATACGAAATTCAAGTTAGATGGATCGACAGGTGAAATAAGCTTTACTATATCGGTAAAACGTTATTTTATGACCGTGTTTTTCAGATAAAAATTATTAAATCCAGTTAAAATTTACTAAAAATCTTATTATTTTGGTGCTCACCTGTTCTTCAGCCATCTTTGTTATTTTCTTGCATTTGATAACGTTCCGTTCATCACGGCACGGCATGGCACGGTGAATCACAACGAAAGATTCTTTTGATTCGAATCTTGGACGAACGAAATACACTTATCGAACAATGTTTTCTTAGATTAGCTTAGAACACATTCAAAGAAATCCGAACGTATTCAATCATTCATGTTAATTTAGCAATGAAAATTATGTAGATTAAATCTATTATACTTATAAACTATAGAATACAAATTACTAATGTTCCTATAGTTATATCTCAAGCAATGTTTTAAATGTTAGAAAACAAAATATTTGTTGGTAGAGGTTCGAAAATATTAATTTACTACATTTCTTTGTAGAATAGCTACAAATAATTTTTTAACAAGCCACTATATTTTCAGAAAATGGAGCGTTATGTTATTTGAATTTCAAAGGATTGTTAAGTTCTTCATCCCGGCTACAAAGCTTTCAACCGCAACCTACTTGGTACTTGAACCACATCAGCATTACACACAACACACGTTGCCAGACCCTTCTGGCAACACTCGTTGTGAAATTACCCTTAATTTTGTAATTATTTTAGGTGATTTTTAACTCAGATTAAAGTTACTTGTAAGTAATTTTTCAGAATTTACAATTTATAATGTGCGTATGTCACGCACGTACCACCCTCGAACCATGAGTCAAGAAACCATTAGATATTCGCTGTGGAATCGCATCGCGTTAATATCAAAAGAGGGTTTTTGAGTTTTTGTTTTTGTTAAAATCTCAGAAAATCCCAACTTTCTCTTTTACGTTGTTGTTCTGTGATAGAACTTCTGTGGTTTATGCGTAACGTCTGCGGTTTAAGCCAGTGTTGTCGACTGTGTGGACGCCCACCGGGTGACAACGCGGAAGGCCTGTCAGCGATTTCTGCATGGGTATACATTTTATTTGTAATTTTATATGTATTAATAAAACTTTTGATATTAGATTGTGTATAAACGGTCAGTAAAAAACCATTAACAACTGATTTTAATAATTTAGATATTTTTTTATTTAATTGTCAGCGAGACACACGATACAAATAGTCTAAGGTAGTAGACTATCTGTCCGACTATCTATCCGGTATTTATAGACAATATAGAAGAAGGTAGACGTACTGGCAGAAAATTGTCCAGAAGATTTGACAACCATGTTACAAAAAAAGAAATATTATTTTGGCAACGCTGAAACAAAACTAAATTTCTAATCATAGTGTCTTCAAAAAAATCCCTCTTTCCTAAATTTCCATTTTATGATTTGAAAAATAACAGTATTTTCTTTTTCGCTGTGCCTCTCAATGTTTTAAATTCAAAAAACTTCAAAATTCAAAATGATTATTAAGACTACGTTAACGAAGCTGAAAAAAGCTTATTCTACTTTGTCATTCGTACCACGCGCTTTAGGAGTGGAAACTAATAGTAAATTTTACAAATGTAAGTTTGTTGCCATGTATTCAGTATTATTATTATTAGCGTAAGCACTTTGTTGGCCGCCGCCGCCGCCGCCGCGCCGCCTGGGCGGTCTTATGTGCTCCCATATTTCAAGCATTTTGACATTGCAACATGACATGGAGATACCATGACATGTTGCCATTATAAAAGTCAGGGTGGCCACTTGGTGGGATTTCATACATTAGGGAATGGAAGCGTGGTTACATTAATAAGAGCGGTAAATTTTGAATAAATATAAGAAAATCGATCTAATAAATGTACCTACTTGATGTAGATAACCAGACCAGACCAACCATCGGACATTGGTGTTAATTTAAAATACAAACTAGGTATAAAACATTTTCATGCCATCTGAGCAAATTCACACCATAGACTAATATGAGCTTGCAAAACATTAATTATACTCTACCTACCTAGTATAAAGGCACAGATTACGACAGTTGGTAACCTACAGGGTGTAATAGCAATAAGACTAATTAAAAAGGGTTGCACAAGATCCCAAAACGCACTCCAGACACACATTTATTTATTCCTCTAACGAACATACTGCCTTTGTCAGCAGGTGGCATCCATATAGATAGGAAAGACAAGGTACAGTCAACCAAAAAACCTTTAAATACATTTTTTTAGGATGTTATACCGAGGTAGACTTGAAATGGCGCCTCATGTATAGTAATTAAGGATTATTGTTATTGTGCCGAATATCACATGGGAAAATTACGATAAAAGTCGTCTGTTTACAGAATAGTTTTAGTGGTCGCAAAGAACATCGACCCCTGCTTACTTCTATTCAGACTCAACTCAAACTATTGCCACTATGCCCTCAGCATTTGCTGTTGAGATATGTTTGTCAAGGAGGGGGGATAAATTACTCACCTACTTACGTGCTTAAAATTTAAGTTCTCTATTCCTTGTAATGGACTTTATTCGCTATTTTTAGTGATCGTCTCTATATTGAGAGGGGCTGACAAGCGCACGAAACCTGATAAAATTGAAGAAGAGGAGTATGAAAGGGGTGAAGTATTAGCTAAGCTTATGCTAGCGCCATCTGAAACTGCAGCTATATTCTCCAAAGGCTTGGCAAAACCAGAAGCATATCAAAAAAGTTCGTTTTTAGGTAGGTACGACCTGCGTACACTACTAACAATAATATTTTTATCTTAGTTTTTTGGGGTTTTCGAGTTCTAAATTAATTGGCAGGTTTTGTTTGGAAATTGTAAATAATAAAAGGGCTTTCTAAGTCAAAAACAATTCGTTTTTGGGGTTAGGTACTTATTTTATTACTGTCTCAAATAAGAAACGCCGTTAAAATCTCTCCTCGTTAATGACCTTTATGTGTTTAAAGATTTTTCCGCAAAAAGTGTACCTACCGGTTGACGTCATTTTTTTTTATGGTTTTGGCGCCAGATTATGTAAGTAACAAGATTTAATATCTACCTATTTGTTTATAAAGCTCATTTTTCTTGTCATTTGTAATGTGTTTTTTGCGTTGACTGTACCTACACCTCATAGTGATAGAATTAAGTAGGATTTGTCTTCGTTAATTAATTATATAAGCAAGTTACCTACCTAGGTATTCATCCAGTTTTATGGTGTTCTGAGTTTTAGAGCCAAAAACACAAGCGCGGTTCGTAGTAGTGTGTGGCGCGGTGTAAATTTCTGTGTAGAATTTTTTTTTCGTGAAATTTTTTCGCGCCAATACTTATTGGCGCCGCTCTACGCGCGTGACATTGACATGCGGCGCAAGTTCGTTTTGGCTATAAAACTAGGTATTTTTGGGTGCATTAAAGTAGGTTCGAAAGTTACAATAAAAGTAAATTCTAATTTGAACTACCACAATTACCTACTGACTTAAAACTTCCACCACCCCGCTTCCACATGGTTCCGATATGGAACTAATTCATAAACAATAATAAATATCGCCACAATTTTTTAGCGCTAGATACAGACGAAGGTACAATAATTTGCATTTTCTAGAAAAATGGCGAACAAAGTCATCATATAACAAAATACTCGTAAATAAAATGTTTTTATTTGCGTTCAAGCACTTTGAAATTGTAAAAAAAAAATGGAACTACTTTTGCTGTAAAAAGCTGAATCCTGACATATCATTTTCCATCGGAATTGATTAAAGCGTGTAATGTTTTTACCTACCTTTTTCCTTGCATACAAAATTTGTTTTCGTCCATTGCGGATCTAAGTAGGTTAACCAAGAACCCCATTTGTGTTGGAAGCGATTCATTGAGCTCAATTTTTGAATTACAAATACAATCAAAATCCGCTCAAGTTCTGGTTAGGTAACCGACCTCTTCTACCACAACCCTAACTTTACCAGATACTCTAATTATAAATTGTTAAATTTCAAAGTGCATTAACTAACTCTTCTAAATCTTCTACGGTGCTCTGGCTACACTCATGGCTTTTTTCGCTATTTTTCAGCACCGGTTGACAATAAACAAAGAGAGAAGAGCACATTTTCGAAAAAAGAGGATTCACAACAAAACGATTTAAATAACCCACTATGCAAATTGCAAGAAGATGACGCAGAATCCATGCCTAATCCTGTCCCACAATCAAAGATAAAAACTGAAACTCAAGTAAATAAAGCACCAAAATCAGAAATGGAAACACTCAAGCAAGAAACGATTTTAATTGAAAAAAAGGAAATTAATCCTCCTAATAGTTTACAAAATGCCATTCCAGATATAATTCTAGATAAAAATAAGATCAATGACTTTCCAGATGAAAAAACTAGTGATCAAAACAACCTTTGTAGTTCTGAAAAAGAAAAGCCTGATGGTAATATATTAAATAGTATTCAAAATAACATTCGACCTAATACAGTAAATAATATGTTTATAAATCAACAAAGTTACATTCAAAGCCGTTTGGATGGCAATGATGTAGAAGATTACCCATCTATTAAATTCTTTGCTTCATATGATAAAACAAAAAAACCGCCATCGACGGAAACAAATTCAACCTTTGATGAATTAGCGAAGCACTGCTTAGATTCACCAAATAACGAAATAGATGAAAGATTACTCAAAGAAATGAAAAAATTGGGCATTCCTCAAAGTCCAAAAAGTGAAAACTCGGTTATAGAAGGAGACATTATTCAGATGGACGTTTTAAGAAAACCACGTAAGCCCGCCGAGAAGACTGAAATTGACGTAGAGACTAGAAAATTCGAACATCCTCCTCTTAATTATTCTGATGAACAGCGGTTAGAGTTTGAACTTAGCGATGCTGAAGAAAAAGATCTTCTTGAAGCTATACAAAGTAATAAAAAGGACATATCGGAGCTAACACCACAGTTATGTGACGTCAGATCACCAATGATCACCAGTGCTAACGACAAGCCCTTGTTAAATCCCTTTGATGAAAGAAAAATAAAAATTGATGATGACGAGGACAATGATTGTATAAATGCTGAAATCTATTTTCACGCCAATGGTCCAGAAGCATTGAAGAAGACAATGGAAAATACTAATGAACCACTGAATACTTTCCATTCTAACAGCCAAAATGATTGTCAAAACACCAATAAACCACTACAATTTTTTTCGGAAAATAAAGCTTGTACCGAAGAACCTTTAAAAAATCCAAGCAATCCAGTGATACTATCCAGCGCATCTGTAAATAACGCGAACTTTACAGACTTAACAAAAGCGGATGAACCACATGTATTGTCCAAGCGATGCAAAGATAAAGTTCATACGACAAAAATGAACACCACACCATTGACCAGTCCAAGCGGTCTTGATTTACAAGCAGAAGGAGAACTGGAATATAGCACACAACTCGAAAAAAACACTCAAAAGATAGTAAGGGACCGGGAACAAGAGACGAGGTGTCATTTACAAAATATGTTTTGTGGGCAAGTCCCTAAAATACCAGAGCCTTTAATGGTCTTCAATCCGCCCGATCAGAAATCTGCTAAATTGAGTGTCGATGCCGACCAAACAGACTTTCCAAGAGTGAATGAGGATATTGGTTTAAATAACAATGTCATATATGTAAAAAATCTGAAATCATTGCGAATTAGGTGTAACGTTCTCCCGACAAAGAATACCGATGAAAAGTCGACCATATCACTATTGGTTGAAATTGATGCGATCAAACAACCAAGAGATGAAATGGCAGCGCGGAACCAGCCTGACGTAACGTACAGGGAAGACTCCGGTTACCAACAACATCATCTAAATCTATCACCTGCGTATCAAAATAAAGTGGATCATATCACTCGAGATAAGGTCACTTTGACCTTACCAGCAAAAGAAGAGAGAACCATCGACGCGCAAGTAAACTCCTTTCCCAAGGAGAAACCTGAAATACCACTTTCAGAAATGTTGAAAAGAGTGAGATTACGCAACCGAGCGGAATATTTCAATCAATTTGTGGAGACCTTGGAACACGAGTGGGATACTGTGGTCGAAACTGTAACTGCGAAGTGTGGGGATAAGAAGCCGGCTTGTCCACCACGGTGTCCGCCGCCACAGAAGCCTCGATGTCCGCAGCCAAAGACTCCGCCGTGCGCGAAGCCTGCCTGTCCACGGCCCTGCGTGCCCGCGTGTCCGAAGCCCTGCCCGCCCCGCTGCCCTAGACCCTGCGGTCCTTCCCGCCGTGCTGGTGGTAACCCGTGCTGCCCCGGTTCTGGAACGAAAGGAGAAGGAGGAAATCCCTGTTGCCCCGGTTCTGGAACGAAAAGAGAAGGAGGAAATCCCTGTTGCCCCGGTTCTGGATCGAAAAAAAAAGGAGGAAATCCCTGCTGTCCAGGATCCTCATCTTCCCCGGGTAGACGATGCAAATTCTCAATGCACCTACCAACCATCATGATGAATAGCTTTGTTTCCCTTATACACCAACGCGTGACGATCGCAGAATCGGAGCTTGCTCGCAATCATTTCTTTATGGTTACGAAAGATGCTTATCAGAGACTCCTATGCAGCGGATTCTTTACCGAAAAATACTGTCCTCATTTACTGACCATTTTGAATGTATGTGAATTTGATTGCAGTTTAGGTAATTTGGAAAACACGAATAGTATGCTCGCGAGGGACTATCGCCCCTGGGTACCGATTCCGTGCTGGCCTGTACCAAAAAAGGCTAAGAAATCATTGCCTTGCCCAAAAGGTTGTCAAATTCCTCTCCCGGGCAAACTTCGGCCTCCGTGCAATCCGTATCCATGCCGTGGTTTTCCCAAACGAAAGAACTCGTTTTCCATCATCGACCTGTATGCGTGCTGGTCAAAGCCGAACGGCAGACAATGAAGTCGAATATTGATAACGATTTTCTATGGTGCTATGCAAGATCAACTATTACTGCAACAACCAACAGGCGATTCCCCACTAGCAGTTTTCTTATAAACTTCTTTTTAAACTGTGCGTTATTGCGGAATTTATTAAGAGGACAGTTTCTTTTGGCATCTGTGTTACACCTCATTCATTAAATCACCTCACCTTTTAATAAGGAATGAAAATAAAAAATGTCGCAAATTAATTACAGCGTTTTGGTTTCAATTAGGAGATTACTCATTTAAAGAGTATCTATATTACACTCGTAGCTACTAGTTATAGATACCTATTGGACTTCTTTCACTCATCATCAGGTATAATCTAATATAGATAATCCTACGTAAAAAATCTCATACCCAAGTTTTTGGTTTCCACATAAATATTGAGGTTATATGAAAAAAGTGTAAAGAAAGAAGTTGTAAATCTTTTTATTACCAACAACTTTGCCATTTAACTTTTTTCCATAGGACATTTAGTTTTGCCGGAAATCGAGGTAGTTTTTAACCCTTAAAAACTGACCCTCTTCCAATTGCCGATCTCAGATCGCCCGTAAATTATTTTGTTACTGTCAGAATTATGAGTCACCGGAATCAAATCGTATAATGTAGGAAGCAAATAGAATGAAATAGGAAGCAATCTTTGGATAGCATTTCAACGTTAAATACGACAGGTGACTCATCCTGACGGTAACTAACTGATTCGAAAAATTCTTTCACCATTAGAATCCTTATCATTATTCCCGATGAACAATGGCTATAGAATATTTTCAAAAAAGTTAGGGTTCCAACCAACTTTAATAATGTAACCCGAAGGCTGTACCAATCTAGTGACGACCCGAAGGCTGTACGAACCGAATTTTTTGTATTCTACTTGCCTTTATTTTTTTTTATAACTGATAGACATCACCACCCAGTTCTATTCTACTTGCTTATTCTAGATTACAATCCCCCTGCTAGGGGGCTGCTCACTGTTACATACTCTAACCACTGAAAACTCAACCGAACACTCATATTATACACGTCTTAGTGAAGAATTTTTCATTAAAAACTGTAAATAATCACGTGCT
This sequence comes from Eupithecia pulchellata, assembly GCA_963931895.1. Taxonomy (NCBI): domain Eukaryota; kingdom Metazoa; phylum Arthropoda; class Insecta; order Lepidoptera; family Geometridae; genus Eupithecia; species Eupithecia pulchellata. The sequence goes on along the minus strand of OZ007550.1, from coordinate 4,551,803 downwards.
CTACTAATTATTTGAGTTGCGTTTTTGAGTATTGGGGGGTAGTTTCTGGGTAAGGTAGGTAATTCTCAAAACTCTTGTATTTTTCCAGTCCAAAACGAGTACTCTCCAGTGTTTCAAAGAAGTTTCTGCAAGGGGAATCTCTTGGATGTATCCGAACTGACAACGCATCCGAAAAGTTCAACGAAAACTGGATTGCATTGCCTCAGGGCATCCCTATCCAAAGCTTTTCAACGAAACGTTCGAACTGCCGCGCAAAAACAACCGGAACCGGAACCAAAGACTATAAAATTCGGGCTGAGTTCAAATAGAATTCTTTCCCCGCGAATTTTGAACCAACCGCGCGCGGATGAAATTCTACATTTGAATTTGAGCCGTCTGCTCCTAGCCCCAATGGCCGCAGTCTCCTACGCCGTAACACGCTCGTATTCTGATGATAGTGAAAACACTTCTGAGACTTTCTGGAGACCCCGATTGAGAATTCCTGACATGGAAATGAGAGGAGAGGATATAAAACGGAGTTACGGTCGGGATGCAAAATACCTGTTAGTTTCTTTATCATCTGTGGCTTGCGAAGGGGATGTGAGCGATAAAGTTGAAAAAAGCTCCGATAAAGAAAAGGTGCTTTCCGAATCTGAAGCTAAAGTTAAGATTTAGGTAATTTTTTTGCATTCCAGTGATCCTTTTGTGATTCTTATAATGTACTATTAATAAATTTTCACAAGAGTAACATGCCTTTGAAAATAAACTACCTACATATTTCTAGGATGGTTCTAGGTATTACTAATGTACAAACTTCTAACTAGGTATTAAAGTAAAAAAAAAATTACCTTATCTGGCCAGCTCGTCGGATATCATTATTCGAACCTACAACTATCTGCTTCATTATTAATATTTCAGGTAACCCGTAAAAAATATTATTATTAAATTTAATTGTTATTTAATTCTTGTACGAATACTCAAATTGCAAAGCACCTCTCAATCGACGAATTTATTACGGATTTTTATCGAACCTGTAGAAAAATCGTGAAGTACCTTATTCGGTGCACCACCGGGATAAAATTTCTATTGCTAGAAACCTTGTGTACGGTGCAGCGCAACCGTGCATTTAGGTATAAGCTAGGTAATTATTGTCAAATCATCGATATAATTAAGGCCAAATGTTACACGCGCCTTCCACTTATTTTATTGCATCAGTTCACGTTTTCACCTCATGTAGGCGCGTGCTCAATTATCAATCAATTTATATTATCAGTATCAATATAAGAGTTCTTTATCAATCTCTTCTATCATTTATATCATCTAAAGGTGTCCCGTACACCTTGAATTTTAATTGCACTTATAGTATGCATTTTATTAAGCTTAGATAACGGTGAAACTTGACATAATTCTATAAGTTCAATGACAATGCAATGTGTTGGTAACATCGAGCTGGTTTGATGATTGAAAAAGGTTTTCAATCATCAAACATCACATCAGTGTTTCCTATGAAGGAAGAAGGATATAAATAAAGCTGGTCACACCACACATCATCATCTACCTCCAAGCTAAGCAGAGCTTGTGTAATAGGTAATAATCATAATACTTACAAGGACCCCAATATATTCCATAGATATTTTGAATCATACGAAAATTACAAGAAACAAATGCCAAATGCCAAAATAATGTTCACTAACATCACCCCTGTTTTATAGTAAACTGTGGATAACGGGGCTGGTTACACTTTTAGAAATAAGTTTAGTTAAGTACATTTACTTAAGATATAAGTGTGATTGTTTGTTATCCCTCAGAAAGAAAAATAAAAATAAATAAAAAGAACGCCCAGAACAAATCTGCAGATCGTGCAAACATTCAGGAGGCTGGAATCGAACCCGCAACCTCCTGCATCACAGGCTGAGCTTAGCATTACCGCGCCACAGAGGAAGTCTCGAAACGACGATGTAGCCCCGTAGAATTTGTGTTTATATTTATTTATTTATATTTATATGTATATTTTTTTGTATATTTGTTTATTTCCAACCACGTCTTCACAAGCTCTAAAGGAACTGTTAAAGAAAAGATTTAAAACTTATATGTAATGAGTTTGGACTGATTTTTTTTATTGAAAGATCGTTTTATAAAAGGTTTTTGTCAAATAGTTTTCTTAACTATTAATATTTTGTTTATTTCATCCTTTATTTTCATTAGTTCAGGAGGCCATGGCATGGCGTGATGACAAAAAATGTCAAAATAAACTTTGTCACAGAATAGAATATGTTTCAGATTGTATACTTATGTAAAAAATTGTATGTTTGTAGTAACAAATTATTTTTTTATTTATCTATAATAGTGAACACGGCTGCCGTGTGGTGCCGGCAGCCGTGTGGTGCCGGCAAAGAATTTCACCACCCCAACTCTTCCCGTGGGTGTCGTAAGAGGCGACTAAGGGACACACACCGGGGGGCGGGCAGCAGCGCCTTCTGCAGAACAACAACACCGAACTGCGATCCCCAACCCGCTTGCCCAGCGTGGGGATTATGGGCAATAACCCCCAAATAATGATGCCATCTATAGCGCTCATTAGGGGAGGCCTATGTCCAGCAGTGGACTATTATAGGCTGGTGATGATGATGATGATGAATAGTGAACTAATTATTATGCGTTTTTTAGGTTTCATCGCCTTACTAAATAACTCAAAGAACAACAATAAAAGTAATGAAGAATGCGAAGTTTGCAAAAAGTTAATTGAATATATTTTTGGATCACCCATCCCAGCAGTTGATCCCATAAAATGTCTGCCTGACTTTCAAAAGACAGAATTAGGTAAATACTTATAATAATTCTACAACTTTTTGATCTTTCGCAATTTTTTGGCTTAAATAAATAAATAAATAAATAATGCTGGACTATCCACACAGCATCATCTAGCCCCAAGCTAAGCAGAGCTTGTGTTATGGGTACTAGATGACTGATGTACGTAATACAATATTATTAAATAGATAGATATTTTTTATTATACATAGAAAACTACCAGAACCCCTGAACAAATATCTGCAGATCGTACAAATATTTGTCCCGAGGCGGGAATCGAACCCGCAACCTCCTGCGTCGCAGGCATACCTTCGCCCACCGCGCCAGTGGTCGATATTTAAGACTATGTATGTATTTAATACTAGGTATGTATGTTTGCCGTGTGGTGCCGGCCTAGAATTTCACCACCCCAACTTTTCCGGGGCTGTCGTAAGAGGCGACTAAGGGAGACACACCGGGGGTCCGGGCAGCAGCGCCCTCTGCAGAAAAACTCCACCGAACTGCCCCCAACTCACATGCCCAGCGTGGGGATTATGGGCAATACCCCCAAAATGCCCCAAATGATGAATAATGCCATCTATGGCGCTCATTAGGGGAGGCCAGTTTGTCCACAGTGGACTGGCTGGCCATGTGATGTGTGTATTTATCAGGTAACATCCAGTCGTTGTCATTGGGGTACTATTTTTTGTAAATTTGGAACAGTTTAATCATGTTTTAATGGGTCTTTTTATCTTTTTATGAATGTAAGTTTAGTTTATCAAGTTTAGAACATATACTTGACAACTAAGCTTAAAACAGACCATCAAGTTTCGAACAGATAATTTTTACTTATTAAAACGACCAATTACAACTCGTTTTACATAATATTGATATTATATGTAGGTTATTTAGTATTTTCAGGCTAAATATAAGTATAGTTATTCTAGTATTTATTGTACCTAAGTATTCGTTAAATAGTATTATTTTGTTTTACTTATGTGAGTGCCACCGTCTATATTGTTCCTTCATGTCCAGTCCAATATTGCCTGGCAGAGATCGCTCATAGCGATTAGGCCGCCCTTTATACTTCCCTACTTTAAACATGTCTGTTTGTAATGTTTTCTTTCTTTGTGTGGTATAATTTAATTTTAATAAAGTATTCGTTCACCGATATAGAATCCGGCATTCATATAAATAATTTTAAAGAACATTAATGATTTCCAAATTTCGCCAGCTCTTCCCCTGGTCAGTGAACAGAATGAATCTGAAAGTGCAGCTGAAAGTGCAGCTGAAACATGGTCGCCAACAGAAGAAAACACGATGCTTTTACACTATAAGTATGCTATAAAAGTACCGGAGCCTCTAATGTGCCAAGATTTCGAAGGTCACATTGATCCTTTGAACCATACAACACAAGATCCTTTGAGCTCCTCAAACATTGAGCTTACTTATGAAGTACAATCAGTTTGTGTTCCCAACAGAGAACTAGATATAGATGACTTAGAAGATGCTGCTGCTAAGTCTGTAGTAAACATGCTCGCTGAAAGTAAACTAGATCAAAATTCGATGTGCATGATTAATCTATACAAATATTCCATCAAAGTACCAGAACCATTTTTATACATAAAAGGTCCAGAAATGGAAAATAAAGAAAATACCACTAATGAACTGAGTGAGGAGGTAATCTATCATGAAGTTCAATCCGTGTGTGGTCCAAGTAACGATGATCAAAAAGAAATAGACAGGCTGTTAAGTGAAGCGAAGTCTATAGCGGCAGGAGTGAGTAAAACTAAAAAACATTTGAAATGCATGATTCCAGCTTATGAGAATGCTACTAAAATACCTGAACCTTTTTTATACATAAATGGGCCAGAAAAAGAAGACGATTGTACAGATGACCTTATTAAATCAGGGGTAATCGATCATAAAGTGCAATCCGTTTGTGCTCCTTACAAAGATGATATAAAGCTAGAAAAAGAAATGAGGAAAATCAAAGGTGAAGCCAGAATTTCTGTATTAACCGCGCTTAGAGCTGATAAACATAACAAACATTTTGAATGCATGATTCCAGCGTATATGGATGCTGTTAAAATTCCAGAACCCTTTTTATACATTTACGGACCTAAGTACTTTCAAGAATTTGAGGATACAAAAATAGAAAAGGAAATCAAAAGCGATGTGGTCGATTTGTCGATATCTGTAGAGGAAAATAAACCTATGAACAAGCACGCAATGAAAATTTGCGCTCCTTCCGAATATGAAACGAAACTAGAAGTAAAAATGGGTAAACTCAAAGATGTACCCACTAGAATACATCAATATATTAAACCTACAAAACAATATAAATGCATGATACCAGTTTACGAGCATAATTCTAAAATACCAGAGCCATTTTTATATATCAACGGGCCGGACGAAGAAGAGTTAGCAAACATGAAACACGACGAAAAACAAACCAAACCCGTAACTTACGAGATACAGTCCGTCTGCAGTACTCGTCCGCAAGATGAAACTAAAGGCCCACTATCTGTAATGTGGAAGAGATGTAAAGGTCAAAATGTGCAGAAATAATCAACTGCTCAATAAACTAGGGTGGTATGGTGGCCATTGAACCACCAAAAGTTTGAAGAGATGTTGAATTGATTGTACTTATAGCACAGATTTGCACATTTTTTTAGCCTTTCTAGTGCCTTAGGAAATTAATACACTCTTATTTTGCATAATCAGTTTTGTAATATAATTTGAATATAACTTTCCAAATAAAAAATTATAACAAATTAGAATTGATTATGAATGTAAGCGGGTTAACTACGAACCTATTATATGTTGTAAGAACACCAACGTTTCATCCCTTAACGAGGGACTTCATCAGGGTGAGTGCGGCTCACGTCGCGCCCGTATCGCCTTAATGCGCTCATTAACCAGCTTATATTCATAATGAATTCGTCAACTACGATAGTTATTATAGTAAAAAAAAAATAGAATTGGTTCATTGTGTACTACTAGTGGTAAGCATTGGACGAAGGGGGAATGGTACTCAATGAACCTATACGTACCTACTGAATCACTGTAGGTACCTATTGTGTTTGTGAGCGTTGGTTACTAGATGGATGATTAAAAATTATTTAATTTAAAATTAATTGATTAAAAAAGAGATTAATTTTTTTGTTGTGTTTATATTTAACCTTGTTATCTTAGAACTAGCGGCCCGCCCCGACTTCGCACGGGTATTAAACAAAAATTTCAGAAATTATACACACTAAAACGGGGTAATATGGGTTAAAACTCATGAAAAACCTCTAATCATTCAAACGAAAGCTGGATAAATGGCGAACAAAGTCAAATAAAAATTCAAAAATTCCGAAAATATTAGAAAACAGAATACTACTAGAAGCCAACGTCAAAAAGAATATTAGTTGATATGCATTTTGGTGTTGATATTACTACTTATCTTTCTCGTTGTCTCTTGTCCTTCCCATTGTAAACATATTCAATCATGAAGATGATGATGTCAGATTAACTGAAACAACGAATTTTTACAAAGTGCATTGACGAATCTCCTCCAAATTTAACCAGCTCGCCGGCTAATACTGACTTACCTACTCTCATGGCTTTTTTCGCTATTTTCCAGCGCCAGTTCTCAACGCTCAGCGAAGAAACAGGAGAAATTTGGGGAAAAAAGTAGCAAAACAGAAAAGGCCGTATGAATCTGGAATTGCAAAATGTGAACCATTCGCACGTTTATTGCGAAACAAACTAGTACGTGAGAATAAAACACCGTTCGAATTCGGAAACATGCAACATCAATCGCAAATACGAGTACTTAGTTTTGAAACAAAGAAGAAAACTGTACTAAAGGCGATGCCAAAAATAGAAGTTGAAGATTTCTACAGCAATTATTGTAACTACTACCAATCGGTTATTAAAAAAAAAGTAAAACAATTGAACAAGGATGATTTGAACGACGTCACCCATCCTAATACAGTTCAAGACACAAAGATGGAAATACCACTGTCAAAATTACTGCAGAGGCTTAGATTGCGCAGCCAAGAAGAACATTGCAGTCAATTCAGAAAATCCCAAGCTGATATAGAGTTGAAATTCGCTAAAAACTGTCCACCCACACCTAAACCACCTATGTGTCCACCACCAAGCCCGACTCCTCCGGTGTCGTACCCCCCGCAGCCATGCAAGCCGCTTTGTCCTGCCCCAGGTGCCCCTGGTAAATGTCCGCCGAGGCCTCCATTACCACCCGATAAAAAGGACCCTTGCTGTCCAAAATTTGATTTCTCAAAGGTGTTCCCAACTTCACTACACAGTATAAAACAAAGTCGCTTTCTCTGTCCCTATATCCCTATGTATGATTAAATCTTTAAAACTACGCAACGGATTTTGATGCGTTTTTTTTATAGATAGAATGATTCAAGGGGAAGGTTTTTGTACCAGCATTGCACAAGTGCGAAGCCGGGGCGGGTCGCTAGTTTATGATAAATAGCGTCATGTTCCAGCAACGTATGGCACTCAGTGTTTGAACTATGTCCAAAATATTAACTTATTCTTAATAGTATCGTGGATCACTATGCACTTGATATTAATTTAATTTTAGCAGTACTTACTACTAAAGCTTGAGACAACTTGCCAGTTTGGCGCTCGGGACCAGAGTGGCTGCTTTTTAGCTGGTGATTTTCCATCATAGCTCGTTGGCGGCAAATATCGCAACTTCCACGCGATTGGACGTGCCTCTTATTGGCTAGCGAGTCTCGTCCAATCGTGTTTTACATAAATGGTGTTGCCAGGCGCTATTAGTGTTACCAAACTAACTGAATTAATACTCGACAACTTCAAAAACGATGACAGATGCCTACCTATAAGTATTGACCATGTACCAAAAATCACGACAATAGTTAGTCTTGCTTGGCTTTTCCGCCGTTACAAACCAGCCTGGCTTATTGCTTGTTTTATCTAAGAACACGTTCAATTACATGGTATCTGAGTAAAATAAGACTAATTTTCTGGCGAGGGGACGTAATAGGTACGCAGCCTTATTGTCTAACTAGAAATCTATTACCAGTGAACTTCAAACCGACCAGTTGTAGACCAGAAGAATGTTGTCGGTATTGTCTAAGGTATTCAACTGGTCTTCGGCTTCAGCTATTACCACAACACGAAAGTGACATTCGAAGTCCAGGCTAGGTTTGAAATGCCAAACTGAAGCCGATTAGGTACGATTACCAGTTGCGTTAAACAATAGAGCCGCTGGTTGTGGCTCGAACTGAAGAAGCTATAGCCAATAGGCCTACTTTAAACAGTCTCTATCTACCACCTATGCCTGCCATGCTGTAATTTTTATCCATTTCGTGATTTCCCTAAACGCAAGAACCCTTTTCCTTTGCCGGTTCTGGAAAGAATAGCAGATTTCAATGTCTGATGTGGTTTTCTGTCGTAATTTTTTTAAGCCTCAAGGCATCTATTTCTTATTGTATTTAGTTATAATTGAATTCCCTGTCATATCTGAGAAGCAGCGAAAATAAAGAGAAGTCGAATATTTTTGTTATATAAATATCAACCATTATCAAACAATTATCTTGCAAGGACGAAGGGATATACCAACCTATGGTAAGGGGTATTATGTTATCTGTGGTAAGAGCTAATTTTTCTAATGTGCCTTGCTCTTTGTTAGATGCTCGTTCGACACTTTCGATCCTACAATAAACATAGGCTAAAAAATCTGGTCCAGACAACCTGACGTCAGAACGTCTGATCACTTTCTTTTCAAGGATTTTCACTGTTCATTGAGGTACTAAATTGTTTAATTGAGGTATCAAGTAGTAGTAAAAGGGACTGTAATTTCATAGTTTCCTAACATACAATATCGCACTTGGTCCAGGGGGGCTCTCTGAGGCTAACAATAAAACTATTAGGATACTTCTTCTTCTTCTTAGTCGTTACACTCTTGGCAGAGTGGTCGTGGTCGTCATTAGGGGTGGTGGCACGCCTCACGACCGGCGCCATTCCTCTCGCACCGCTGCCTTCCTGGTACACTCGTGTAGAGGACCTTTTAGTGCAGCTTTAATTTGGTCCGTCCAGCGCATGGGTGATCTGCCGCGAGCTCTTGTGCCGTCAACTTTTCCTTGAATCACAAGGCGTTCCACAGATGAGTCCTCTTGGCGCGAAAAATGTCCGAAGAAAGTGAGTATACGACTTTTGACGATGGAAGAAAGACGTTGCGTGACACGGAGTTCGTCTAGTATAGAAACGTTGGTACGGAATTGGGTCCATGAGATGCTAAGCATTTTTCTCCAGCCACATTTCTAGAGCGTCGATCTTCTTTTTCTCAGTCTCTCTCAGTGTCCAGGTTTCAGTACCGTAGAGGAATATGGGAAACACAGAAGCCCTGAGTCGTGTTTTAGAGGTTCTTGTTATGCTCCTGTTTCTCCATATGTTCTTGAGACTATCCATAGCCGACCGCGTGATTTGGGCCGGGGTAATGCCTTAATGCTAACACTAATTTAATGCAGGTAGTATTTATTTGAAAACTTAGGTGCACGTAATAGTCTTGCGTCTTACAATAGGAAAAATGTTGTAAAATAATTACCCATCTTGGAGTACATTACTAATACAAGGTAGGTGCAACATAGGGCTTGTGTCTTAAGTACCATTGATTTGTACCATCTCCGTACCGACTTAGTATAGAATATAGATCAAAACTTAGAAGTACACATCAAAACTTTCCTCGTTATGATATCTATATCTATATACTAATATTATAAAGAGGAAAGATTTGATTAGGTATTTGTTTGAATTGAATAGGCTCCGAACCGAAACTACTGGAGCGATTTGAAAAACTCTTTCACCATAAGAATCCTACATTATCCCTGGGAACATAGTCTAAAGATATTTTCACACTATTACAAAAATTTATACCGAGGCGGTAATCGAATCGGCAACCTCCTGCGTCAGGCGGACCGCCCAACACGCCACAGAGGTCGTCAGTAGGTATAAGTACCTATTGTGCCTAGCATTAGTAATTTTCCTTGTCTTTGTTAAGACGGTAAATCCCAAGATTCCTAAAGGTTTTATTGTTATTTACTTTGTTTAAATACCTACGACCTCTGTGGCGTGATTGGCGAAGGTCCACTGCGACGCAGGAGGTTGGGTGTCGATTCCCGCCTCGGGAGAAATATTTGTACGATCTGCAGATTTGTTCAGGGCGTTCTCTTCGTTTTCTATGTATTATACATATCTATATATGTATAAATATTGTATTATGTATATCAGTCATCTAGTACCCATAACACAAGCGCTTAGCTCGAGGCTTAGATGATGCTGTGTGGATTGTCCGGCATTATTTATTTATTATTTATTTATAAATGTTTGTATCTACGATAGTGAAATTAAATAACAGACCAAATTAGAACTAGTATTTATAGTTTTAACAAATGAGCTAATTGAAACAATCTACAGGTAGCTCAACCGATTCCTAGCAAAGCAATCAGTCGTTCGCGACCCCAAGACGCTGGCTGCATTGCCTCGCTGTATGGCAATGCTGATGCGCTGCGACAGATACTGATCACAAATAATTTACAAAAGAATGAATGGATATATGGAATAATGGAATAGCGACAATTAATCGTTGATCGACGATTGATTGAGCTCAAGAGCGATCTCTCCCAGACAACCTCGAAATAACCATGGAAGACCTTAAAACCTAACTATAATTTTCATTTTATGTTTATAACCTGAAAACACGGGAGATCGTTTATCATTATCATCAACCTATATAATATATAGTCAAAATGCCATCTATGGCGCTCATAAGGGGAGGCCTATGTCCAGCATTGGACTAATATAGTTTGATGTTGTTGTATGTATACTATAAACGCGAAAGTTTATAGTAAGCATAGATGGTTGTTTGTTTATTTTTTACCTTTGACGCAAAAACTACTAAACGGATTTTAATGAAACTTGGTAAACATATAGTTTATGACCAGGAAAAACATTATGGACTTTTTATCCCGAAAATACCACGGGATTGGAAGTTACGCGGGTGAAACGGGCACCCAGCTGTTATGCAATAAAACCACTAGGCTTTCTGTATCTACCAATCTATCCTACTAATATACAAATATACTTAATTAGTATTGCCATTGGTAATAAGATAATCATGGGAGATTTTATAATATGCGTATAATGAGATGTGTGCAGCAGTGGACTATTATAGGCTGGTGATGATGATGATGATGATGATAATGAGATGATCAGCCAATAAGAATGGTGGTGTCACGGGAATGTAAAATTTCCCTTCACTCTACTAGTAGTGCCTAGCGGTAGTGCCTAAGAAATGATTAGTAATTAACGGGTATTTATCGCGTTTCCTCTTCTTCCTTTCTTCTTCTTCTTCCTTTCTCGACATTTCAACAGGTTTGCACTCTGTCGTGGTCACGAGATTATGTGTTCAGATCGCGTAAGTTTCAAAACATTAGTGCCTAAGAAAGTAGTGCATTTTTTTTTGTATATATTTTCCTTCATATTTACTGCGAAATTTTCTCATATTGACTTGTTAATACCTAGGGTATGTTAGATGACTATTTTCCTTGATCCCAAGTCGGTACTTTACCTGAAAATATTAGCTTATCTTTATGCATAGCAGAGCTTGTTTCTACGTAAATATGTACATACATAATAAGTCCACCACAGACGTAGCTATAATATGACGACCTCTGTGGCGCGGTGGGCGAAGGTCCGCCTGCGACGCAGGAGGTTGCGGGCTCGATTCCCGCCTCGTGACAAATATTTGTACGATCTGCAGATATTTGTTCAGGGGTTCTGGTTGTTTTCTATGTATAATAAAAAAATATCTATCTAATTAATAATATTGTTATTATGTATATCAGTCATCTAGTACCCATAACACAAGCTCTGCTTAGCTTGGGGCTAGATGATGCTGTGTGGATTGTCAAGCATTATTTATTTATTTAATATAGGTACGGTACGGGCGTTATACGGCTATGCCACATGGAGGGAAAGTACCTTTAATATTGTAGATGGAACATTTTACTGAAAGAAGACAGTATTTTAATTTAATAAACATAAACTGCATTTTTTTAATAATTACATTGTTGAACTGGGAATTGAACCCGCTACACGAGAAGAAAAGGTACCTACACGAGAAAAATAATCAGGCCTCATCATAATGATTATTTTTGCTAAATAAAAATGTATAGCATTATACCGTGCTATACTTTGAATATACCTACCTATCATCACCAGCCTATAATATTCCACTGCTGGACATAGGACTCCCCTAATGAGCGCCATAGATGGCGTCATTATTTGGGGGTTATTGCCCATAATCCCCACGCTGGGCATTATGGCACCTACCTAACATATTATTGAAGCAAGCGAAAACGATGTTTGCCTTCATTTAATTTTCTATACAATAATATAAATTAGGTACCTACATATAGCTTATGGACGTCATGGAGTTAAAAATTATATCTGCGTTTGTAGACTCAAAAGTTTGTAAATGCTATGCATGAACCTATGAATAAATAGGTTCCATGATGCTATAAAAAAAGTTGTGCATTGTAATAAGTCAAACAATTTCGTCCGTTTTTCCGGAAAGGTAAGATTTTGATTATTTTTTTGCATTTTCGAGTTCTTTAGTCGGTAGTTAATAAATAAATGGTTTATAGTAATATGAATTATAGCAAGGCATAATATACGAGTATGTTATAGCAACGTCTGTGCGGAACCAAATTCATAGGCGGCATTTTCATTGTTTAAAATTTTATGTACCTATCAGTGACTCCCTATAAACATACCTACATCTTAACTCCTATCGTAATAAAGTTACGATAGGACTGTCGTACTATGCAAGTAAAACTCCTTAAAAATAACTAAGAGTAAAAAAAACAACGTCTGTGAATAGCTTTATATCGTACCTAGTAGGTACCTAAACATTTTGCGGGCATGAATATTATGATTCAGAAGCTGGGTATAAAACATGGCTGCTTCGCGCCAATTTCAGAGTTTCCCGCCAACACTGGACTGTGTAAGTGTTAAGTTTTGTTTATGGTTAAAAAATGCGTTCAGTTTATTTTATAATTAAAAAAATATATTTTATTTATTCTGATATTAACTGTAACGCTGTGGTCCTCAATAAATAAATAGAATATTTTACCGTTAAATTTTAGTTAGGTTACCAATTTTTTGTTGCTTGTCATCTTTTTACTTATTTTGCGTATCTATCGGTCAAGCATGTAGTTTCTCAATTTATAGTGTTTACAAAAAACATGATGATAAAAATATATTTTCTACATACCTACTTAAACAAATATATTTTCTAGATAGTTGTAGCATTATTTATTTTCTTTTATGTTAAAAGTATAGTCTGAGTAAAAACTGCTTAACATTGCCTGGAGAAAGCTAGCTGTGCAGCTATTTTTGTTTTTGTTAGGACTGACTTTGTGATTTTATTAATTAAGGTCTATTTTTGTTAATTATTATGTATTGCTCTGTATTTCAAACGTTTATTTAAATTTCAGTTACCCAAAGATGGCAATGAAGAGGTTTTTGGCCTTAGCTGGGTGTATTTTACTGAGTAAGTTCGTATAAACCGTTTAATTCCAAGGAACTAAAAAAATCTTTTTAAGTTTATATTAAAGAATATGTATGGGGTATTTATCGCGTACGTTTTCGTAGGGGATAATAAAACAAAAGGTAGGTACGCGATAAATTCAAATTCCCGATAAATATTCTTAGAACTGAAAAATGTATGGATTGAATAAAAATTGGCTGCAAAACTACAGGAACCATTTGAAAAATTCTTCCACCATTAAATTCCTACATTATCACATCAATGATGAACATAATAATGTATTCTAATAGCAGCATTATGTTATCTGTGCCTATTCTGTGAGTATTTTCAAAAACTAATGATGATGAAATGATATGAAAACCAATTATATAAAAAAAATATATAAAAACAACATTATATCATATAAAAATGATTTTTTTAACCTTTGCGAAGCCGAGGCGGACCGCTAGTGGAATAAGAAAAAAGTTGTATGTATTCTCTATTGTCTAATTCAAACTTTAATTTAATTTAACACCTACAGGCACAGCTCAGCCGGTGCAGAGGGCGCCTGTGTTGAGAGACACAGCAGTGGAGGTGTTATTCAAGGATGGGGAACAAGCTGTTCTTGAATGCGTTGATGATGGCGGACAGAATGTCAAGTAAGTTATTGATGTAATTAGATAGTTAGATAATTATTTTATTTGGTTCACAAATATAAACAGCATAAAAACAAACTTATAAAGTAAAGTAAATTTATAAAATTGATAAGGTAGGTGTCATGGATCTATGAATTATTTATAGTTTCATGGAGGTGTCATTTAACTAGTGAGTAGAATATTACAACGGTTACTTAATCTAAAAATAGGTAAAATAAATAAATAATTTGAACAAAGCGTACCGCTAGCGTACATTTGTACCTAAATCATTATCTAAATTCACTTAGAAAACTTCAATAACGTAACCCTTTTGTATGTGTTTTTTAGTTTATAATATTTGATAAATACCCGTGCGAAGACGGGGCGACTAATCTAGTATTAATAAGAATATTTCGTCATTTTCCTTACAGATACTCCTGGCGAAAGAATGGCAAACCATTCATGCCTCAGTCTGGGGTCCTACAGCGCAAAGATGAAGGAACCCTCGAGTTCCAACAACCAATTCCCTCCGACGAAGGTCTCTACATCTGCATCGCTGAAACCAACCAAGGAGTCACCATGACTCGCGGTACCAACCTCAAACGAGCGTTCATAACCGCTCCTAAAGTCACTGTCAAAAAACACTCAGCTGTCAAAGGCAGGCCGTTCAAACTAGACTGCTCAGCTCCTGATGCGTACCCTAAACCAGAGATATCATGGAGGACTCAAATAGACGGTGCTAAGGCGGAGAAATACCTGAATAGAAGAGTTACCTCCTCCCCAGATGGAACTCTTTGGTTCTCGAATGTCACGGCTGAAGACGCTAACCCCCAGATGAAGTATATCTGTGTGGGGAAATCACCAGTTTTTGAAGAAGTGACGCTCGCTGAGCATTATATTGACAGGCTGGAGGAGGATTCTAAGCCGAATAATGGAGATTTGGTTCCGCAGTATCTCAGCGAGAATATGTTCGCTAAAGTTGGCGATGTTACCAGCATTTGGTGTATTTATGGCGGCACGTAAGTTTACTTTTTTCATACATTAAAACACGGACTACAGAAATTTTATTAAATTTCCGTCGTCCGAAACTTGGTCCATTTTAGGAAAGGCAAACCTAGTTTCGAATAAAATATTGTTATAAGTAGCTAGATACTTTTTAGATCATTGAGCCTTTTTACGCCAGGAATTTTTTAAAGATTTCTTTGGCAAAAATTACTTGATCGTATTTTGACATAGAGCAACGCGGTCCTCCGGTGGGCCGGCCGGAGGCCCGCGTTGCTCTATGTATTTTGAAAAGCTTTTGATCCTCCAAAAGAAGAAACTTGTAATCCGAAGCATCCTTGCATGATTTTTTTAACTGACAATGCTCAGCATTATGTAATGGTGGACAATCCACAAAACATCATCTCGCGATAAGCTAAGCAGAGCTTGCGTTATGTAGATAAATTGATATACCAACCTACTTATTACATTGATTCAATAAAACGAGCTAGGACTGACATATTTTTTCTAATTTAAAACTAGGTACCTAGTTAAAGATTTAATGACTGACTTTAATGCCACTCTTTTAACTTTTTTAGCCCTCTAGCCCATCCAGACTGGTTCAAAGACGGCAAGAACGTCAACGGTAAACCAAGCGACCGTGTGACGCGTCATAATCGCACATCGGGCCGTAGACTGTTGATCAAGAGTACGGAGCTAGGCGACCAAGGGACCTACAAGTGTGTGGCTAATAATCAGGTTGGCAACCCCGCGGAGCATAGCATGACGCTGACTGTGTACAGTGAGTATTGTAAAAAAATGAAATAAATAAAAATTTATTTCAAAACATGCATTTCTAAATCTTATTTTATGAAACTTAACTACAGACCCGCCATCGTTTGCCAAGAAGCCTGATACGCTGACCCTGGTTAAGGAAGGTCAGGACATCACGATCCCCTGCCAGGTCTCTGGTGTGCCAGCACCTGCTGCTACCATCGTGCGTAACGGAGAGGTAAGGTTAAAATAGAAAGAAAATATGTTTATTTGGCTCAGAATCGGGCAACACTGTTTTTATGGCAGGACCTTTGGTGGGTGTCTACCAGAGATGTACAAAATGGTTTTAAAAAAGCATTTAAATACAAAATGCAAAATACTTTTCAGATTTACTATTTCAAATGCAAAATACCAAATAGTATTGCGTTTTGTATTTCAAATGCAAAATAGGTATTTTCAAAATACTTTTTCAAAATAAAATACCCCCTGACAAAATCACAGATATTTTTATTTATTACACAGGAGAATAGATACACTCAATGCGATTACCCTTTTTTTTTTTAAATTAATAACAACTGGGACTGTTATTGTTAAAAAGTGATAAAAATAAATATATTTTTTATTAATAACACTTTTTAACAATACCAGTTGTTCGAATACATCATCACTCATTTTTCTTCTGTGAGGTCTCATAATCATTCCATCATATGAAAAAAGTCTTTCTACTGGTGCTGAACTTGGTAAGGATGTGTATTTAAAAAAAATCTTTTTTTATTGTAGGATAAGCATTTAGCATCTCCAGACTTGTGCTCTCATCCTTTATATATTGCAAGGTTTCTAGATCTATTGTAGTATTATTCCTCCGATTATTCAGAATTCGGCAATACAAGCGTTTTGTTTTGTTTGACTGGTAATGTTGGCTCGACTTAATCACAAAGTATTTTGTATTTTAAAATGTATATTAAAAATACAAAATGCATCTCGAAAGGCATTTCAAATAAAATACAAAATACTTTTCACTGAAAGGTATTTAAATACAAAATACAAAATAGGTATTTTGCATTTTCTATTTGCATTTAAAATAGAAGTATTTCAAATAAATCACATCTCTGGTGTCTACACGGATATCAAACCATTAACAAACAAAATTACAGTTCAATTCATTTTATTACACTACAGATTTTCTTAATCTAATGCGCTATTTATGGCACATTTACTAAATTCTAATTTAACTAAGACTAAATTATATTTACCTAAGTAGATTATAAATTATAATAGGTACTAATAAATGGGCGTGGGGATTATGGGCAATAACCCCCAAATAATGAAGCCATCTATGGCGCTCATTAGGGGAGGCCTATGTCCAGCTGTGGACTATTATAGGCTGGTGATGTGATGATGTGATGATGTGATTATTAAATGTGCGGCTTACGTCGCACCCGTATAGCATCCACTCAGAAGTCAAACTAGGTTCAGAGTTAACCCGCTGCCATTCATATTAAAGTTACAATATATTGTTAATTTCCAGAATCTGACCACCAATGATCGCATCAGCACTGGTCCTGAAGGCATCTCCATTAAGAAAGTGCAGAAGGGTGACGCAGGGTACTACGGATGTCGCGCTGTCAACCAACACGGCTTCGACTACTTGGAGACTTTGCTTCAAGTCGCTTAGATTTTGTTTGCTAAAAGAGCTTATACTTGAGTTAGTTACAGGGTACCTACAATGTTTATGGATGTAAATTGGTAGGCAGTTACAACGACATTTAATTTGTTAATATACTTTTTGGCACCAATTCCGATCATGGACTTTTTTTATTTTACATTCGTAAGTAGGTAGGTTCTTATATAATGTTTATAAACATTCTGAAAAAGTTTCTTGTGGTAGGCATGGTGGTAGGTATAATAAATAACCGAAAATATTTTCAATTCTACCGAAAAATTTACGAACCGAAAATATTAAGTAAATTGATAAATTGAAAGTATAAAGAAAATAAATAGTTTGGCGAAAAGCATTTATTCTATTATTATATAATATCCTTTTTTTGGAACTTCAACAACATGATGATAATGATATAACTACGAGGGGTAGTCCCATTGATCTATGAGGTTTATGAAGGGTATGGGATGCTCTTACTTCTTTGGGTAAACGTCCTTGCGATGACTGTAATATAAACCATAGCAAAATAGAATAGAATCTTCACGAAAAAGTTCCAGCCAAGTTCTAGCCTCTCTCCAAACTTGAAAGCACTCGGCATGCCCAATACTAGGTACGTACATATAAGTTCCTTGACGTACATAGTTGTACGGCCCTCAGAAAAACAACGATGTCTAGGATCGTTTCTCTGAGGTACGGCCTCAGGTACGGCCTAACAGCTGTCCTCTGTCAATGTCAGAGCTGTCAAACTAATAATTTTTGACAACAAAATAACCTCAAAACAAAATATTTCAAAACAAACCCTGAACCTGAAAACGCAAAGTTCTTTAATTAGTTTTTTAACGCCGTAGATTAAGTAAAACCGACACAATGTTTCTATACCTGATGAGTATACTGTCCTTAATAGTTTCCGTCGTATTTTTCACACTGGCTATTGGTAAGTAATTTTTTTTGATAGATAATGTCGATTTTTCATTTATTGCGGTACTTTTGTTAAAATATTTTAGTATTTAAAATGAGACGATCATGCTTACCCATTTATGAAGCACAGTTCGTAAATAATATTTTCATCTGTAAGATACTTACACTTCGCCTCGAAAGGTAATTGTGGTTCCTATCTAATAATTACTAAAAGCCAGTCATTTTATAATTAAATTGGTACTGGTAGCTTATGTACTCACACATTGCTAGGGCTGTAGTCATGTTCCATCTTTTTCAGGTAAATTTTAATAATAATAGCACAATATTTATTACATTAGTCCCTTTTTAACAACTCCACCGAACTGCAATCCCCAACCTGCATGGGGATTATGGGCAATAATCCCCAAATGATAAATAATGCCATCTATGGCGCTCATTTGTGGAGGCATATGTCCAGCTGTGGATATAGGCTGGTGATGGAAATCAATGTATTATAGGTACTTATATATGATGTATTTATTAAGTCTAATTGGATTTATAATTTTCAGCATCAGGTCTATACTACCTAGCA
Organism: Eupithecia pulchellata; assembly: GCA_963931895.1. Lineage (NCBI taxonomy): Eukaryota > Metazoa > Arthropoda > Insecta > Lepidoptera > Geometridae > Eupithecia > Eupithecia pulchellata. The sequence goes on along the minus strand of OZ007550.1, from coordinate 4,532,919 downwards.
GAGTTAGTAGAAGAATACACGGTTATGGCTAAATACATCATATCCTGGGCTGTTGCAGTAAGTTTTTAAAACTTATGATTATTATCAGTAAATCACAACCATTTTGGTTCCCCTCATTATTATTTTTTATAATAATATAAGGTAGGTACTCTTCTCTGTTTTCGTGTCCCTAAATCTAAATGTATTGTATTATAGTATTGATCTAATATGTTACTGGGTCTCAAATAAATAATTTTTTTTACTGTATTTTCTATATTAAAAAATGAAATTTAGAATGAGATAATAATTTAATAAAGAGGCAAAATAATAAAAATACCTAAGTACATAGTTTTCATTTTTCCCTGTGTAAACTTACAATTAACTGTACTAAGTTACACACTCATTAGGGGAGGCCTATGTCCAGCTGTGGACTAACATGGGCTGATGATGATGACACATTTTTGTTTATATATTTCCCTAGCTGTTAGTTTTCCAAAAATCTATACTAATATTATAAAGAGAGAAGATTTGATTGTTTGGCTGAATTGAATTTAGTAGGCTTCGAAACTATTGGACCGATTAGAAAAATTCTTTCACCATTAGAACCCTAAACTTTCCGTGATAAATATAGGCTACAGAATATTTAAAAAAAAATTAGGGTTCCGAAAATTGTAATGTGTAATGAAAATTGGATTTTTTGGTTAATACCCGTGCGAAGGCCGGACCGCTAGTTGTAAAATAAATAATACATTCCACAGGTCACAATATTCCTGCACCTAGGCCTCATCATCTTCGAAGACCTGCCGTTCCACCTCAACGCTCTAGGGCTGCTGCAGCAGACTCTTCACTCTCTGCTTCTGAGGGAGTTCCCCGTTGTACGAGTCACCAGTCCTACGTTCCTAGTCGCTGTGGTGACTCTGGTTGCGCATCATTATACAGCGTTTGTGTATTTCGCTCAGAATTATCATGAATTTAAGGAGGTGAGTTTATAATACAGTAGGGAATAGCGGGAATAAAGAGGTGAGTCTATACTAATATTATAAAGAGGAAAGATTGGATTGTTTGAATTGAATAGGCTCCGAAACTACTGGATAGATTTGAAAAATTCTTTCACTTGTATAATGCTAAAATTTCCGTTATGAACATAGGCTATAGAATATTATACATAGGTAGAAGGTATATTAACGTACTAACATAGATCTGTGGACTCTGAAATAAAAATTTGATTCATTAATTCATTTTACTATAAAAAAGCACCCGCTAAGCCGGGGCGAGTCGCTAGTTAATACTATCGAGTCGCTAGTTATAATACTATATGGATCTGTAAACTTTGAAACAAAATTCTCATTCACTCATTTCATTCATTCATCATTCATTCGTTATTTTCCAGACGATATCATACTTCATACTATGCCTGTGGGTGGTGCCATTCGCGTTGTTCGTGTCTCTCTCCGCGAACGACTACGTGTTGCCCACTACTGGGGAGTCGCAGCCGCTGCTTGGTAAGGAGTGGGGTTCTGGGATAATGTAAAAAATAAATGGGGGGGGGGTCTACAAACAGAGGGAGTTAAAAAAAATCCTCATGGATAGAAAAGATTCTTGCAATCGAGATTTTTTTTTAATCTTTTCTTCAAGTTTTGGACTTAACAAAAAAAAAAAACAATTACAAGAGATGTGATGAATTCGGTCGGTCGTACGGCCTTATCGCTCAAGAGCGATCTCTACCAAATTTAACATGGGCATCTATATGCATTACTATGTATAATATATAAGCTTATACTTAAGCGATAAGACCGCCAATTGAGAGATGTGCGCTTGTAATTTTAATTTTGTTTTTTAATTGTGTTAAGTGTGCCCTAAATAGGTTTAAAGTACTTTATTCTCATACAAATACAATGGTTCACTTAAAATGAGATACAATTTGAAACATTAATCTACGTTTAATAAATAACCTCTGGTACCTAAAATTAAATTATAGCTAAATGTTATTAAGAGATCGTTGAATAAATAATTTTCTATCTATCTCATTATAATGAGTATATTATATTACAATGTAATGAATGAGGCATAGCCTAGAGTCATCGTGGCCTGAATCAAGGTTCAATTGGGAATTATAGCTGTCATTTCAGATCAACAAATTATCAGAAACCAGAAATGTCTGCGAAAACAGAAATTTTTGGGACTAATCTGGCTTTATGAGTGAAATGAAGGGAATATCAATAACACCGTATTTCTTATTTTATAATAATTGACTTTTTCTTTTTGCCGTGTGGTGCCGGCATAGAATTCCACCACCCCAACTCTTCCCGTGGGTGTCGTAAGAGGCGACTAAGGGACACACACCGGGGGGTGGGCAGCAGCGCCCTCTGCAGAACAACTCCACCGAACTGCGATTCGCATACCCAGCGTGGGGATTATGGGCAATAACCCCCAAATGATAAATATTGCCATCTTAGGCGCTTATTAGGGGAGGCCTATGTCCAGCTGTGGACTATTATAGACTGATGATGATGACATCCGACGCAAGAGGTTGCGGGTTCGATTCCCGCTTCGTGACAAATATTTGTACGATCTGCAGGTATTTGTTCAGGGTGTTCTGGTCGTTTTCTATAGTAAAAAATATCTGTATATTTAATAATATTGTATTATGTATATCAGTCATCTAGTACGCATAACACAAGCTCTGCTTAGCTTGGGGTTAGATGATGCTGTGTGGATTATCCGGTATTATTATTATTATATTGCTGCTTTCTTTTCAAATTATTTGTGGATACTTCTAATTGGCCTTAAGTTAAAAATTCCCGCGTATAATCTTTATCTAGCTGTAAGTTTTCCTTGTTAAAAAATATTATTCTTTGTTTCAGGCGACAGTAATGTCCTCACGGACTATTTATCTCGCAAAGCGAAGCGCTACAGTCTACTTTCTTTCTTTAGTTATGCGAAGGAGTCTATTTTACCGCAGCGCAGTAAAAAGGCTTTTTGAAAGACAAGAAAAAAGAAAACGGACTCTTTGACATTATAGGTACTTATGGGGAAAGTTTGTGAACTGGGAATATCTGGGCTGAAAAATGTGTTGATTCAAAATAATTAGAAATTAATGAAAAACTTCGGTTACGAGTGAGTAGGTGAGATGGTTTGCGGTCGCAAAACGGTATTCAGGACGATTTTGATTGTTCGAGTTGCAGTTGAAATTATTTTTTGAATTTTTGTTATATCTGCGATGAATTAAACGAGCTCAGATTATTGTTTCGCGTTGCAGCGAGATTATATTTTTCTGGTTTCTGGTGGTTACAAGAAATAAAACTATAGGAAAATTAATATGCCGCAAATAGTAAACCATTTTCTATTAAGTTATTAAAAATTTCTTTGGTTCATTGGTATTTTCAAAAACGCATCATTTCCCCAACTGCTTCCAAAATATGTCCAAGAGTCCTGTAAGGTCTAAAGGAAATAAAGCACGTTGATTTTGATTTTGAATACAATTAAAAGAAGTTTTTTTTTCATGGATTCATTGAAATGGGTTTACAATTTACGATAAATTACTTTTCCTTTAGTTTTATTTCTTGTAGAAACCATTAAAAAATTATCTCGCGCCAGACTGGCCGAAATACATATAATAATTCGTAATTTCTGCTTCTTTACTTTCAAATATACTTTCGCCATTAAATATCTATATTTCTGTTGCTACATAACCCATGCACTCATGATTTGAACTAGTCAATAATCACTACTAATTAACTACTACACATCTACTACACTAATATATTGACTTGTCTAAGTCTATAATTTGTAAGCCTAAAGAAATAAAGTTATTGAAATCTTAAATACCAAGTCTCGGAACAAATATTAATTGTCCTGCAACGGGAATAGAACCCTCGCTTGCTATAAACAATTCGTAAATTTTGCTCATAATGCTGTAAATTGTAAATAGATAGGTACCCAATTTCAAATACCCAAACTTACCGCCAAATACTCAAACGCAATCAGATTTCTTCAACTTCTTTTTCCATGGCTCACTGTATCTTTACTGTCATGTGTCCATGTCAAAAGAGTCATAAACTTTAGACGATTATGTTAAATGCATGTATCAAATGACGAAAGAAAATGGCTGACCTGTAAGACGTGTATTTTAAACTAGTGGTAATATTTAACAAAAAAATTATAAAATTATAAATTTTTACTCACCTAGGCTTTGGGACAGATAACATAATACCTTTGCACTACGTTACGTTATCGAAGATTTTATTCCCAAGTTTTTTAAAATAGTGTATAGTCTACTAAAATTTCTAATGATGGAAAGAGTGTTTGTAAAACTTTAGTGATATAATTCAACGTGTCATGTGGTTGTTTAAAAATTTATAATTTTTGTAACTTTGGTGCGAAGCCGGGCGGATCACTCGTAGCGGCAAAAAAATCAAAATCAAAGTGCTTTATTTCCTTTAGACCTTACAGGACTCTTGGACACGTCACAAAATACAAAATTATGCTTATTGGGAATCTCCGAACCCGTAGTACAAACGGCAGTGTATGGTACAGTTAGCGAAGAATGTCACCAAACAAACCTTTCCAATACAATTGGTTGAATACTGACAAAAATCGTGATGTTTATTTGAGTTTGAGTATTTGGAGCTAGGTATCCCCAATTACCTAGTTATGTATAGGTATTTATTTTGTATTTTGTAAGTTTAATTTATTCCTTTGTGTAGGATTTTTCAAAATAAAACAAGATAAAGACGAACATGTAGTTTCTTTTAATAATATTCACAGAATCTCAATATTTTATTGCATTGAACTTATTAACAGAATAATAATAATAATATACAGATTTAGAAGTAAAAGCAAGCCACTTTTAAAAATATTCAAACTAACGACTCGCCCCGGCTTCGCTTGGGTGCAATTCTGATACAAAAACCTTCCTCTTGAATCACTCCATCTATTAAAAAAACCGCATCAAAATCCGTTGCGTAGTTTTAAAGATCTAAGCATACATAGGGACAGACAAAAAGCGGGAAGCGACATTGTTTTATAATATGTTGATACACGAGCCATATAATGTATACTTAAATAAAATTACAAATAACTAACTAAATAAATCTAGTATTTACAATTTAAACAATTGAGCTAATACTTAAATACTTTTAAAACTTTTGAGTCTTTCAGACTAAATTATTATAATTATCTACCAGAAAACGGCAGCACTTTCTATGTAGGTATTCTCATTTTTCTTCCACTAGTGGACAAAAAATTGAAGTAAAGAGAAATTTATAACAAATTAAGTATTCCTTTTTATAATAATTAACTGTTTGAAATTTGACTTGCCTTAGTGCTTCTTTTTGACTTGTCTTATTAATAACTAACAAGCTAGTTATTCTTAGTTTATAATATAGTATAGTAGTTGTACTGAACTATTCCTCCGCAAGCAAGCAGTATTTTTAGTTTCTATAATGCGAGGACATATAAATGGTTAAGTTAGATATAAAGTGTGTAAAACTGTTCTCCAAATAAAGTAAAATTAAAATTTTGTAAGCGTTAGAAATAAAGATATTGAACCTGAATCTCTGAATCTATTGAATTGACATTTATGACGCGGTGGGCGAAGGTCCGCCTTTACCGCTAAAAGCAACTTCTTGCGTCACAGGCTGAGAGGCATTCCCGCCTAGTTACAAATTTTTGTACGATCTTCAGATTGTTTAGGTTGTGCTGGTTTCGCATGTATGATAAAAATATTTATCTATGTAATAATGTAGTCAGTAAATCAGTCATCTAGTTAACTAGATAAGTTTAATACTTTATGTAACAATTTATAACATTATAATGAAATGAGACCTGTGTTGCCAACATCTATCAATAATCTGAAACTGAATCATAACATAACACAAGCACTGCTTAGCTTGGGGCTAGATGATTGTGTAGCATTATTTATCTATACTAATATTATAAAGAGGAAAAATTTGATTGTTTGAATGGAATAGGCTCAGAAACTACTGGACCGATTTTAAAAATTCTTCCACCATTCGAATCCTAAATTTTCCCTGATGAACATAGGCTATATAATATTTTCAAAAAAGAATGGCATATATAAAGTATAGTCATTTCACTAAAGTTTAAAATATCAAACTCCGCGCATGCGTCATCGGAACGTCGCTAACTCGTTTAATTTTAAATGTTATTAATGTTATTATCTATGTTAGTCTCTAAGGTATTTATTATATGGGCCCTAATGAATTTACTTTTTGTATCTACACTTTCTTTATTGCCTGAAATAAAGTTACTATTATTATAATAAATATTAGGTATTGAATCAGTTTAGCTACCTGTAGACTATTTGCAACAGTCAGCATAATACTGATCTGATGATGATGATGAATAAAGATTTATCTATAACCTTCAATAGTTCACATAACTTCTCAAATTTTAGAAAGTAAATTTTCTTCACAGTTTGTTTTTGATTGTCCATTTGATAAGTACAATCCTCAGCGGGGTGAACATCCACCAGGTAGCGGCTTCGAATCCCGGCCGGCACCAGAACGCGGGTCCATTCTAGATAACACATTTTATTTATTATCACTCCAGTATATTCAGGAACTAGTAGAGTTTTTAATAGTTCACTTTAAAACTAAATTATTAATAATAATAATGCTGTACGGTTCAGTAGGTAAAAACGTCAAGCGACGGTTTAGATTTTTAGGAAAACCCTACTAATATTAAACGCGGAATTAGCTCTGTTCGTCTTTCACGCCTTGACTGCTGAACCGACTTTGATGAAATTTGCCACAGACTTTGTCTAGAAGAAGTCGCGGGCAGGAGCTAAGAGTAATTATACTAGTTGTAATTATTTATTCTGTCTGTCCTTAATCTCTTTTCTTAAGGCTCCGGCGACGGATGAATTTCCCATACAAACGTAGCACCAAAATTATTTGTAATTTGAGAATATTTTCACCATGTTTGCTATTATTTGTATTAGAATAGTATTTATTTAGGTTCCTGCCACAAGCTTTTTTTAATATCATCATCATCATCAGCCTATGTTAGTCCACTGTTGGACATAGGCCTCCCCTAATGAGCGCCATAGCGCCCTGTCTTCGGCTTGTCGCATCCAGCATCTGCCAGCAGTCTTTCGCAGATCGTCATCCCACCTGGCCGGAGGGCGTCCTACACTACGTTTACCAAGTCGCGGTCTCCACTCAAGAACACGTTTACCCCAGCGGTTATCGGTTCTTCGCGATATATGGCCGGCCCACTGCCACTTCAGTTTGCTAATTTTTTTAATATACTTGTTTTTTATTATTGATGGAGCAATAAAGTAATATTCTATTAAATTATTTTTATTCTGTAGATGAGTTTTGGACGCCCATGATTTAATTAGACTAAAAATTTATTTCATTTACTTTAAAATGTTTTATATTATTATTAGATTTAAGGTCATTATAAACAATATTAGGTACCTTACTTGTTTGCGTGTTGTATTGTAAGGTTGGCACAGATCAGGGCCCCACCGCTACCGCAAACAGATTTGTAATCCTACTAACGTACCTACTTGATTTGGGCTGCAGTTAGTAATTTACGTGACTATAATTTTATAGATAGTTATCGTAATAGTTTTTTACTGGTCGTTTTCTATGTATAATAAAAATATATCTTGTATATCGTCCTCCAAGAATCCAAGAGTCCTGTAAGGTCTAAAGGAAATAAAGAACTTAGTTTTTTTTGTTTACTTGTATATTATTATGTATATCAGTTATCTAGTACCCATAATACAAGCTCTGCTTAGCTTGGGGCTAGATAATGCTGTGTGAATTGTCCAGAATTATTTATTTTAAGTTTTACCTACCTAAAATTAGTGTTAATTATGTTAAAAATAAAACTTTTTACTTTTTATCAAAAATGGTTATGCATATAGATCATATTTGAATAACCTAAAATTTAATAACAGACAGCTCGCGGTCCAATCGTTTATAGCTTGCTTTATCACGCCCATACAAGTCTCCTTATTTACGGTTGTGCGGCAGCGGTGTTGCCCAACCTATTGCTAAAGTGAACTATTAAAAACTCTTACTAGTCCAATTCAATGCCGCGGCAGCCACTGCCCCTCCAAACCAGACGGCTCTTTCGAATGATGCACTCTATAATGGAGTTTCAGACTTGTGTATTGGACAAATGCTTTATTACACTCCCTACAGACATACCGCCTATCGTTCGTATGAATCCGTCTATGTAACTCTAAAGTTTTCTTCCTCTGAAACGCTTTCTTACAAAACTCACAAGGAAACGGTCGGGAATCGTCGTGGGAAACCATATGGCGGGTCAAGCTTTCCTTATTAAAGGCTTTGTATGCGCAGAATTCACAACTGTAGCTCCGTTCTTTCATATGGACCCTAGATTTGTGTGAAATCAGCCTGCTTTTGAGTGTGAAGACGAAATTGCACATATCGCATTCGTATTGGAAACGTTTCACATCGTGCACTTTCGCTAGATGTCGCTTTCTTAGATATGGACTGGTTAGAACTTCTGGGCATTTCGGGCATTTCAGCATATACGTTCGATGCGTGCGTCTGTGGTGTAGCTGTAACGCGTTTACGTTTTTGAAAGCGAGGTTGCATTTATCGCAGGTCGCGTTGTCTTGGGAATGGACAGATTTAACGTGGCTCGCTACGCTCGTCTTAGTTACGAACGCCTGTCCGCATATTTCGCACAGGAACGCCTCGTTCGTCGTGTTATGTTTCGCGTGCGTGTGTTTTAATAAAGTACCGAAGAATCTGAATTCGTCGCCGCATTGCAAACACTGCATGCTTTCATCGGAGAGTTTGTACGCGAAAATCTGATGCTTCATCTCTAGATTCAGCTTCAGAGAATGTATTTTGACTAGATGATCCATGAAATCGTTTAGAACAGTGAATGGTTTAGAGCACTTCTTGCACGTTAGGTTCGAAATTTCGAGTTTGACTTTGCTGTTTTTGATGACGGATCGGAAAGTGCTTCGTATTTTCGCGTCGCTGTGCTCTTCGTAGTAGTGTGACTTGAGTTTCGAACTCTCTTCGAATGGGAAGCAGCAGAAGAAGCAGGCGAATTTGCTGCAGTGCCATCGAAATGGTACTGCGGTTGAGTTTTCTATGATCGATGACATGAGGGTCACGAGATCTTCTTTTCTTTGCAGTTCGGACATCTTTTCCATGACTGCACTGACGTAGGTGGCGTCATCGGCTTCTGTAAGCAGATATTAAATGATTGATTGTTGGAAGTTTCGCAGAGCATCGGCCACGCCCGAAATAAATAAATAATGCTGGACAATCCTCATAGCCCCAAACTAAGCAGAGCTTGTGTTATGGGTCTACTAGATCACTGATAAGCAGGTGAGTTTTTTCAGGGCTACCAAGGGGAAATCTGAAACCGTGAGTTATCAAAAAGTCATGTGAAGAGGAGATGGTGACCGATTTTGAAAAAAAAAAAATAAGACCTGCATTTTATAAAAAGAAATTAAATTGACGCGAAACTTTTTTTTAATTGAGCAAAAACATCCTGTGTACTTAACTCCTACTTAACTCAATATATAACATAATTAAAGATATATATACATAATACATAAGCAGACGATGGCGGTAAAGGTCGGATTCCCCCCAAATATTACCTAACAGGAGATCTCGTCTGTATCAAAATTCATTCAACTAGTGAACTTATTCCAGTGGTCTTTCGACCAACAGTTGATTTGATTTTGAATATTTATTTTAACTGAAACAAACGTTTGCGCGATCTACGAAGTGTCCGCTTTACCTACCTATTATTACCTCTTATTAAACGAGGTGAGAACTCTTACTACTTAAATCTCAGGCTTTAGGACACTTCTAGCCAAAATATAATTTTGTTTTTACCTAAGTAAATAATGATAATCTATCTAAAAGGTATCGTCACGCACCAAGGGCGTCGCCAGCGCATGGCCCAGGGGATGGGGGGATGGGGAAGGGGGTGATATATATGTGAATTGTAGGGACAGTCAAGAGCATGGAGCTTTACACTTGTAAGACGAGTCTTTGCCTTTATGGCGATTGTAATAATGATGGTTTCAACTTCAATGTGTCTTTACACATTGAAGTTCACATTCACGAGCTCTTGACAGATTTAGAATCAAAGTACATAATTGTAGGTATTATTTATTATTTAAAATCGAACAAAAATAATTTACAGCATTATCTGTATTAAACTTGTATTTATCTAATCCTAGGTACCCACCACAAACTTTATTTGAAATACATTACCTACTGAAATTATATTAAACCAAATCGGATTATTTCAAAGAAAACACGTTTCCTTATTATTTGTATAGGTAAGTAAGTTTTTCCATAAGGCTTGTGGCAGGAACCTACCTAAATACTATTCTAATACAAATAATAGATCATGGTGAAAATATGCTCAAATTACAAATCATTTAGGTATTACTTTTGTATGGCAAATTCATCCTTATCCATTACCGTTATTATGCTTAAAATTTCTTCAACTTGAAATGAACTCGCTGTTTATGCTGAACATACTTATTATTCCTCGTAAATATCTTCGAACAGTATTCGCAAACAATCTGAGATTCCTTACAATTATGCACTAAAGCCATATGCCGCTTCATTTTATAGCTATTTACTTGCATTTCACCACAAACGCTGCATTTTAACGTATCCGAATGTTTAGACGATAAGTGTTGAATCAAAGCGTATTGAGTTTGAAATATTTCGTTACAATGTTTACAAGTTTTCACGCCATGCATTTGTCTAACATGATTCAAGATATTCGCTTTCCCCACAACACCCTGCCCGCAGATTTCGCAAACATGTTTATCTAAATGTATTTTATTCGTATGAACCAATAAGGGACCGAAATATCTAAACTTTTCATCGCATTCCAGACAACTCATTTCATCATCCGATAATCGGAACGATATGAAATGCCTTGCGATATCCGAATCGTATCTGACGTTATGGACATCCGATAAATGCTCGATAAAGTCTGTTATATCGTAGATTTCTACATCGCATTGACTGCATTTCGCGAATCCAGTGTCCAATTTTATTCTCCTATCGTTATAAACGAATTTGGTTATGATTTCTGTGATATTAATCTCGCTATGTCCACATAGGTGATGCTCTCTCAGGCCTTGCGTAGTGTACAACTTTGTGGGACAGTAAAAGCACATGAACTTTCCGTGGTACCAACGGAACGGGATTATAGTGGAGTTCTGTATGATGGTGATTAGTAAAGCGGCGAGTTGTTGTTCGTTCTTCAATGCGTCGTCTGAAAAGAGAAAATATAATTTGGATGCTCTTGAACATTATTGGATGCGCGGCGATCGAGGGAATGTACCTAGCCTGAGCGTCTGGTCGAAACGAAATGTGACCCGATGGTCAGTATATGGCGTAGTGCATTAGGCCTGAGCGTCTGGTCGAAGCGACGTGTGACCCGATGGTATATGGCACAGTGCATCAACATTGCCATACAGCGAGGCAATGCAGTCAGCGTCTTGGGTACACTTCCAACTGGTATTGATATGGATCAGTTGAACTACCTATTGTTTGATTGCAACAGTCTGCAGTTAGCTCAATTGTTTCAACGAACTGTTTGTAATGTAACATAAACAACATTGTAACCTAAAAGCCTTTAGAATAGTATGCGATTAACTTATTTAGTAACAAGTTATGTTTTCATAGGATTTTGTTTGTCCGGAATTATTAAAAATTATTTATTATTAGCAGTCTGCCCAACTTTGCAGGGGTATTTAACAAAAGTTGAATGTTTCATGAGGATCCCTAAGTTTTTTCAAAATATATAGAATATTTTCACGGTGATGAAACGGCTAGGTTTACATACATTTTTTTTAACCACAGCAGCTAGCTTTTTTTAGCACTTTGCATAATTAGTACCTATGTTATTTGCATAATTATTACCATAAATATTTTGCATAATTATTACCTATGTTAATAGCCACCTGTTATCTGTACACATTTCGAATAAGTATTTCTGTGCTGAAAGATCCCCTAAAATAAATAAATAAAAAACCTAAACGAAAAACTAAAATTTTCTAATATCAACCTTTTATCAAAATTACAGGTACTAGTTACGTTTAAGTTAAAAATAATCTGATTGGCTTTGACCTGTCACATAAGCACCTTATTATTTAAGGTTATCCACTCATTATGGGACACCCTGTATAAATATATATAGCTACTGTAATAAGTAGGTATCAAAACTATCAGCTTGTATAAATGTCTGAAAGAGGTTGCTTTCTAGCGATAAGACAGCATGGCGATGTTAAAACAATTATAAAAAAATAAATGAAACCACTATAAGTATTTACCTAGTTTAATATTTTTATTTAAGAAATATATCAGTACCTAAACTAAAATAATTGAGTATACTAGGTGCCAAATAGCTTGGCGACACAGGTCGTAGACTCCTTCCGAAAATTGAAAAGGGGCACATCATTACTTTGATATTTTAGGGTAGGTAGGTTATTTTATAGGTTATTAGTATTACATAAGTTATCTATACATTAATTAAGGGAATAGTACTTATAACATCACAACAAAAGCCGTGTGGTGCCACAGCATACGATTTCACCACCCCCACTCTTCCAGTGGGTGTCGTAAGAGGCGACTAAGAGAGACACACCGGGGGGCGGGCAGCAGCGCCCTCTGTAGAAAAACTCCACCAAACTGCGATCCCCAACCCCCATGCCCAGCGTGGGGTTTATGGGCAATAACCCACAAATGATGAATAATGCCATCTATGGCGCTCATTAGGGGAGAGCCTAGAGGTCCAGCAGTGGACTATTAATAGGTTGATGATAATGACATATAACATTATAAAAGGTTTTTTTTATCCCAAGGCGATGGTATATGTGAGAGTTTTCAATGGGTTAGTGAGAAATATGTATATCAACATTGTTCGCAGACAATATATTATAAATAAACTAGCGACTCGCCCCGGCTTCGCAATGGAGCAATGCTGGTATAAAATCCATCCTCTTGAATCACTATTTGCGATTACGACCTTAAGGACAACTCTGATATTGAAAGAGAGCGTAGGGCTCTGGCGGTAAGGGGTAATATGTTGATACGTAGGTTTTCCCGGTGTACAGAAGAAGTAAAAATAACGCTGTTTAAAGCATATTGCCAAAGCTTCTACACCGGGAACCTATGGATTAGCTACTCTAAACGGCCGCTAGAGACCCTACGTGTACAGTATAATAATATTTTTAGGATGGTGCTGGGGCTGCCCCGTTTCTGCAGCGCATCAGGGATGTTTGCAGAATACACGACGGATGGGTTTGCTGCCATTATTCGTAAAAAGACCGCATCCCTTATGCGCAGAGTGCGTGACAGCCCCAACACCATTCTTCAAACTATAGCTTGTAGATTCTCCTCTCCCATGTGGCACTGCTTTGTGAGTAGAGTGATCTAGGTATTTTTAGTATTTTTCTTGTTATTTTTTGTTACGTGTACTAACCTTATTCTTAAGTTCTTGTTTCTCATAATATGTACCTACTAACAAAATATGGATCTATTGATGTCTGAAATAAAAGATTTTTTTTTTTTTTTTATCCATAAAAAAACAGCATCAAAATCCGTTGCGTAATTTTACAGATCTAAGCCTACATAGGGACAGACAGCGGGAAGCGACTTTGTTTTATACTATGTAGCGATAAAATAAATATTTTTGGACAATTCACACAGCTTCATCTAGCCCCAAGCTAAGCAGAGCTTGTGTTATGGGTAGGTACTTGATAACTAATATACATAAGTGATACAGTAAATTACATATACATAGAAAACGACCAGAACACCCTGAACAAATATCTGCGGATCGTAAAAATCCGTTCCGAGGCGGGAATCGAACCCGTAACTTCTTGTGTCGCAGGCGGATATACGCCCACCGCGCCACAGAGGTCCGCTGATAAGATGCTTTAAAATATAACGCAAAGCATAAAATTCAAATCCTTTTTAGCTGTACCTGATATTTCAAGTTACTTTTATTTAAGCGAAGTATGATTTAGTTATCAATAAAATAAATATTAACAATTCAAATATAACCAATTACATTAAAACGAAGTTTGTGGGCTCTTAAAAAATATCTACATCTAGTTTACGATTTACGGGAAACTTTTCCGATAGCTATCTATATTCCTGGTAGAAAGCAGAAAATATACAAAATGAAAGTCTAGCGGCCTAATAAAGCTTTATTCCATTACGTGTTTTGTTCCTTTGATAAGTATTTAAACTAATAAATGAATATAACAACGACGCTTGTGGGTTCTTAGAACATACATCAGGTTTACGAAACTACTTTACCGATAGCTTTATTCCCGTAGCAGTAATTATACAAAATGAAAGTCTAGCGGCCTAATAAAGCTTTGTTATACATCAGGTTTACGAAACTACTTTACCGATAGCTTTATTCCCGTAGCAGTAGTTATACAAAATGAAAGTCTAGCGGCCTAATAAAGCTTTGTTCCATTACGTGTTTTGTTCCTTTGATAAGTAAATGTAAACTTAGCTGTTTCACTGTCCACCATACGGACCGTAATGTGTCATGATCGGAACAGCACCAGCTGTCTCTGGAGGCTTATGCATCCTCGCAAAATGAGCTTTCATAATCTTTCGCGTCGTAAACGCTTTATCGCAAGAATCACACTTAAAATTCTTCTCCCCGCTATGTTTGTACATGTGATTCTTCAATCGATTGCTATTAAAAGCTTTCCATCCACAAATCCCGCAGATATGGTTACGCACTTTCAAATGAGTATCTCTTAAATGTGTCATCATCATGCTGCGAAAGACGAAGGTCTTCGGACAGTGAAGACATTTGATCTCCTGTCGGTTTTTGTGGTCGGTCGCCATATGCCGCGATCTTTTGTAATGGCTGCCAAAAGTCAGATCACAGACCAAGCATTTGAATTTACGCTCAACACCGTGGCTATTGATCTGGTGTGTTTTCAATTTGGATCGAGTCTCGAATTTATCCCCGCATTCTGGGCAGAGCATGCCACTATTGTCATGCGCTGCTTTTACGTGGAGTCGCAGAAGATTCTGGTCTTTATAGTTCTGTCCGCATATATCGCAGAGGATGACCGATGCTCCTTTATGGTCTTTGTTCGTGTGGTTCAACAATGGACCGAAGGAGTAGAAGCTAGCGCCGCAAGCGAGGCAGCTAACGTCGAAATTGTTCAACTTGAAAGCGACCATACAAGTCCCTACATCTTTGTTGTAAACCACGCTGTGTTTAGCTACTAAATGGTTGATCATATCGTATAGATCTGTTACTTCTTCGGGGCATAGAAGACATTTCATGTTTGATATATCGATGTATACTACGGGTTCCCAGTAGTTGTTCATTGCCTTTTCTTTGATAGAATCATCACTGTGCGTAACTTGGTGTTCTTTTAAGTCCGACGCCTCTTGAAAGATGTCGTAGCAATAGAAGCAACGGTAGGAACTCTTTAACCAACGGAATGGCATAGCTGTGGTCTTCTGAAGTATCGCTAGTACGTTTTGTATCATTATATTCCGTTTGTCCTTACTGGATAAACCTTTGGGTTTCGTTGCTAGTACGTTTGCGGATGGCGCAAGGCTTTTGACGGGTCGTTTGGGCGGTGCTGGCGTCGGTTTTATCAATGGCTTTGCCTTCTGACCACCTCTAGGTTCTCCTGCAAGGAAAACACTGCTTTAGAATCGTATTTTTTATTTGATTGATGAACTAGAGGTAGCCAGTCGGCATGCAAATTAATTTTAAAGAACCGACGCCATTTTCCGGAATTCAGGGAGACCATTTAAAGTTGATAAAGACTAATCGGCAAAACTTTAGCACAGCAGCGATGCGTTAAACTTTAATGGAAAAAATTTATAGACCTTAAGCTAATCATATTAATGAATATCCCGCACATGACTCTGCAAACTTGCAGCATCAGTGAAACCCTTCCTACAGAACCGACATACGCGACCATAAACACCCACGTGGACTTTCATATGAGCTCTCAGATTGCTCGACCGACCAAACGCTCTCTCACACACACTACATCTATAATCCTTGACCGCTGTGTGTTTACGTTTGTGGAGCTTTATCAGCCATTTGATACCAGTGCTATAGTCACACTGATCGCACTGCTATCTGATATCTGGATGCAGACTTTGGACATGCAAGACCATAGCTCCTTTGGTATTACAAATCTTATCACATTGCTCGCATTTTATCTTATACTTCTGAACATTGTGGACCTTCCCTAGATGAACTCTGAGTTGATAGTTGCTTTTGAAGCTATCAGTGCAGAGATTACAGTGGTAAGTTTTGACATGCCCGTGGAATTTCTCCTTATGTTTATCTAACTTGTGGTATGCGTCGAAGATTTTATCGCAGACCGTGCAGCGGTGACCGATATGACTAGCAGTGGTATGCCTGTTCAAGCGAACTAGATCTTTGAAGCTGTGGCCACATACTTGGCATATAAACGAGTGTGTGACATGCTGCTTGTACATATGCGTTATAAGGGACGGAAAGTTGTCAAATGCCACCTCACATAACACGCAATTCATTATATCGTTATCTTTCTTGAGAATAAAAGGAAAGAAGCATAGTTCAGTATCCGTATCATAAGATTCTTTGTGGTTTTCAACTATATGGGATATCAATTCATCTAAAGTAGCGATGGATGATCCAGGACAGAACTTGCAAGCTAGATTTGTTATATCAATTTTGACAGGCATATCTTTAGTTATAACATTCTTTTTGAGGAAACTATCCAAGTCGACAGCGCTATGTTTGTCTGTGTGTCCTTTGATATTGGATTCTAGCAAATGTTTTGAGCAGTAGAAGCAACGGAAGCCTTTCGTGTTCCAACTGAAAGGCGTAACGTTTGAGTAGCGGAGGACGGTGGAAATGTTGCGTCTGAGTATACCAAGTCGTACCAGATAACTGCCCGGTGGCTTGCTACCTGGAAAGAGAGTTTTGGATCTTATTTGACCCGATCAACATGAGCGTTGTAAAGGGTATTATTGAGGTATTTATTGTAGGACTCTAGAGAATTACGAACCGAACACCATCATAACAAAAGCAGTTCTGCTTAAAAATCTTAATAGGTTAAGTAATGACATTTGTTTAGGAGCTGAGAGGTCACAGTGATCTTTGCACACTATATAAAACTTAGTAAGATAATTTTTAGTCGAAGGTCAATCATTGGTTTTTAAGTTAAACAATCATGTATTTGATGAATATTTATTGCTAAGTAGGTACCTATAGCTAATGTAATAATTAACAATTTTTACATAAAAATAAATATGAGCTTAATGTAATCAGATAAGTAAGAGTTCTTATGATTAAATTATTTACCTTAATAACAAGAAATTATGCTACGTATTGTGAACAAATTATAGTAAAAATTGCGATCGCGTAGGTATAGGGCTTTACATCCAATAAGAAGACGCAAAAATATCAACATAGTCATTGTTATCAGACCTAGAATGAATCCCAAAAGACTGAACACTTTATTGTATAAATCAATTCACTATAAAATAATATATCTTATAACAATCTAAGTATAAACAAGTTTTAAGCTTTTACATTCAAGCCAGACTGTGCACCTGTACCTCTAAACCCCCCTGTTCAATAAGCTCCGTAATCTCATCATCATTCAACCCCTCAATCACTTCAATATTCTGATCCTGAAGCTCCACTTCTTCATCGTCATTCCTCACTTCGTCATCATAATCTATTCCATCTTCAAGTACTGTACCTTCAACATCATTCTTGAAATCAATGTTATGCTGGTGTCGACTCCGCATATGCATCTTTAAAGTAGCTTGATGCGCAAAGGATCTGTCGCAAATTTGACACAAGAAGTTCTTTTCTCTAGTATGCAAGACCATGTGGGAGTTTAAGTTGCTCTTCTTAGCGAATTTCTTTCCGCAAACCGTGCAAACGAATTTCTTATCCCCGTTATGTTTTAGCATGTGCAGCTTTACATCGTAGGGACCAAAGAATTTGTCTCCACAGACGCCGCACTCGACATTCTTCTCACGCAAATGAACACGTCTCATGTGCCTCGACATAATACTTTCTTGCGGGAATACTTTGAAGCAATACGGGCACTTGATTTTGAGCTCCTCGACCCCGTGATCGTTGGCTAGATGAAGTTTCTTTAGATACGGACTTTTGAAAGTTTCGGGACAGTGCGGGCAAGTGTGTAGATTAACGCTGTGAACGTTCTTCTCGTGTAATATTTTCTTAGATATCGTTGCGAGACTGATGCCACATGTGTCGCAGACGTAGCCACCTTCGCGATGGTAGTATCTATGATGCATTTTGAGATGTATCTCCCCTTGAAAGCTAGTTCCGCAGACGTCACAAACGAATTGGTGGGAGAGGTGGTATTTATTTGCGTGTCGCAACAGATACTCAAAGAAGGCAAATTTAGAATCACAAGTGGCGCAAGTAGGGGTTTCCCTATCCAATTTGAAAGGAAGCACACAGTTCGGGATATTAACGTTATACTCAGCATCATGTGCTATGATGATATGATGGATAAGTTCTTCCAGTGAGTTCAGAGATTGCAGACAGAGCTTGCAAGAGATGTCTGTGACATCTATCTTGATTGCTGCATCTTTATTTCTATTACTTTTGGTTCTATCGTAGATTATTAGCTCAAGGTTAGCATTCGCGTGTTTCTCAGCGGTGTGTTGTCTCAGAAAACCAGGGTCTTTCATAACTTCTGAGCAGTAGAAGCATTTGTATTTGGACTTGTGCCACATGAAAGGAGTTACGTTGCTATATTGAAGGATGTACTCGACATTACGTCGTTTTATTAGCAACTTACGCGCAAGTTCCATTCTGTTATATTTGTCCTCCACTGTATTCAAACCTGGAACCAAATTTTGTTGATTTTACTTCTTTGTTTCTCCCTTCTTTTTCATTGTCTCTTAGAGGTATTTCGCTTATTGTTTATGGCAGATCCGTCAGGGCATAACAGTAGAACAAGTTTTATCTCTCCGGAATAGTATTTTCTTTTCCTCAATGAAATCCCTGAATAACTGATCCCAAAACATAATGGTCACGTAGAGCCTCAAAAGGAGATGAGATCACAAGTATGTGAGTTGATTGATTGATGATTAGCTGAATGAAAATGGCGCAATAGAGAGGACTGTATAGGTGATACAGTGGGTCAATATTGAATATTTCTGGTCCCTCCATGGAACACACTGTATGGTATTATACCCAGCAGCAATTACTTGGACTTACGCCTCTCCTGATAAGGGCTTTGTAACAACTTATTTTAAAACTGTAAATACTCAATAGTAGAGCCCGGGTATTTAAAAAAAAAGTACACGTTGGGTTTCATTAATAAAAATTCATTCAACATGGATCCCTGCCGTTTAAAAATATTCTATAGTCTATTATTCATTAGGAATAATGTGGAATTCTTCCAATGGTGAAATAATTTTTCAAATCGGTGCAGAACTTTGGATCCATTCAATCAATATTACGATATTCAATCGCTCCTTATAACTACTTATCAAATCTAGAAGATTAAATTTGTAGTTATTAATAGCCATTTTGTTTTAAATTAGTGTAAAAGGGATTAAATAATAAAAAATAACTTTATCTTAATTATTTATTATAACTGTGTTTACGTACGTATGTCTTCGTGATCATAATGTATTATTTCTGACAAACTTAAAATAGGGAAGTGATCAATAAATATTAGGTTTTTAAAATAAATTGTGTAGGTACATTATACATATCCAAAATCTTTAAATATTTTAAAGATATTTTAAGAAAGTAATAAATTATAAGTTTGTGAAAATTTTAATTGAATAAAGTACATTTTGCACAGAACATCTTAAATCTAATTTAAATATAAAAAATAACCGTTATTCTTGGGTGATATAATCTTTAAATAATATAAGTAAGGAGAAGGATAAATAAAAAATGTGATAAAAAAAAAGCTTTGTAGGTACACAGGTGAATAATGCACAAAAAATAATTTTGTTCTAATTCCTAAGAAAATTGCAGCGCTTAGCATCCTTTCCCGAAAACGAACCCCGCGGCTACCCAAACGCAACTCAGATTTACCGCCGGTTCACACGTGTCTCAGTTTTACTGTTCCGTTTTATCGTGTAGGTACGTATTTTGTTCGTCGGACTGTATACAGAATACTGTGCCATGTGTGAAGTCGCTCATACAACCACATACGCCATCGACGAAAAAACTACGTACACGATAAAACGGAACAGTAAAACGGAGACATGTGTGAACCGGCTGTTTCTTTACGCATGTCTGTTTGTAATTGTTTTCTTTCTTTGTGTGGTACAATAAAGTACTTCCTACCTATATTTATTTATTTAAGCATGTCAGACGCGACTCGCGAGTTTTTGGCAGAATTCAATAAAATCTATAGAAAAAAGCGCGAATTGAGATGGGCTTTAATTTGAGATGCGTTTGAGTATGCGGGGGTTCCATAATTTCTATCGCACCCGTGCCCTTTTCAAGATCATAATTTAATTCGCAAAATCTTTAATCACTGCACAAAACCATACTTCTTATGCGTATCCAAATGCGTCCTCAAATTCTTCTGTCGCAAAAACGCCTTCCCACATAACTCACACTTGAACTTCCTCTCCCCATCATGTTTAACCATGTGCATTCTCAACAAATGATTGTCAAAGAACTTATCATTGCAGACCGAACAAGCGACATTCTTCTCCTTCAAATGCGTCCGTCTCACGTGGATATCCATAAACGAATGCTTTGTGAACATCTTCCCGCAGTATTCACATTTATGACCGATCCCGTGTACTTTTATTAAATGAATCTGCTTTTGGTAAGCTGATTCGAACATATCAGCACAGTTGGGACATTTGAAAGTCTTCTCATTGTGGATCTTAGCCATATGCCGGATCAGAACTGAGTGGTTTTTAAACTTGGCGTGACAGGTTTTGCACTCGCAGGAACCCGTGTGGTTATTCTGCAAATGCATTTTGAGATTCGTCGTGCTGCGGAAGCCCCGGCCACA
The DNA here is from genome assembly GCA_963931895.1 of Eupithecia pulchellata. Lineage (NCBI taxonomy): Eukaryota > Metazoa > Arthropoda > Insecta > Lepidoptera > Geometridae > Eupithecia > Eupithecia pulchellata. Next base: position 4,511,903 of record OZ007550.1, on the reverse strand, counting down.
GTAATCGCAGATGACATTGTTGTTGCTATGCTCAGAATTGAAGTGTTTGAGCATAGTGTTCAAGTAACGGAAGACTTTAGGGCATTCGAGGCATGGAATGCTTCCTTTGTGTAAGCGGTAAGGTTCAAAACAAGTGTCAAGACTGACTGTTTTATCGTAATCCGCGTTATGGTTGCTAATAGCGTGGTCAATGAAATGGCCCAGGTCGGGCATGGGGACGGAGCAGATCTTGCAAGCTAGCTCAGCGATATCTACTCTGACGAAGGTCCGCTTGCCTTTACATGATTTCAATGACTTACATTTGATGTCGCAAACCGTGTGTTCGGTTTTAGTGTGCTGCTTAAGGACTTCGTAGTCGTCAAACTTAATGAAGCAGTAGAAACAGCTGAATTTGACTCTGAACTTAAAGGGGATGGCAGTGGACATGTTTAGGACGCATTGGATGTTCTGCCTGATTCGAACGATTTGCTCGTGGGTTCGAGCCGTGCTCACATTCTGGTTTAGTAACTCAGTTTCCCCGTGAGCAACCAGTCTGACTTTGCACTTAGTGACATGCTGTTTTAGGCCAAGCGTAGATTGGAACTCCCTCGTGCAATAGCCGCACGTTTTCGGGTGAACTTGAGCTGAATGAGTCCGCAATTCGACGCGAGTCTTACACTTAAAACTGCAATGCTTGCACACGTATCCCCCCAATCGATGATAGATGTTAATATGCGAGAATATATCTCGTTTCTTATTAAACAGTCGCCCGCAATCGTGACAGCCAAATCTGTTCACAGGATGATGCTTATTAACGTGACTGACAAGTCGCCTAAACGTTTCTAACTGCTTATCACATTGAGTGCAGCGTAAATCCATCAGCCTGTATTCTAAGATTTCGCTGTAAACCTCCTTATCGTAGAAAAGACTATGCTCATTTCTCAAATGCTCTATAATAACATCGACACTTTTAAACTGTTGCTCGCAAATTTCACAAGCGATTTCTGATATGTCTAAGTTAACAGAGATTCCTTTGCCTTTCAACTCTTTCATCGCAAAGTGTTTGATACTACACGGTCCGTGCGCTTTTGTGTGCTTTCTGAACTCTACGTAATCGTCAATGGGTGTGCTACAGTAGAAGCATACGGTCACCCCCCTCCATTTAAAGGGAAGGATGGTCGTATTATCGAGTATCGTTTTCAAGTTTTTTCTTCGTCGCTCGGACGTTATTCGGTCGGCCTTTCCGGGCATCCGATCTGAAAGTAAATATTCTCGCTGTAGTACTCATCGTCACCATTGTCTTCTTAGGACTAGAGATGATCATCGTCACCATTGGCCTCTTCCGTCTATTTATAGTGATGATCAACGTCACTATTGAGCTCTTACGCATATCTATCTATTGAGGTGATTCAAATAGCGAATTCCAGAATCCTGTAGTAAAATTGAGGGTAGTCGTGGAAACGGCCGTAATTTCTCGGCTAAGTCCGAGTAGCGAGTAACCTCGTGAATGCTATCACGACATAAAAGCTGAAATAATGATGATCAATAACATCCATGTATAGGTTATTGAATTTTCGACGATGGCAATGCAGTGTTAATACATTTCAAATCAAATCAAAGTGCTTTATTTCCTTTAGACCTTACATTAGGGCAAGCACGGGCTTTCTTGTCTAAGGTAGAATAGACAAAAATTACGTCACTTTGTCATCGAATGCGTAAATTATTTGAAATTAATTCTTCTTCAACTTCAATAATGATGCAATGTATGGCGATGCGATGTCATTATTGTCTATTCTACCCTAGAGAACAATGGCCGTGCTTGGCCTACAGGTCTCTTAGACATAATGTCCCGTATGTATCAACATCTAAGGCTTAAATTTACATGTAAATTGCATCTCTGATTAAAATATTTTTAAATTACTTGAAGCTTTAGCACGATTTGCTAACAATCTCTGTCTGAAATTTCGGTGAATTGAGCCAGCAGAAACCAGGGTTCTAGGTAGCCTACATTTTGGCTTAACGGATTCTGAAGAAGATAAGTAGGTATACAATCCAAGGATTGAAGTACAGATATATGAGCGTTCGCTCTGATCCTGGAAATGTTTAGATACACCTTTAGATACTTGTAACAGTTAATAAAGAACCACAAATAAAACAAGGTTGTTTCCCTTTAATTGTAACAGTTAATAAAGAACCATGAATAAACAAGGTTGTTTCCCTTTAATTGTAACAGTTAATAAAGAACCACGAATAAAACAAAGGTTGTTTCCCTTTAATTGTAACAGTTAATAAAGAACCACGAATAAAACAAAGGTTGTTTCCCTTTAATTGTAACAGTTAATAAAGAACCACAAATAAACAAGGTTGTTTTCCTTTAATTGTAACAGTTAATAAAGAACCATGAATAAACAAGGTTGTTTCCCTTTAATTGTAACAGTTAATAAAGAACCATGAATAAACAAGGTTGTTTCCCTTTAATTGTAACAGTTAATAAAGAACCACGAATAAAACAAAGGTTGTTTCCCTTTAATTGTAACAGTTAATAAAGAACCACAAATAAACAAGGTTGTTTTCCTTTAATTGTAACAGTTAATAAAGAACCACGAATAGACAAGGTTGTTTCCCTTTAATAAGCTATTAAAATCAACCCAACCTTACGTCCGCCACACCTCAAAGGTAATAAAATAAAAACGAATAATTTACGATCCATTTTATTTACTTTAACGATTCACTAATCTAATACAGTGTTATTATTTGAAATAAAATTAGTTAATTCGTACCATTGAAACTACAATATTATAAAAACAAACATAAAACAACTTCATACGGAAATAAACTGACTTATCTAAATACATAAAATTAAAGTAGTGTCGTGTGCTTCGGTGACTTAAAATTTACCTCCCTGACATGTGATGCACTTAAATAATACCTAATCAACAAAATAATTACATTTGACCATGTTTCGCAATTTCTTTTATAATGAACAAAATATTGAGACTTGACTTTTCTGTTGTCCTTGCAGCCAATTCAAAAACAAGAAACAGGTAGAATATAACTCCCATTATTAACCAAAGTAATTACCATGTATTCTCAGATTTTGTGAGGAAATCGCCTCTCCATCTACTAGGCGAGTGTGGAGCATTGATGCATAAACGTAGCACCAGTCTGAGCAAGCACCTGCTCAGCCCAGATGAACTACGTAACATCACCCCGAAGAAAATCCTACAGTTCTTAGCAACTGGGTAAGTGGCGAACTATAACGCCGTATCTTCGGCGGTGAACCTACGAAGTGGCGATCACAATGAGACTTTGGCAATCAATTTCAACTTCTTTATTTATGGCGCCGCTTGCTTTTCGCCACGACTCTGCCAGTGTCTGTGTGTCGGAGTGCTTTGGCAATCAGAACGCGTTATTCGCCGCGTCAGGGCGCTAATTGACGCCGCGCGCGGCGCAACGTTTTGTCACTGCGCGGCCGCGCAGTGACAAAACGTTGCGTACGGCTGGCGCCGCCCGCTCTGTGTGACAGTAGAGTACCGTCATAGTACTACACAGTTCGGCGCTATAGCGCGGCGTCAACTTAGCGCATTGACGCGGCGTAATAACGCGTTCTGTTTGCCAAAGCCTTTAAGCCACCAAAAGATAATAAAAAAATAATACCATGCAATCAATAAAAACAATAATCTGATGCAGTAGGAAATATGTATGCGTCTTGGACCATGAAATGTTAATTTGTTACCGTCACTCAACTAGATATGGACGTTGGCCCCTTAATTATTACATTCATAACATAACTTTTAATTATTTTTTGTTACAGCGTCGATAGTACCTAATGTATAAAGGCTTTGCCAAACAGAACGCGTTATTAAAATATACTATAGTTTAGTTTGACACCGCGTCAGGGCGCTAATTGACGCCGCGCTACGGCGTCGAACTGTGTTGTAAATACTATGACGGTACTCTACAGTAACACAGCGGCAAAAGATTGCGTACGGCTAGCGCCGCCGCTCTGTGTGACGGTAGAGTACCGTCATAGTACAACACAGTTCGGCGCTATAGCGCGGCGTCATTAGCGCCCTGACGCGGTGTCAAACTAAACTATAGTATATTTTACGATTAGCAGATATTTGTTTCGTGTGTACCTATAGGATGTGTGTTTTCTACGCACAAAAAAACTTAGGCCTTCGGTGACGGATTTATTTCCCATACAAACGTGACACCAAAATGATTTGTAATTTGAGCATATTTTCACCATGATCTCCTATTATTTCTATTAGAACTAGCGTCCAGCCCCGGCTTCGCACGGGGGCAATGTCAAAAACCTTCCTCTTGAATCACTCTATCTATTTAAAAAACTGCAGCAAAATCCGTTTCGTAATTTTAAACATCTAAGCATACAGACAGCATGGTGCGACTTTGATTTATACAATGTAGTGATTAATTATGCATATTACTTGTTATCTGAAAATTTCCGACACAATGTAAATTGTTAGAGAAAATAAATGAAGCCAACGGAATGAAAAATTATAGAGATTTCTGCGTTATCAACGTAACAAAACGACATCATTCTTCCGATGTAAAGTCATATGGGTAACAAGATTCTTTCTCCAAAGAAACGTTCTACCACAATAATCGCACCTAAACTCTCTACCACCCACATGCTTCACCATATGCAATTTCAGCCGATTCCCATCAAAGAACTTCAAACTACAGACAGAACATTGGACGTTTTTCTCTTTGAGATGCAACCTCCTTACATGATTAGACATGAAGGAGTATTTAATGAAAACTGCAGCGCAATACGGACATTTATGACCGCCATTGTGAACATCAACCAAATGCCTCATCTTTTGGTACTGCGTTTCAAATTTCTCTACACATTTCTGGCACTTTATGACCTTACTGCCGTGCATTTTGCCCATATGCGTTTGCAACTCGTGACGGCTGAGGAAAACCAGCTTGCAGTGGGGGCATTTGATTGTAGCAATAGAGTGATGCCTGGCGATATGGTTTTTGAGGTTAATGTAGCTAGCGGAAGCTTTGCCACAGTCGGAACACATGAATTTATCATCAGTATGAGCCGAATTCAAATGCTTCACCAGAGTACTGAATGATCTAAACTTTAAATGACAATTCGGGCAAGAGAATTCGTCGTGAACAAGTTTAAAAGGTTGGAGGAGTTCTAAGTTTTTCACGTTGGCATTATGTTCTTGTTCTAAATGGCCTACAGCGGAATCAAAATCTGGGAATGGTTGCAAGCACATTTTGCAGCTCAAGGACGACGTGTCTATTTTGATTCTGACGCCAGCGGATCTGTCTTTCAATTTCATAGCACGGAAGGTAGCTTCGCATATTGGGTGGATTTTCCTCGTGTGCTCTTTAAGATGATCACACAAGTCAAATTCCTGACCGCAATAGAAGCATCTAAACTTATTCCGGAAGAATTTGAAAGGTATTGCATTGGCCAAATTGATAAAACTAGCTATTTCCATCCTGAGATCTTTTACTTTTTGCTTTTTGTCTATCCTCTGACTAACAGGATATCTTTTACTATTTGTGGCTGAATTTACGAGACTGTCATCATCAATATATCGTTCAAGACCTAAAACACTTCCCGCGTCGATTTTCTTTTTCACAAGATGTTCCTTTTCGAGTGTTATACCTGAAAAGGAGACGCTTTTTGTATATTTGTCTTTTGAACGAGCGTAATGTCATTTATGACGGCGGTTGCATACTACAGTTTATTTAACTATAAAACTATAGTTGATAGTTTTATAGCTTCATTGATAACTTTGTACAACACAATAATTATAATAATTTTAAGACCCAGCTTGGGTAATTTTAATTATAGTTCTTATAACTCAAGTCAGCCATTTTTATCAATAGCAAGAGCAATTCTCTAGCTAATAAAGACTAGCGGTCGCTTGCTTCACGCTTTAGTTACCTTCTCAACAAAATGTAACCTACGTAACGTACCTACTTATAAAATGGGATTGAGAATGTCTCTTGCTGTTCTGCTCACTTCCTACACGATCTGAGCTGGACATAATGTCGATGCTATCAATCCCTCTATAAGTATGCATGTGATAACAGGAATTACTATAGACACCTATTCATGATCTAAATCTTTAGGAAGACTATAGACTCTATCTAAAACGATCTTAAACTGCCTTTTTTTCCTTTCATTTAAATGCACCTTCCTTACATGAATGTTCCTATGTGACGAACACGTGAATATCTTCTCGCATAGACTACAAGAGTATGACGCGGCGGTGTGCGCTAGTATCATATGCTTCCTTCTCTTATACGGAGACTGAAACTCTTCGTGGCATTCAAAGCATTTCAATTTGAACGCATTGTGATCTTTATATATATGTGTTTTGAGTTGAGTTTTGCTGCTATACTCCCTGCCGCAATCTGCGCAACTATACCCCGGGCCGTGTTCGGAAATTTTATGGGCCAGGTACTCTGGTTTCCTCAAGAACCGCCTATCGCATATGTTGCAAATTATATCGCCTATCGCGTGTTTCTTTCGCATATGCATAATTAGGATTTTGAAATAGCTAAATTCTTCCTTGCAGATATGGCAAGTGTGGGAGTTGTTAGTAAGCTTGAAGGTCTCTATAAGGTTATTAGTCACTTTCGTGTCGAATTCAAGATCGTGATCTGACTTCAGATGAGCTATTACACCGTCTAGAGTCTCGAAAGATTGGAAACAGATTTTGCAGGTCAGGTTGACAATGTTGAGCCTCAAGAAAGTGTTGTTCTGTCTAAATGTCTTTAGTATTGGATGGCTTTCGTCCAACTCGACAGTTGAGTGTTTGTTTTGATAATGATTATGTAGCAAATAGCATTGGGGGTATGTTTTTTCGCAAAACAAACAGTTAAAAACGTGGTTTCTATACCAGAAGGGGACAGCGGTGGTGTTATTGAGTATGCACGCTATGTTCTGTCTAATTTTGTCTCCTGAGAGTTTATCGGCCTTTTTTAGATCTTCAATCTCCATCACAGGCATTTTGGTACCTGGAAAGAGAGTGCTTTTATGTATTTTTTGAAAGGTAAAATAGGACTACCTGCCTAAATAACATGTTTTATTACTGTATTTTTAATACTGTAAGATTGTTAATAGAACAACCTGCCTAAATAACATGTTTCATCACTGTATTTTATTTATACTGTAAGATTGTTATTATAACAATCTGCCTAAATAATAAGTTTCATTACTACTGTATTTTTTTATACTGTAAGATTGTTAATAGAACAACCTGACTAAACAACATGTTTAATTACTGTATTTAATTTATACTGTAAGATTGTTATTAGAACAACCTGCCTAAATAACATGTTTCATCAATTTAAACTGTAAGATTGTTATTAAAGCAAAGATCAAGCCAAGGTCTAGGACAAATGTCTTCAACCCGCGGGCCGCATGCGGCCCTCCGGGTATTTTCTTGCGGCCCTCGGAGGCTATAGCAAATTGTAATATTTTATTTACAGTAATAAGTTCTTATTCACGGTTCCCTTTTTCGCGTTTTCTCTATTAGCGAAAAAAGAGTTTACGCACTTTCCTAACCTGAAGAGTTGCGAATGTGTAAATGTGGACAAATATGTCACGGCATTAGTATCGCTCAAAACAGAGTTCGCATCAAGGTTTGCTGACTTCAGAAAGAATGAAAACTTAATCAACCTCTTTGCGCGACCATTCAATGTATCCGTTGAAGACATGCCAGGAAATTTTCAGATGGAAGTTAGGTATCGAATTGCAGTGCAGTAGGTACCGAACTGAAAGACAAATTCAACACGGGTCTTCTGGATTTTTATTCAAAATATGTTGATAAAAATTCATTTCCAGAGATACGCAAACATGCCCAAAAAATTATATCATTGTTTGGGAGCACTTATGTGTGCGAGGAACTGTTTTTTCGCAGGAAAAATGTCAAATCTAAAACAAATACAAGACTTACAGAGGCACATCTGGAATGTAGTCTACGGGTTGCAACTTCAAAAATAAAGCCTGCCATCGATACACTCGTCAAAAATAAACAGTGTCAAACATCGCATTGATTCAAGTTCCTGAACTTATTTTGTAAGGTTTTTAATAAATAAATAATTTTATAATAAATAAACCCATAAAGACTATTGAAAATTTTAAACTTGCTTGTTTTATATTCCTTTTTTAGGGTAGATAGTAAAATTAAATAGAGTGTTGCAGGTCGCGGCCCTTCGGGCGATGAAAAATTCATTATTGGCCCTTGCACAAAAAAAGGTTGAAGATGCATAGTCTAGCTAGGAGATACGTGATAGAACCTTAAGCTGAAGTGGCAGAGGGCAGGCTCGTAAAAGTGGCTCTCATACAAAAAATACAAATACAAAAATATTTATTTCTTAACTTTTTGTATTTTTTTACATTACTCTCATATAGCTCGCAGAACTGATAACAAAAATTCTAAATTAGTGACCGGTTAACGGAGCAATGACATTGTGCCGGACTCGATGAATGGTTGTGGCTCAGGAAAGCTTTTCAGCAACATGGAGATCAGTCTTTCTTGGCCTCAGTAAACTCTGTATATAAAAACGAATGGCTGTGCGTTTGTCTCGATAAAACTGGAGAACGGATGGACCGATTTGGCTTATTTTGGCCTTGAAATATACATATGTGGTGGTTGAGAAGGTTTAAACGGTGTGAAAATTTGGAAAGAATGCGGGAGAAAATTGAGGAATTATCTATAATTTGTCTAGATGACGGTGATACGAAGTTCCCGGGTCAGCTTGCAATTTATAAAACTCTAAAACGTGAGCTATAATCTCGTAAGATAAATATTAAGGTTAATTCTTTTATATTGTTACTGTCCCTGATTTTATTTGAATATGGTGTGCGAAACAGGCGTTTCTGATTTATACGGAAGACCAGCGCTACGGCGCGATTTTCCTTCCATATCATGATGAGTGTTATGCATTTTTGCTAGTGGAGTGAGGCGAGAATCGAAAAAGCAACCTCGCGTCGCAGGCGGACTTTCGCCCACTGCGCCACAGAGGTCGTCAATGTGCATTAATGAAGTTTAAAGGCCAATAAAATATCATTTATCTTTCGATTATTTGACGCAAATTACGTTCATATATTTCTTACAATATTTATACACAAAAATGGACCACTTTTACTCCTAAAAACTTATAAATAATTACTAAAAACCGTAAAGATATTGAGATCAATTGATTGCGTGACAGTCTATGTATACTCTACTTAAATTTATCATCACTGGTGTAAGACAAAATAAGCTTTATACAAGTATATATACATATTTCTCTGTTCTGAGATATACTACATAAGCGGCTGGACCTGTTTATTATGCCTCATCATATGAGTCCTAAGGCTCTTCCTCCAAAAGAATCTCTCCCCGCACACATCGCAGTGGAAATTCTTCTCCCCACTGTGTTTCACCATGTGCCGCCTCAGCAAAATATTATTGAAAAACTTCATACTACAGATATTACACTCAACGTTCTTCTCTTTCAAATGCGTACGGCGTATATGATCTCTCATGAAAGAGTTCCTTGTAAAGAGCTTCCCGCAAAACGTGCATTTATGTCCTGAATCATGAGCTTCGATCAAATGCTTTTGGCGCAGGTATTGCGTCTCGAAGGTTTCTGAGCATTTAGGACATTTAGCTGCTCTGACGCCGTGTGCTTTCGCCATGTGCATGTAGAGTCGCGAGGGTATACCGCAGTCGGTGTCGCAGATGGCGCATTTGAATCTACCGTCACGGTGATGCCTCCAAATGTGCACTCGTAAGTTTTGATCGCGTCGAAAGGTCTCGCCACAATACACGCATATGATATTATTATTCGTGTGTTCTTTGTTCATGTGTTTCAGGAGGGTTCCGAAGAAGCGGAAGACTTCTGTGGGGCAGTTGGGGCAAGCCATGTGGTCTTTGACTAGCCTGTATGGTTGTAAGCAAGTTGTTATGGTTTTGTCGTAGTTTGCATTGTGTTTTAGGATCAAATGGTCGAGGAGTTTGTCTAAATCGGATAATGTTTCGAAGCAGAGTTTGCAAGCTAGCGTGGATATGTCTATTTTAACGCAAGTGACAGTCTCTCTACACTTTTTAATACATTTCTCTGTGATGTTACAAACTGGATGTTCGACTATAGTGTGTTCTCGCATAGAATCTGAATCTGGGAAATCTTTGGAGCAATAGAAACAGTTGAATTTGTTCTTGTAGAAGTTGAAAGGGATTGCTGTGGACATGTTTATGACAATGACGATGTTTTCACGGATTTGCTTGACGCTCGGTCCTTTTGGGGGATTAACGTAGTTCTGATCGAGATCCATTGTGAAATCTTCCTTTTTGATAGCGAATTCGAAATCGATTTTGCACTTTCTCGCGTGCATTTTAAGTCCTGTTTTCGTGTGGAATTCTTTATCACAATTATCGCATTGCAAGGAGCCATCGTCAGGGTGTTCAACTTCCATATGTTTTTGCTTCAACGCCGCTGATGGGAGCCTCAGCTGACAAATATTGCATCTGGTCAAATGCCGGTTCGTTCTATGTTTTCTCAATATATTCAGAGAGTTAAATATTTGAGGACACACATCGCATTGGTATCCCCCTTCTCTATGATAGTTTTTAATGTGGGAAAAGAGATCTCGCTTCTTATTGAACTTTTGGTTGCATTTATCACAGAGAATGCAGTTTTTAGGATGTTGGTTATTCATATGTGAGACTAAGTAACCGAAGTAGGTAAATTTCTGGTCGCAGGTCAAGCAGCTGAGGTCAGCAAGTTTGTATGCCTCTGTAGCCATGTCTACTTCGCTATCATAATCTATATCATGCATAGTTTTCAAATGATCTATAATATTATCAACTGAGGGTACTTTAACACCGCAATATTCACAAGTTATGTCCGAAACGTCAATTTTAATTTCCATATTTGTGCCGCCTTTCAAAACTTTCAAAGAATGATCTAAGATAGAGCAATCCCCGTGAGATTTTGTGTGCTTGCGCAGATCTTCATATTCGGTTAGATGTTTACTACAGTAGAAGCATAGATACTTCCCTCGCCATTTAAATGGTATGATTGAAGTATTGTTGAATAAAATTTGGAGATTTTTCCTTCGGCGCATCGAGGAAGATTCCGTACCCTTGTATTTTCGCGGTTTAACATCTGAAAAGAGAGTTTTGTACTTTAAATGTACCCAAATATATTGAACTATAAATTTCTACTGGAAAGCTAAACATGTAATAGAATAAAGGGTACATTTAGAGTCTAAAACCACTTTTGTTTTCTTTTGGGCAGAGCTCTAGATATTTTAAATAAATTGAGGTGTCTTAGCGAAATTAAATAACTTTTTGCATACGTTTCATTTATTATCAATACATATCTATGTATTTCCTACATAATAAATAATAATTAAGAAATATTATTTACAATCAGAGCTAATAATCCTATAATAATTATTTAGGTTTTACAGATACAATATAGATAATCGTCATTAATGCCTACGATTTCTACTTTTTACTGTCACAAGTCCTCAGATGCTCTTTCAAGTTACTCGCTTTAGAAAAAGTCTTACAACACAACTGACACTGGCTCCCCCGCCCCATATCATGAATCTTAACATGTTTCGTCAACTGCCAGTTAGAAAAGAAACTCTGATCACACATCGAACAAACAAAATGTTTCTCTTTATAATGCACACCTTTCAAATGGTACTCCATGCGACTCTTACAGTGAAACTCTCGGCTACAAACCGGGCAAGCGTGTAGCGTTCCCACATTGTGAATTAACTTTAGATGGACTTTTCTTTGCTTGTAGCTAGCGAATTGCACAGAACACAGACCACATTTTACGTTAGACTGGTGCGTTTTATTGACGTGGTAGTTCTTCATGGACAAAGACCTGAATTTCTCAGGGCAATGCTCGCATTGGACATCGCTAGCGTGGATTAGGGAATGAAGTCTACGCCTTGCAGCGCTGAGGAATGATTTGCCGCAAGTCTCGCAAACGTGGTTCCCATAGTGGGAGTTCATGTGTTGATTCAACTTGACAAAGTAGTGGAACTTCTCATTGCATATACCACAGTCGAAAGAGTCTAGTTCGTGTTTGTATGGTATAACACCTATGTCAGCGTCTTCGAAGACTTTCCCATGTGTTAGCTTTAAGTGGTCAATGCAAGAGTCTATGTTTAAGAGTTCTTGATCGCATAATTTGCATTTGAAGGAGGTGATATCGATTTTGGTTTTATCGTTCGCGCATAGAAACGTCACAGCTGATTTGATGTTCACTGTTTTGTGCTCGCTTGTGTGTTCTTTTACTTCATGGAACGTGGAAAAAGGTTTATGGCAGTAGAAACAGAGATAAAACTGGCGATGCCATTTGAAAGGAATCGCTGTACTGTTTTGTAGGATGGTTATCGTGTTATGGTTTCTCATACGGTTGAGTTTGGTGGAAGTCAGTTTCGACTTACGGACTTTTTCTGGCAGCTCGGGCACGGGATAGTCAGTATTGCCACCTAAAACGGAAAAATGGTGGCTTTAAGTACAGTTGCGGGTGTGACGACTTACTTACGTCTTAGCTTTCTTGGGGAGGTTTTTGTGTTAGAGCCACTGAGATTTCAAGGTCAGTAATAAATCAGAGGAAAAATGGTACCGAGCGTGCTTTACATCTAGGGAATCCGAATCACCGGCAAAATGCCATAAAACAAAGTACAATTACACATTAGATAACCATCTCTGTATGGTTTGTTTTCGACGATATGATTTGTAAGCTTGAGTCATAGAATCGTTCTTTGGCACCTATTGAAGCTCAAAGCCAGAAATTCCGGCTTACAAGTTGACCACCAAGCAAGTTGTGCTGGTAGCGGATTAAGTCGATCTCCCCAACTTAGTCCGTGGATATCGGAACGAAGTTGATTCCCTTATTCGCTGCTTCACCTCCCCTTTTTGCAATTCTTAGCACCTCTACTGCGGTCAGTAATCCACCTGCAAAGCGTGGTGATTATAACCACTTTTGTTTGGGAGACGCATGTTCAGCGTTAAACGTATGCCTGCTGATGATCAGTATGCCTACGCCCGTAATTCTTAGAGAAACCCTAGAAATATTTAGTCGGTTACTTTGCGTGAACGCTGTTGAGATGATAATTCATCTTGCTGTTCAGGCGAAACGATTTCCCACAAACAGGGCAGTCGAAGATCGGCGTATCAATATCATGAGCATATCTCAAATGCAGGGTCCTCGCTCCGTAGTTAGGAAAGGTTTCAGAACAATACAGACATTTATGGTCTTTTGAAACGTTGTGGGCCGTTGCATAATGATTCTTTCTTTTCGAATAAGTTCGGAACACTTCTGTGCAATAGCTGCAAGGGTAACTAGCCCCGTGGGAGAAGGAGTGAGTCTTCAAACGGATCGTGTTCAAGAAACTCTTTCCGCATATTTCGCAGACGTGTTTACCGAAATGTTTGTTCATGTGTTGGTTTAGTTTTATGTAGTAATCGAAGGTTTCGCCGCATATCGCGCATTGGCAGTTGTTAGGGTAGTGTTTGTATGGCATAACGCCGTAGCCTAGCTCGTCATAGAAAAGTTTATTATGTCTTGATTTTAGATGTGAGACAAGCTCGTCTATGTTTTCCAGCTTCATATTGCACAGCTTGCAGATTATTGAAGCGACATCGATTTTGACAATAGCCCCTTTGGTGATGAAGATAGATTTCTTTGGTGTTTTTTGGTGTTCGGATTCTACGTGTTTTTTAAGGTTAAGAAACGTGCTGATCTGCGAGTTGCAATAAAAGCAATAGTAACATTTTCCTTGGAACTTAAAGGGGATAACGGTTGAGTGTTCTAGTATAGTGACAGTGTTAGACTTTAGAAGGCGGTTACGCTGTATTTTCGATGCCTGGCTGGGGACCTCGAGGGCGTTTCCACCTAAAACGGAAAAACGCATGTTCAAAACGTATTCGAAGCATTTCGAAGAGGAAATTTGATTGAAATTTTTCAGGAAGATTAAATGGCGAAACGCATAGTTTGGTTATGTACAGAAATTTCAATCTGCATAAAGCGCATTGACCGCGCAATCTCTTGCTTGGCGTGGTGATTGCGGAAAAATCCAGTTTCGGGGAGGTACGTTGGGAGTTTTTGTGCTGGTAAAGGTAATAAAGTTCATTTGAAATCATCCCCATCTGTTTATTTGCAGGGTATCTATTGCTACCGGAATGAGTACTCATTGAGTAGAGTGAGTTTTTTGTTGCTTAAATGTCGGAGATTATGTAGGTCCTTTAGTAAAGCGTTCAAGATATCAATCTTAAGACATAGCGTGAATCATCAACGGTCTTTCCTACTATATTAAGGGTCTTGGTTATTTACGTGCGATATCTTGGATAACCGAATCAGCAATCGAATAATATAAAATAATCAACGTCTGTTTTAACCCCTAGCTACTTATATTAATCAGCAAAGCTGATTGTTGCGTTACATGGCGAGAGAAAGAGCATTTACTTTGGTACAGTCAATGGAGTAAATAAAGGTTTAAAGATTTTGCCATATTAATCTATCTATCTTCATCACATCATGATGATGATGTGATGAAGTGAAAATCTGACAATGTTATGAGTAGGTACATCTGGCAACGTAATAGTGGTTTCTTTTTCACTTCTTCCACTAGTGGACAAAAAATTTAAGTGAAGAGAAATCAATAACCAATTATTTCTTATTTTAATAATTGTCTGTTTGAAATTTGACTTGTCTAAGTGCTTATTTTGTAAGCCTAAAGAAATAAAGTTATTGAATCTGAATCTAATATTCGTTGGTCGGAATACTTGCGGTAGGTAAGATAAATGGTTCAATTAACATTTTTAGGATCGATCATAATCAGTGATCGGAATTGGGTGAGCTAAAATACCTAAACTTCGAAAAATAACAGAGACCAAATGGAGACGCCTTAGGACTAAATATTTTTTCGTCCCAATTTTTCGTCCGTTTATTTTTTCGTCCCAGAAGTAACAAACATCAATCCAAACTTTCACATTTATAATACACACATCAAAAAAGTCTAAGCAACACCTACAAATTTTGAATATTTCTAATTTTTTACACAAATCTTTCTTCCTGTATACATCTTAGATGTTTAGCATTTCCTGAGCGACGATATACCCTCATTCTTCTCGTATCAGGCTTGAAACCGAATCGAGATTCATCGCAGAACAAAATTTGGCCCATCGTTCTTGCGGCCATAGCACGCGTGGTCTGCACCATTGAATACGACGAGCTCGATTTCCGTGACGGATCTGTGGGCATCTGATTGGACGACGTGCACGTAGACCATACTCTCGCAGTCTGTTAGGCACAGTTTGGGGACAAACAGCGGGACCATCAGCATTCTGTAGCCTTGATGCGATCTCTTGGGCAGTCAGCTTTGGTTCACGTCTACATGTTATCTGGATGTATAGGTCTTGACGACGAGTGGTACTACGCCCTCGACCTGGGTGCTGTTCAGACGGACTGCCCGTAATAATTTGTTTATAACAAATATTTATAACAAATAAAAAAAATATTCCAGCGAAGACTTGTGTTGCTTAGACTTTTTTGATGTGTGTATTAGTGTGACTAACAAAGTAGGTAAAGGTTCAAAAAAAAATTATAGTTTTCACACCATTTATTCATGTTACAACATTGGAATCAACGTAAAAATTATGAAAGTAACCAAATGTTAAGAGACACAGAAGAATATTATTTCAGTTGATGTAGAAACTAGTCAGTCTGAATAGCTAATCTGAATAACTAAATGTCTCATCGCCATCAGGAATGGAGTTTTCTTTGTCATCATCAGATGTATTTTCGTCTGAAGTATTAAAATAAATTATTATGAGTTTTTCCATATTTTCAATCTTTAAACGATTTCTTTTTGTACTTAAGATCCATTTATAGGTAGAGAAGGACCTTTCAACATCAACTGAAGTTATAGGTACATATTTATAGTATGACAAAGATTCATTTTCATTTTCCGATTCTTTTTCTATATTCTCACAAATATCTCTTAATGCATCTAGATCGGGATTTCGGGCCATAACGTTTTCTAGTTTTACTTTGACCCTTTCAGATGAACACCAGCTTAGAAAAATTCTTGTTTCGTCAAATATCTGTAAAGATTCTGTTAACAATAAATTAGACTTTTGTAATCGTTTTAATGAAATTTGAATGCAATATTGAATTTGAATGTAATAAAATTTGAATGTAATATTTTATAAACGTTAATATTAAATATACTTACTAACTGCGACAATTATTCAATTTCGTCCCAATTGGGTCAATAAAATTATTGTAGTAAGGAAGTCTCCATTTTTTTTTTGCCTCTGTTCTTTGAACTTTAGGTATTTTAGCTCACCCAATTCCGATCACTGATCATAATATAACGAATCGCATTTTACACTACGACAAACATATTCCGATCCAAATGCAGAGCAATAATTGTAGAAGACATTTCAGCAATTTTTGATTGTTTTGGAGAAATTTAAACGATAATGCCGCCCAATTCTTTTCCATTTTACTAATCTGTTTTAATTTTCAGACTAACTCAATATCTATTTATCTATCTTTTGCTATGTTATCAATGATGTGAACTCGGGGTAATTCTCTAGAAAATTAAATATCCCAATAATTATCGATTTCGGCGGGTTGGAACTAACGGCGTTAGTCCGAAGAGTCCCAAAGATTTTCGACTAGTCGGGTACTTGATTTCGTGGCGCAGAGGTTAGCGCATCTTGTAGTGAGGGAAGGTCGAGGGTTCAAATCCCGCCGAAATAGAAAAAACGTTGGGAATAATTTAATGACCTGAAGTAACATGTTATTTGTTCAGGGTAAAAAGTATCTTGGTACTCAAGACAAGGAAACCCTGGGGCCAGGAATTAGAAAAAAAAGTTGAGATATTATTGAATTTCCTGAAGTAACATGTTATTTGTTCAGGGTAACAAGTATCTTGGTACTCAAGACAAGGAAACCCTGGGGCCAGGAATTAGAAAAAAAAGTTTAAATATTATTTCATTTCCTGAAAGTAACATGTTATTTGTTCAGGGTAAAAAGTATCTTGGTACTCAAGAAAAGGAAACCCTGGGGCCAGGAATTAGAAAAAAAAGTTTAGTTATTATTTAATTTCCTGAAAGTAGCTGTTATTTGTTCAGGGAAACCAGTATCTTGGTACTCAAGACAAGGAAACCCCCCAGGGTTTCCTTGTTCCAGGAATTATGTTAAATTAAAAGTTCATTAAAAGTTCCAGGAATCTGTATCATAATGAAGAGACATCTTAATGGGGTATTTGAAAACTTTGAAATAATTGATATCTTTGATTTTTAAGGATTTCGTTTTAGTTTAAGGCGTTGCCTGACCTAAATTAGCGCCGCCATAAAATGGGTATTTTATCTTCATAATACGTTAAAGTAAAGATTTTTTTTTTGCAATTTGTGATACCTTTGATTGAATGCCTCTGTAATGGTTTTATTCATGTAGTATAGGCAGACATACGAAGTTGCCATTTTATGCCACCAAACTCTATTTTTAAATATAACTCGATACCTGCTGTAAGTTTTTCTACAAATGCTATAAAAATACTATAAAAAAATCCTTTGTTGAAGGCAATGAGATAAAATAAGCGGTGTCGATAGTTTGGGTAGGAATAGCGCCTTAAAACGAAGTTATGCTAAATTAATATATAATTTAATTACGTACCTATATTATTAGTTAAGGGAATAAAAAAACATACGATATCCGAACTGAGAACCATCGTTATCTTAACTCATTTAAAAATATCATCTTGTGCGGAATTACTAACAGAATATAGTTAAGAATTATTTCTAGTTTCAAGTAAATCCTGAAAACATAGATTGACTAAACTTACAGCCTCAGATAAAGCCATATCATTTATTCGTTTTAAAAAATAAAATAAAATAAATAATGATGGACAAAAAGTCACAAATTTGTGCTCCACTCGACATTAAACCAAAAACGTTTTGTATATTAGATATTATTAATTTTACTGAATTCAGATCGCTCACACGTCCAACCCCACTGGCGCACAACACAAATATGAGCATTGCTATATGGGTTTAAGGTCGATTTTACAGTGACCGCAAGCTTCAAGCCAGTCTATTAGTCCAAAACATCATTGACAGCAAAAGTATCTAAATGAGTTTTAAGCCCCTATTTGAATGCAAATTTTTCTGTTGTGTGGCAGTGGTGATGGCTATGTGTGCGCCAACCTTCCAGCCTTAGAAATTATCCTACAGCTTGGTGCTAAAAGATGGAAAAATTAAAATAAATAAATTTAATAAATTCCAGGCAGTAAGTTTAATCAAACAAATAAACAGATCTATGAAGCATAGAAAACTCGATTTCTGTTATTATAAATGAATTTTCCAGCATAACTTTTAATACTAAAATAATTATTTATTATTATTATTTATGCTTCGTAAATCTATCAAAACATGTAAATAGAAAAACTTTGAGAGCAATATTGATGGCAAATAAGGGTTTCTTACGGACTATTGTAATTGTTCAGATTCTGATTCAATAACTTTATTTCTTTAAGCTTACAAAATTAGCACTTAGACAAGTCAAATTTCTTAAAGTTAATTATTATAAAAAAAATCAAAATCTGTTATTGATTTCTCTTCACTTCAATTTTTGTCCACTAGTGGAAGAACCTGAGAAAAGATGCCAAAGGTAAGCGGAATAATCGATTTGGTTGACAATCTTTCATGAATATTGATTATCTATTCGAGATAGTGATCCCATGATTGCGTAACGGGGTCGAAACGTCTGAAATAAGATAATGTTTGCTATATGTAAATTATTTATTATAGCTAATTTTCTTACAGGCAATTTGGTATTTTCTTTGTATATTTTTCTTTCGATTTATAAAATTATATTTACATAGATATATGTAAATTTGATGAGTTTATTTCGCACTAAATTGAAGATTGAATTATTTCAGATTGTAAAACTAAATATGAACAACTGTTGTCACAGCACCGAAAAGATTCGCGTCGCGTAGTGATTTTACGATTTACAGTAAAATCCACCTTTCATCAAATCAAAACCCTTAAGGCTCCGGGCACGGAAGAATTTCCCATACAAACGTAATACCAAAATGATTTGTAGTTTAAGCATATTTTCTTTCATCATGCGCTGCTATTATTTGTATTAGAATAGTATTTATCTTACCGGGGCGGCTAGCGATAGATAATGATTTTATTTGGTTCACAAACATACAGCGTACAAACAAACTTAGAAAATATTATAATTAGTTTTTATAATTACTAAAGCAATTTTGTTTTCTATACTAATATTATAAAGAGGAAAGATTTGATTGTTTGTATGTTTGTTTGTTTGTTTGAATTGAATAGGCTCTGAAACTACTGGACCGAGTTAAAAAATTCTTTCACCATTAGAACCCTTAATTTTCCGTGATGAACATAGGCTATATAATATTTTCAAAAAAGTTAGGGATCCGCATGAAAAATTCAATAATTGAACCGTGGGCTGTATATTCTACCTCTTTTTCTATTATGGCGCGTCAGAATAGAAAAAGAGGTTGTATAGCGCACGGTGCTTGCTTTTTCTCTACGGCCAGTGTCAGTTTTGGAATGTCGAGTCAATGTCAAAAACCCCAATGCTGTTAAAAAAAGTAAAGGTCCGTATGAAAACTGTGAAACCCATCGTTTTAGTGTGTATAATTTCTGAAATTTTTGTTTAATACCCGTGCGAAGCCGGGGCGGGCCGCTAGTATACGATATAATGATTTATTTTGTTGTGATCTGTGACACAGTATTACTTCTTCAGGTCGCATCGCTTCCTATTTTTGATACTGTATCTAGTTATAAGTTCCAAAATAAAGATTTTTTACTAGTTTTTTTTTTACTTTTTTTATGCAAGTACCCTCATTCACCATCAAAATCACTCTCAGTCCAACTTAAACTGATTCCTACCTTTAGCAATCTTGGTCTTGGTCTTCAGTTTAGGTTTCTTCTCTGGCGGCTCGACGTTGGCTTTCCGAGGCCTGCCTCGCTTCGAGGCAGATGTTGAGGATGATGGAGTCGGTTCTGGACTCTCCGCTTTAACTGCCTCATCTGTAACATATTTTAGTATAGTTAATATATAGTAAATAAATAATGCCGGACAATCCACACAGCATAGTATATGGTAGGTACTAGATGACTGATATACATCACCATCATCATCACCAGCCTATAATAATCCACTGCTGAACATAGGCCTCCCCTAATGATATACATAAAACAATATTATAAAATAGATAGATATTTTTTATTAAACATAGAAAACGACCAGAACATCCTGAACATATCTGCAGATCGTACAAATATTTGTCCCGAGGCGGGAATCGTACCCGCAACCTCCTGCGCAGGCGGACCTTCGCCCACCGCGCCACAGACGTCGTCAAAATAAAATAAATTCAAAATTCAATTTAAAGTTTTTTGTTTTTTACTGGCCCAAGCAAGTCTCACCTTCCTCAATAAAGTCCACATCCTCCAAGTATTCAACGTTCGCATCATCAAAGTCATCGTTCAGGTTAATTTCCTCCATCGCCTCCGCTTTCATTGGAACTGCGCTGGTGTATATTGGCAGCATCACTGCAATTAATTATACAAAATAAATAAATTGAGCAGAAGCGTGGAATTTTTCGACCCCACATCTGTCGTGGTCGGTTTTTGGTTGGATGTGTGTCATTAAGGCGCTTCTAAGGCGGTCTATGTCCAGCACTGGGCTAGCATAGACTGTGCCAAACTGTGAAAATTATAGTAGAGTAGAACTAACCTGATTGCTTCTCCATCCGAAACTCCCCTCGTCCGAGCATGTCGATGAACTTCTTCTCCGAGTCAACGACTTGCTTCTTGAAGTTGCAGGCGTCTCGGAGACGAGTAATGCAGACCTCGCAGATGAGGCGCTTGGGACCGTTGGGGCCATCATTGTGTTGGGTGATCTGGAGTTATGGCATTTTTATGTGATATTTGTTGTATTCTTTTGATTTAGTCGGGCTTCTTTGTACTCTATACAAATTGAAAATGAACGATTTGTAAAGAAACTACCTAAAGCTCACTATTTTCATTCATGATCTTTTTCCTGTTTTGGTTGTTTTTATAATAAAAAATATTAAAATATCTGTAATAATTTATTGTATTATGTATATCAGTCATCTAGTACCCACAACACAAGCTCTGCTTAGCTTGGGGCTAGGTGATGCTGCATGAATTGTCCAGCATTATTACCTATTATTTTTTTTAAATATTGCATAAAAATCTGCCAATCAAAACTAAAACCTAACTTGGTTTTAGTTTTTTTGCTGTGGTTTTTGCTTACAAACATTTCCCCTCAACCTTGGCTGGAGAATACTCAACGACGAATTTACGAGGTTTTTAGGCTCAAAATACATAAATTTATTTACACGGTAGGATTACCTACTTGACTATTAGAGGAAGGTTCAGGTTCCTGGGTCATTTTTAAAACAGATGAAGAACTATGAACTCCATAATGCTCTTTCCATACATCATCAATTCATCTAGCTAGCCCCAAAGTAAGCAGAACTTGTGTGTGTAAATGTAACGAATGCGCAATGGTCTCTTAGTGGCCTGCTTTTGTCTTTGTAACTAATAAAATAACTATCGATCGATGAATGGCTGGCTGGCAGCCGACTTGCATAAAAATGATGGCCGAATTTAACTTGTAACAATAGGTATCTATGAGTCGAATACTGGATTGGGACAATATATTAATTATAGTAATAATTACAAACTTACACCAATATCAAAGCAGTCGAGCAGCATATCAGCGTAGACTTCGGTGTCATTCATCCAGGAATATTCAGAGCCGAGATCCTTATAGCAGCCTTCTGAGAGACAACACCGGCAGAGGCCGGGGCTCTCCTTCACAGTCACATCATAATCCATTTTTGCTCAATTTATACAAACATAATGTTATAAACAAAGCTTTCTCTCACAAAATTAAAAAACTATGTTCATCAGATAGAAAATCAAAAGCAAGATTTACGCCATTTTGTTTTTAGTCAGAGACGCCGGCGCAGTGTTGCCAACCACAGAGATTTTTTCCTCGTACCGTACCTAAGCTAAGCAGCTCAAAATCTCGTACTTTGGCATTCCAACCTCGTACTTTAATTTCCTAAGCATTTAAAATGTGCTCAAATCAAAATTATGGCTTGTAAAACTATTGGATATATAAGGCGTTTTACACTAAAATGAACTATTGCCAGTTTTCTGCTAATTAAAACATAACTTTGTATTGAAATTATAATTAATCTTTAGCCTGGCAGGTCACTTAAAATATGAACGGAATTTGCTTAAATATTTTTTACACAGGTTTTTTTACATGGGCTCTGCTAGACTCTTATTTAACATCTCCAGTTACTATATCTGGACATCCTCGTTTCCACAGTTAGCCGGTTTCTTATATCTGTACTGTACTGTACTAAAAAACCGCTCGCAGTCAGCAATGGCATGGGGTAGGGATATTGTAGAGAATGGTGCTCAGAACCTCGCGGGCGAACTGAGCCAGCTCGGAAAAATCTTTAGTTTTCAGGAATTGAGTCCAAAAATATTTATAATAAATACAATACTTGAAAAATAAATATAATACTTACGATTTATGCAACAGATAAAATGCTACCTCCAATGAAAAATGTTAATTACTTCTTATAAGTCAAAATCTCTTACAAAACTGTACGAGGTTGATTGTGTCCTCGTACCTCGTACGGAAGACCAAAAATCTCGTATTTGTACGAGGAACCTCATACAGTTGGCAACCCTGCGCCGGCGCTGCCGCGCCATTGATGTTTCCAACTAGCAGCAAGCAGATTATGCCGAGAATCTCGAAATTCGCTATGCGAGATGGATGACAGAAAGAGCCTACGCAGTTCGGAGACCCTAGGACCGCGGGGTGACGAGACTCACTGGGTTTTTAAAATAATATCTATGCAAGCGTCTGGTCGAAGGGACGAGAGAGCAATACGCTACGTGTAGATTTTTTGACAGTAGGTACAATTAGCTCAATTATTTCAACTGCAAGTATTATTTTTAATTTTATTATTTTTGTAATCATAGTACTTTTAATTTAAAAACACTCAAGACTTATAGGTACCAAAATTAAATGGTGAGCAAAATATTATATACATGGTTCACTATTTCCCACTCGATTAGGGAAATATAGGAAGGTGGCAAACACATTTGACAATTTTCGAATTTCACCTCCTTGGTTTGTGCGCCATCTAGTGGAACTTCCAATCCATGTAAACATAAAAGTACTGCTACTCGACACAAGAGAGCGCTCCAAACAATAAAATTTTAATCGGACTCCAAATTAAATTCATTCATGGATTATGTTTGAAAAGATAGTAAATCATCGCAGTGGGTCTTTGAGTATCTAGAACGTAGTCAGTCAGTAAAAGTTTTAAAGTGCTTCCTACTAAAATGAAAGTAATTGACAATAAGATTCAAATTCAGATTCAATAACTTTATTTCTTTATGCTTACAAAATAAGCACTTAGACATGTACTTAGAATACTATCATTGTCAGGAATAATTAAATTATCTATCTAAATCGGACAATATTTTAGTTGCATTTTCGTTAGTGAGATGTCATATCATAGGATTATGTTTAAAATACGGGGAAAGCACATAATGTTTAAGCTCCTTTATAACTGTAATCTTTATACTTTTACGTCAAAAGTATTTGATGTAAAAATTGTTTTTGAATTTAATAAACTGATAAGTACTATTTATTTACGATAAAAAATAAGACTCTCTGGTGCGGCATCTATACCTACCTAATATACTTAACTTATTATTATAAAGAGGAAAGATTTGATTGTTTATGTGTTTGGATTGAATAGGCTTCAAAAGTTCTACTAATTTGAAAAATTCTTTCACTATTGAAATCCTAAATTTTACCTGGTGAACATAGGCTATAGAATATTTTATAATAATTAGGAATCCGTACGAAAAGTTCAACATACGCCAAAGTGTTAAAAATTTATAATTTTTGAATTTTTTGTTCCTTCCACGTTTCTGCCGCTAGTTATGAATTAGGTAGAAAACAAACAAAACAGTTCTGTATTTAAAGTATATATGAGATACATTTTCGAAAGTTCCGTGTAAAGTTTGCTAATGATCCAAGGGGTTATGCTTGGGCCCATGTGCACCTTGCCATACACCTACGGTACTTGGGGTGGCGGCATCCATTCTATAACCCGCTCTGTGGGGCAGCAGAGGTGGTAATAGTGTGGGCACGGGGGTGTTATGGGGTGCCTGGAAATTATATTATTTATTTGAGGACCTCTGCGGCGCGGTGGGCGAAGGTCCGCCTGCGACACAGGAGGTTGTGGGTTAGATTCCTCGGGAGAAGTTTGTTGACCTGCATATATTAGTTGAGGGTGTTCTAGTCGTTTTCTATGTATAGGTAATAAAAAATATCTACGTATGTAGTAAAATTGTATTATGTACTTATATCAGTCATTTTACCTAACATCTTATCTTGGTATTTACATAACGTTTGTGTGATTTATAAAGAATTGATCTCTTACGGGAGTGACATAGTCACTGTGTGACTAAACTCCCATATAATAAATAAAGAAATAAAAAAAAAAATAACATAAGACAAGCTCTGCTTAGCTTGGGGCTAGATGATGCTGTGTGGAGTGTCCGGCATTATTTATTTATTTGTAATTTGAGAATATTTTCACCATGTTTGCTATTATTTGTATTAGAATAGTATTTATGAAGGTTCCTACCATAAGCTTTTTTTGATAATAGTTACCTATCTATATAAATAATAAGAAAACGTATCTTCTTTGAAAAAATCTGATTTGGTTTAATTTTATTTCAGTAAAAAGTAGAGTGAAACGTCTCCTAGACCTGCGTGATTCACCGTCGGCCACATCTTCACTTTCCATCAGGTGAGATCGTGGTCAAACGGAGGTCTATCTAGTTATCTAGATCTAGATAATCTAGTTATAAAAAAAGTAAAGTATTTTGGAAAAAAGAATTGTGTATCCTAGATATTTTAATACAAAAATAAAAGCAGATCATGATGAAAATATGCTCAAATTACAAATCATTTTGGTATTACGTTTGTATATATTTGGGAAATAAATCCGTGTCGCCGGAACCTTGAACCAAAGTCCTGTTAAATATTCGAAGAAAGAAAACAATACAATAATTTGTTCGGAGGCAGGAATCGAACTGAATCGAACATCAAAATCAGAAATTCCTCCGTCGCCGGAGCGTAAAACTGTTACAGGTTGTTAGTTATTGACAGGACTAAGCTCAATCTATAATACCTCCTCTACCGAATAAAGAAAAAAAAAAAACAATTCCTAAAAAAAGACCTCAAAATCTACCCTTTTTGAAATCGTCTTTTCGAGTTCAAGAAGTTGGAAAATCGGAAAAGTCAGAATTTTCCCCGAGTCCAATTCAACGAATCTTTAAAGTTGACTTAACTTCTTTGATATGGCAATATGTGTCTGATTTGCCACCATCTTTAAAGTTCAGCAATAAAAACCATACCTCCATCCACCATCAGGCAGAACAATTATGTCAAGTCAATGAGTGAGTTTGCCGTGTTGTGCCGGCATAGAATTCCACCACCCCAACTCTTCCCGTGGGTGTCGTAAGAGGCGACTAAGGGAAACACACCGGGGGGCGGGCAGCAGCGCCTTCTGCAGAACAACTACACCGAACAGCGATCCCCAACCCGCATGCCCAGCGTGGGGATTATGGGCAATAACCCCCACATAATGATGCCATCTATGGCGCTCATTAGGGGAGGCCTATGTCCAGCAGTGGACTATTATAGGCTGGTGATGATGATGATGATGAATGAGTGAGTCAGTCACCTAATTTCGACGTGGCCTTGTTCATCCGGTTTGCAGAGGTAGGTAGGCACACAGCGACCTTCGCCGAGGCTGTCGACACACACGGCTTTTGCGGCCCCTGGAAGGGAGAATGATACCTTTATTAATAAAGCGAATTACAATTATATATGTATAACTAAATTAGAGCTAGTATATATAATTGAGCGAACTGCAGACTGCTAACAACTACAGGTCGCTCAACTGATCCATATCAATACCAGTCGTTCGCGTCCCCAAGACGCTGGCTGCATTGCCTCGCTGTATGGCAATGCTGATGCGCTGCGCCAGATACTCACCAGCTCTCGGGTCACACGTCGTTTCGACCAGAAGCTCAGGTATTTTTTAAAAACCTGGAGAGCCTCGGTACCCCACGGACCTAGGTCTCGACTCCAAGGGGAACAAATGCGTAGGCTCTGTCGAGCTGCATATTTATGCCTCTTGAGATCCTCGACCAAATCTGCCGCCGCCGCACCAGCCCTCACGGATGTCTTTGGAAGATGGGAGGGCGCAAGTGTGTCGACGCATGTACACCCACACAATAGGCCTCCCCAACTCCCATGGGACAAGTGTCATACCGTCGGGCCTCTTACCATCGTCACGCAACAGACCGGTTCGAGAATAGCTGGTACGTAATATAGCGGTATAGATATATATAGCGATTGATATAGCGGTGACAAAGGCCCTCCGGATGATGTCGACCGGCAGCCCTAATACATAGAATATGTTTGATGACCAAGCTATTTTATTTATTTTTGTTTACTTACTTCCATCGGAGTCTTCGGGCGAGGGTAGACCGAGACAACCCCATGATAGGAATCCCAGGATGATAAAGGCTTTTACCACCTGGAATTTGTAAATATTTATCGTCATCATCATCAGCCTATAATAGTCCACTGCTGGACAAAAGCCTCCTCTAATGAGTCCCATAAATGGCATTATTTCAATACAATAAAAGGTACTTTGCTGTACCTATTATCAAAACATATATAGTTTGACAAATTCGAAACCGTTCGAAGAAGTTTCACACCTACCTACTGCTAGAACTAGCGTACTGTTTTTTACACTCGAGGTATTGAGGAGCGATGTACTGAGTACCATTCACATATTTACATAGTTAGGTTTGCAAAAAATACCTTTCTTTCTTTCTTTTTTTAAAGAAAGAAAGAAAGATCAATTTATTTAGTTTTAATTTATTAATGAGTGATACATTGGATTTAAAATCGAGTATTTCTATACGTATTTTCCATACATTTTTCGTATTTCGTACCTACGTAGGTATGAAAAAGTAAATAAGTAATTGCGAATTAAAAACTCTTCTTTAATAATTGATTATGGAACAATTAAAGACAATCTCTGTTGTAGCAAATTACAAAAATCAATAACCAAAACAGTCCTTATCAAATTAAGGTTGCACAGTCGTTCTTATTTCCATTTCCATAGAATCGTGGAAAGGTAACTACGACGCTGTAGGTCCAGTAGTTTTAGAGCCTATTCAAATAAACAGACAATCAAATCTTTCCTCTTTATAATATTAGTTAAGATGGATGAAATTTACGTAAGCTGTTTACACAAGAATAATGAGTTTATGAGTTTACCTTTAACATATAGGTAACTGATTTCCTTAAAAATGTTAACAAAATAATCAGGAAAGTTTAAAATGTAAATTTTTTTGTTATAAAATTTGTTTATGAGTTTACCTTTTGTTTTATTTCCTCCTACCTTATAGGTACCTAATTTCTTTAATAATGTTAACAAAACTTTTTTGTTGACATTATTAAAAAATATTTATCGGGTATTTATCGCGTAGCTTTTGTTTTATTTTTACGCGATGGAAACATAGAGCAAAATAAAACAAAAGGTACGCGATAAATATACTATATTAAATAATATTAACAAAACAGAAAAGTTTAAAATTTTCATTTAGTTAAAGCGTTAAAAAATGCAATGCACTTACCATTTTGCTCCTTCAAAACCGGTTCTAATTAATAGTATGTATATTTTCCTTGTACCCAGACAAAAACAACCTCTTTATGCTGCGGTCGCTCACTTATGATTATGACAGAGGTACAGTGCGCGTCACATATAAGTACCCCCCCCCCCCCCTATCTCGATGTATGTGGGACAAAATAGTTGTTATTGTTGGAAATTTCAGACTTTGAGTATTATGGTGGGGTGGTTCGATCCTGAGCGGCGGCGTGATAAATTTTAGCATGTGAAAATTTGTGTAATGTTACAAGGGAATTCGAAGTAGTCGTAAATATTATATAGACAAGGGGGGTACTTAATTCTGACGCGCACTGTACCTACACTAGTGCACTTAAAGCAATCGTGCACATAAATAAACATAAAGATAAAATGAAACAGCTTCACAAGAACAGTTCAGAATAAATTAAGATAGACATAGGTATACTTACTGAAAATCATTATTTTGATTTTTCATTTTTCTATAAACCTGTATAGGCGCACAAAATGTGTTACTACCTATTTCAAATTTCTATTCGATAGCTACAGCTAGTTTTGAGATATTAAAGATTCAAAACACAAAACAGAAAAAGCAATGCCATAAGGGTTTTGAAACCGATTGTGTTTGCCGCATATAAGATCTACTATACATATAAATGAACTTAACAGGCATGGTATGCCTAATTTAATTAGTGATTGATTTGGAGAAATAATACAATTTCAATTAGTCATTTTGCTTTTATTTCATATAAAACACAAATAGATAGATTCATTATGAATGTAAGCGGGTTAACTACGAACCTATTATATGTTGTAAGAACACCAACGTTTCATCCCTTAACGAGGGATTTCATCAGGGTGAGATGCGGCTCACGTCGCGCCCGTATCGCCTCAATGCACTCACTGATAGATGGTTAGATAATTCTTTATATCAAAGCCTTACAAATAGAATACAATAATCTATGGCCATGGAATTGGCGGCCTTATCGCTTTTAGCGATTTAACACATACAAATAGCCAAATTCATATAAAAAGAAATCTTTATGTACTTCGATCTTTTAGTACATAGATCTAAGTACATAGGCTTGACAGCTTTCTATGGATTATTGTCTATGATCTGCCCTTTCTGACAGCAAACGTCGATGTAATTAGCGCAAGGGGATGGTGCGTGGGGCTCCCTGAAAATAAATAAAAGTTAAAGTATTTTTTTTTATTTATTGACATAACTAGTGTGACAGACAGACTAGAAATAGCATTTAGAAATAAAAAAAATATTTACCACTTTATAATAAGTATTTATTATTTATATACTACCTAGAATAAAATTTAATTTAAAATCATCATGACAGCTTGACGACCTCTGTGCGGTGGGCGAAGGTCCGCCTGCGACGCAGAAGGTTGCGGGTTCGGTTTCCGCCTCGGGACAAATGTTTATACGATCTGCAGATATTTGTTCAGGGGTTCTGGTTGTTTTCTATGTACAATAAAAATATCTATCTATTTAATAAATATTGTATTATGTATATCAGTCATCTAGTACCCATAACACAAGCTCTGCTTAGCTCGGGGCTAGGTGATGCTGTGTGGATTGTCCGGCATTATATATTCTTATTATTATTATTAATGAACTTATAGTAGGCATTGAACACAAACCTACTGTAGTTTAATGTCCGGGGTATATCTATGTTCTATAATTTTTATTGTAATATAAACAGATTGTTAGATAATTAGAAACCTACCTACTTGAAGCATGCCATGCTATCTCAACTCCTTGGTGACCACCTATCCGAGGGGAGTAGATTTTTTTTTCTTTTGTTATTTTGTTGTATAGTTTTTGTTTAAGTAAGGTATGGGTAATTGCAATTAATTATTGTTTATGTTTCTTTTTTATGTTGGAAAATCCACATAGCATCTAGCAACAAGCTAAGCAGAGCTTTTGTCATGGGTACTAGATGACTGATATACATAAAGCAATAGATTACATAGATATGTTTTATAGTACACCCTGAACAAATATCTACAGAACGTACAAATATTTGTTTCGAGGCGGGAATCGTACGCCTCCTGCTTCGGACCTTCGCCCACCGCGCCACAGAGGTCGTCGTAATTTATTTTTATTTTTAATTATGAAACAATACTTACCTAATATCAATATCAGCATTCGGTTCCGTGATGATGAGGTTTCCCTTGCAGAGGTAGTAAGGCACACAGCGGCCATCGCCGCCGCTCACGAAGCAATATCAGTTGGTGGCAACTAGAAGGTGATTAATGAAAGAACATCACCAGGTTATATGTTAGTCATTATCAGACTATATCAGTCCACTGCTGGACATAGGCCACCCCTGAGCGCCATAGATGGCGTTATTTATCATTTGAGGTTATTGCCCATCTAGCGTGGGGATTCCACGCTAGACATACGGGATCGTAGTTCGGTGGAGTTGTTCTGCAGACGGCGCTGCTGCCCCCCTGTGTTTCCCTTAGTCGCCTCTTACGACACGCACGGGAGGAGTTGGGGTGGTGAAATTCTATGCCGGCACCACACGGCATTCAAACAAACAATCAAATCTTTCCTCATTATAATATTAGTATTGTCAGCGGCACTGAGTCTTTTTCTCGCTGGCGAAATAGGGAATATAAATAATTTTCTCTCTTCGTTACTAGAAGAAAGGGAGAAAGAGGAATGATAGGGAATATTTTTCCCGATTGTTCCTAGTATGATCGTAGGTAGGAACAGTCAGGAATTTTTTTCCCGAAGGTTCCTAGTAGGAACGTATGGGGTAGGGACATACAGGAATGAGGAAACAAAAATTGTATTTGACACATAAATTATATAATATGAATGTACGGTTTCTTTTTCACTTCTTTCACTAGTGGACAAAAAATTGAAGTGAAGAGAAATCAATAACAAATAATTTCATTTTTATAATAATTAACTGTATGAAATTTGACTTGTCTAAGTGCTTATTTTGTAAGCCTAAAGAAATAAAGTTAATGAATTTGAATCTGAATCCTGCCAGGTGGGATGACGATCTGCGAAAGACTGCTGGCAGATGCTGGATGCGACAAGCCGAAGACAGGGCGCTATGGCGCTCATTAGTGGAGGCCTATGTCCACCAGTGGACTAATATAGGCTGATGATGATGATGAGGTGTAGAAAAGATTTCTGTGGTCTTACCAGATCCAGCATCCCCCGGGCGAGCGTGACAGGTAGATAGAAGTACCAGGATGACGAGAGCTTTCATAATCTGGAATGTTGGCGGTTAAAATATAGATAACAGCAGGGCCCGCTGTTTTTTTCGGGAATTTTGCAAAAAATACAAAAATTAAGCCTTTATTAACAAAGGAAATTACAATTATCTAAATAAATTAGAGCTAGTATTTACAATTGAGCTAAAATCTCATTAAATTATATCTCAATAAATAATTTCGATTTCAAAAATTGTGTCTATACAATAACAGGTTGGGTTTGAAATTTTCACACGGATCCCTAACTTTATAGCTGCAGAGAACTTTTAGACATTGATTCTCGCACTTTTTTGACAGTGACTTTCGTACTGCATTCCAATCCTCAGAAAAACGATGTCTACGATCGTTTTTCTGAGTTCCAATCACGATTTGTTAAGTTAATAACATCCGACATCGACACTGGTAGAGTCGTGGCGAAAAGCAAGCGGCGCCATAATAATAATAGAAGTGGACTAAATAGCGCTTTATTGAACTTTTCAAATAGATTCCTAACTTTTTGAAAATATTCTATAGCCTATGGTTATCAGGGATAATGTAGGATTCTAATGCTGAAAGAGTTTTCCAAATCGCTCCAGTAGTTTCGGATCCTATCCAATTCAAACAAACAAACAATCAAATCTTTCCTCTTTATAATTTACTATAGACTTATACTTAAAACTTACCATTTTGAGCTCAGCCATGATTCGAAACAGGTTTGTATTAATAATATTTAGTTATTTTCCTCGAAGCCAGAGGAGGTCCTTAAGGTGTTGATGACTCGTAGAATGCGGGGTATTTATGGAGCGAAGGTTTTATAAATGGTTGACATACACTAGCAGCTAGCCCCGGCTTCGTACGGATCGTCAGCGTAGAATAGGTGGACTATATAGGCTGATGGACCTCTAGGCCTCCCCTAATGAGCGCCATAGATGGCATTATTTTATCATATCTCCACGTTGGGCATGCGGGTTGGGGGTCATATTTCGATCATATATTCGATTCGCATGGATATCAAACATAAATTCTATTTTTTTATACTAAGGTACACGTTAATGAAGATATTTAGATTCAGATTCAGATTCAATAACTTTATTTCTTTGCTTACAAAACAAGCACTTAGACAAGTCAAATTTCAAACAGATAATTATTAAAATAAGAAATAATTTGTTATTGATTTCTCTTCACTTCAATTTTTTGTCCACTAGTGGAAGAAGTATCATACGGATCCCTATCATTTAGAAAATATTCTCATAAAGTCTGTATTTTTAAATTGGTCTCGTGGAAGTTTCGTAGCCTATTCAGTTCAAACAAACAATCAAATCTTTCCTTTTTATATTATTTAGTATAGTTAAGTAGGTAGGTACTTACTTTACTTGTTTGATATCTGTATATGAATATATAATCTACTAATACTACAAAAATTTATTGTTTGTTTGGATTGAATAGGCTCCGAAACTACAGGACCGTTTTGAAAAACTCTTTCACCATTAGAAACCTACATTATCTCTGCTGAACTTAGGTTATAGAATACTTTCAAAGAGGTTAGGAATCCGTGTTTTGTAACCCGCAAATAATAATTCACACACTTTGTGTGTAAAAGTTGTATACTTTTTCTTGTCTTACGTACAGATCTATGTAACGCGTTTGGATTGACAGCAAAGAATTGAAATTTGTACATCAATAGTGAAACCACAGTATACAAATGTACACTGTGGTGAAACTCTGCTTAGCTTGGGGCTAGATGATGCTGTGTGGATTGTCCAGCATTATTTATGTAATGCACTCTGGTCGCCCTTGATATACAGACCACAGCAATGCCACATGGAGGGATTAAATTATGAAGATAGAACATTTAACTGAAAGAAGACATTATCTTAATTTAATAAACAATTTAAACTGCATCACAGATTTTTAAATAGTTACATGGGTGAACCGGGAATCGAACCCGTTACACGAGAAAAATAATTACCCTGTAGCTATATCAGGGCCTGTGGTGCCGGCATAGAATTTCACCACGCCAACTCTTCCCGTGGGTGTCGTAAGAGGCGACTAAGGGAAACACACCGGGGGGCGGGCAGCAGCGCCTTCTGCAGAACAACTCCACCGAACTGCGATCCCCAACCCGCATGCCCAGCGTGGGGATTATGGGCAATAACCCCCAAATGATAATGCCATGTATGGCGCTCATTAGTGGAGGCCTATGTCCAGCAGTGGACTATTATAGGCTGGTGATGATGATGTTGTATATCATACCGATCGATATCGATATGGATTCATCTTACGGATAAGTTTTTGCTGAATAACGTACTTACATTGTATTTACATATATATAGAGGAAAAACCTGTTACACCGTTCATTTACTAGAGATTGTGGGGTTCTTTTATTGTTGACTAGCGATCCGTCCCGGCTTCGCACGGGTGCATTTTATGCGTATACCTTCCTCTTTAATTAGATTTCAGATTTCAATAACTTTATAAAATATATTTAATCTATAGAATAACTTTATTTCTTTAGGCTTACAAAATAAGCACTTAGGCAAATCCAAATTTCATACAGTAGATATACAGTAGAGTAGAGAAAATAGTAACTAAGGATACCTATTGATTTCCCTAACCTTCAATTTTTTGTCCACTTGTGGACGAAGTGAAAAAGAAACCACTAGGTACATTCATAAATAACTTATGTGTCTAATAGATGTTTGTTTTGTCTATCTAGATCTAAGTTTAATGTGATTTAGATATATGTCAATAATTATTTAAATAGGTTACCTAAAGCTAAGCTTATGTATAAATGCATAAAATTTCATACATGCTTTTGTCGATGCGGATCCCTCTATCTATTAAAAAAACCGCATCAAAATCCGTTGCGTAGTTTTAAAAATCTAAGCATACATAGGGACAAACAGACAGACAGCGAGAAGCGACTTTGTTTTATACTATTTAGTGATACTTTGTATATTTTTATTACCTCTGGTCTTGTTTACTAATATTTTTATTTCGTTCTTTTGACCAGTAGGCCAAGCACGCTGATTGTTCTCTAGGGTAGAATAGACAATAATGACATCGCATCGCCATACATTGCGTACATTATTGAAGTTGAAGAAATTAATTTCAAATAATTTACGCATTCGATGACTAAGTGACGTCATTTTTGTCTATTCTACCTTAGACAAGAAAGCCCGTGCTTGCCCTACAGTAGGCCAAGCACGCTGATTGTTCTCTAGGGTAGAATAGACAATAATGACATCGCATCGCCATACATTGCGTACATTATTGAAGTTGAAGAAATTAATTTCAAATAATTTACGCATTCGATGACTAAGTGACGTCATTTTTGTCTATTCTACCTTAGACAAGAAAGCCCGTGCTTGCCCTACAGTTCTGTGTATTGTTTAAGTTTGTATGACTTACTGTGTTCGTTTAAGATTAACTGTATTTGTTTTAGGTTGTGTGTTTAAGTGACCCTAAATTTAAATGTTAATTAGAATTTAGTAAATTTAATATTAATTAAATATTAGATAGAAAAAGTAAAATCTGTTCATCATAATGTCACTTTTGCGTTGAATTAAGATTTTTTTTGAAATTTGTGAACACAAACATCATTTTGTTTGTCGCATCATAAAACGCAATCAAAGCTTGACCTTGCTTGACCTTGCTTTTTTTATCTTTGAGGTATCAACATTAACATCACCAGCCTATAATAGTCCACTGCTGGACATAGGCCTCCCCTAATGAACGCCATAGATGGCATCATTATGTGGGGGTTATTGCCCATAATCCCCACGCTGGGCATGCGGGTTGGGGATTGCAGTTCGGTGTAGTTGTTCTGCAGAAGGCGCTGCTGCCCGCCCTCCGCTGTGTTTCCCTTAGTCGCCTCTTACGACACCCACGGGAAGAGTGGGGGTGGTGAAATTCTATGCCGGCACCACACGGCTTTGAGGTATGTTCACCGTAAAATAAAGATTATTATTGACAAATTTCAAAATAAACAGAGCCAAGAATTGTTTTAGAAACTTTAATTATTCAGAAATATTTCCAAACATTTAATCCAATAATTTTTTTTAAGAACTAACAAAGTCACTGTCTCAATAAATACTAGCAACACCAACAAAAAAGTAACAATAAAAATTAACAACGAAAGTTGAATCTCCTTTATAAAACGAATACCCTTGTTACTCGTACATAACCAAGTTACATTACCAGCAATGTATAAGGAAAAAATATTCTTCGCACAAAACCGGGTAATGTATTAAGAAATATTTTTTCTTAGCACATTACCAGTTTTGTACCAGGGTGTAAATATTCTTCCTACATAGACTAGAATATAAAGGAATCTTATTTATATCAAAGCTAAATATTTAACTTTACTTTTATATAAATAAAGTTTTCTTGAATTACGTTTAAATTGAATATTGAATTTATCGAATACTTCTTAAAATTATTACTGCAAGCAAGAATCATTGCTTAACAAATAAAAGTAGGTAAAATACTTTTCAGAATAAATAACTATCGAAACAAAGAAAATTATAATTAAACTAGCGGCCCGCCCCGGCTTCGCACGGGTATTAAACAAAAATTTCAGAAATTATACACACTAAAACGATGGGTTTCACAGTTTTCATACGGATCTTTACTTTTTTTAACAGCATTGGGGTTTTTGACATTGACTCGACATTCCAAAACTGACACTGGCCGTAGAGAAAAAGCAAGCACCGTGCGCTATACAACCTCTTTTTCTATTCTGACGCGCCATAATAGAAAAAGAGGTTGAATATACAGACCACGGTTCAATTATTGAATTTTTCATGCGGATCCCTAACTTTTTTGAAAATATTATATAGCCTATGTTCATCACGGAAAATTAAGGATTCTAATGGTGAAAGAATTTTTTAACTCGGTCCAGTAGTTTCGGAGCGTATTCAATTCAAACAAACAAACAAACAAACAAACATACAAACAATCAAATCTTTCCTCTTTATAATATTAGTATAAATAAACAAATTAGAACTAGTATTTACAATTGAAACAATTGAGCTAACTGCAGACTGTTACAAACTAAATGTAGCTCTATTGATCCATATCAATACAAATCGGAAGCGTCCCCAAGACGCTGGCTGCATTACCTCGCTGTATGGCAATGCTGATGCGCTGCGCTAGATACTGACCAGCTCTCGTGTCACACGTCGCTTCGACCAGACGCTCAGATTATTTTTTGATAACCCAGAGAGCCTCAGTACCCCTCGGACCTAGGGTCTCGACTCCAAGGGGAGCAAGGCTCTGTCGAGCTGCATGTATGCGCCTCTTGAGATCCTCGGCCAAATCTGTCGCACTAGCTCTCACGGATGTCCTAGAAAGATGGGACGCAAGTGTGTCGACGCAAGTAGCGTCCCACACAATGGGCCTCCCCAACTCCCATGGGACAAGCGTCATAAAATCGTGTCAAAGAAACCATTGGGTTTGAGAATACCTAAAATTATTACAACATAGGTCTTTCAGTTATAAAAAAAATAATGATGTCCGTAAAACGGCGTAGATACACATGGTTTAGAATTTTGTTTACTTCATTGATTTTTGTATGATTTGGGTAACATAATAGTAGGAACTTTGTTAATGATGTCTCGAAGTTAAATTAATACTTAATGAAATATATAACTATTGCTTTGATTTCATCGTAAAACGAAAAATTTGTTAAATCTATTTACCCGCCGTTGGGGTCAATAGAAACGACAAATGGGGCGAATAGAAATAATAAGGGGTATTATTCTAATCTGGAGTGGTAGAAGTAGGATCCACGTGTTCGTCCCTTGCAGCTAGTAGAGATCTCAGCGATAAGACCTCCTGGCGCAGCGCTGAGATGTGAGCGCGAAGAGTCGCGTTTTCTTGTTCTAGTAAACACGCTCGCCAGGCTATCTGTGGAATATGTATAATGTAGATATTTTTATTTTAACCGACTTAAAAAAAGCGGTTTTCAATTACAAGCAAAACTACCGGTTTCGCACGGTGTTGTACAAAAATTTTACATTGACTTTTTTCCTCAAAATGTGCAGCGGTGGCGCCGGCCGTAATACAAAAAAAGAAGTTGAATATATAACGCATGGTTTTATTATTGAATTTTTCATACGGATCCCTAAGTTTTTTGAAAATACTGTAGCCTAATAGCCTATGTTCATCAGGAATGTGAGATTCTTATGGTGAGTTGTCATCTAAGTAACTACTCTAACACAAGCTCTGCTTAGCTTAGAATCTAAGCTAAGCAGAGTTTGTGCTATCTAAGCCTTAGTTTTTGTCTTTAATGATTTTAAAAAATTTCTAGGTCCCTGAATTGTTTTTAATTTTGTTTACAAATTAACTGTACAATTTTTCTATTTTTCGTGTCTGAATTGTATTTATGTTAATCTATCTAAATTCTTACCATTGAAAATTGGAAACCGTTATTAAAAAAACTATTGAATACTTAACCA
This sequence comes from Eupithecia pulchellata, assembly GCA_963931895.1. Taxonomy (NCBI): domain Eukaryota; kingdom Metazoa; phylum Arthropoda; class Insecta; order Lepidoptera; family Geometridae; genus Eupithecia; species Eupithecia pulchellata. Next base: position 4,474,358 of record OZ007550.1, on the reverse strand, counting down.
AATTAGAAATATTATTTACAACTGAAAGAATTGAGCTAACTGCAGACTTGCAAACAAACTATAGCCAACTCAACAATCTAAATTCAATAAGCTTTCAAAATCAAAATAAAAAATGCTTTATTTCCTTTAGACCTTACTTTAAAATACCTACCTGATCATCAGCCTATAATAGTCCACTGCTGGACATAGGCCTCCCCTAATGAGCGCCATAGCGTCTTCAGCTTGTCGCATTCAGCATCTGCCAGCAGTCTTACGCAGATTTCGGGAAGAGTTGGGTTGTAGAAATTCTATGCCGGCACCACACGGCACACGGCGTAAATCACCTACCTTGTCTTCCCTAATCCTCCTGGCGTCCCTGGACTTCTTAGCAGCCTGGTTGTTTCTCCGTCTTCGTTCAAAGTACTTGTCGTCTTTCAACTCCTGCGGTATTGGTCGCTTCTCCCCGCGGCGACGCACGTCCGCTTCACATGGTGGTGGAGTTAAAACTGGGGAAAAATATACAGAGTAGACGATCAATAATATAATTAAACCTCTTAAATAATAAATAAAAATTTGTACATTCAGGCAAATTTAGTCTATTTTGGTAGTACACTTAGTTCTAGATGGGTTATTACTTAATAAGAAACATGGATTTTGTCGATGATTTTGTCCAAATTCGATGGTCCTCTAATGTGGGGTATACATCAGAGGACAATCGAATTTGGTGGATATCGCATCCTACAGGCGACTTGGGTAGATCAAGACAAACAACTTTTGGTCTATAACTTTTTCAATTTCCATTTTGACGACCTCTGTGGCGCGGTGGGCGAAGGTCCGCCTGCGACGCAGGAGGTTGCGGGTTCGATTCCCACCTCAGGACAAATATTTGTACGATCTGCAGATATTTGTTCAGGGGTTCTGGTCGTTTTCTATGTATAGTAAAAAATATCTATCTATTTAATAATATTGTATTATGTATATCAGTTATCTAGTACCCATAACACAAGCTCTGCTTAGCTTGGGGCTAGATGGTGCTGTGAGGATTGTCCAGCATTATTTATTTATTTATTTTTTTGCATAAAAAAATGAGTAAATTGAGAGCTAAAATAGAAAAATTAACTAGTTTTTATTGACACAATTAGATACAATAGGCAAACTTTACTTGCTTGATACCTTTAGATTTCTCGCACGTGCGGAATACTAATGTAATTTGTATTTTGTGACGTGTCCAAGAGTCCTGTAAGGTCTAAAGGAAATAAAGCACTTTGGCTTTTATTTTTGATTTTGAATAAGCTCTACTTCTCTCCTTTTGTACTTACGAGGCGCACTCCTTGGTAGATGGTGGCAGAACTGCGCTGGCGTGGGCAGACATGGGGAGGGCAGGGTGCCCAGCAGTGGACTTACTAAGTTGTGGACGTCTGTGGACAAGAGAAAAACTGCTTCAGAAGTCGGAAAGTCGAAATATTTTGAAGCGATGTGTGACCCGAGAGCTGGTCAATATCTGTCGCAGCGCATCAGCATTGCATACAGCGAGGCAATGCAGCCAGCACCTTGGGGACGCGAACGACTGGTATTGATATGGATCAGTTGAGCTACCTGTAGTTTTTTTGCAACAGTCTGCAGTTAGCCCAATTGTATCAATAGTAAATACTAGTTGTAATTTGGTAATTTTTCAAATTGTCATTAAATAAAACATAAGAAACAATGCTGGACAATTCATACAGCATTATCTAGCCCCAAGCTAAGCAGAGCTGGTGTTATGGGTATATACATAACAAAATACAAGTACATAGATAGATATTTTTTATCATAATCAAAAACGACCAGAAAGAACACCCTGAACAAATATTTACAGATCTAACAAATATTTGTCATGTGGCAGGAATCGAACCCGCAACCGCCTGCATTGCAGGCGAACCTTCCCCCACCGTGCCACAGAGGTCGTCAATTTGTTTTATTCTATGAACTAGCGGTCCGCCCTGTCTTCGCACGGGTAGTTGACAATAAAATTATTTCTCAGGCGGATCCCTAATTTTTTTGTAAATATTCTAGTCTATGTTCATCAGGGAAAATTTAGGACTCTAACCGTGAAAGATTTTCTCAAATCGGTCCCGCAGTTTCGGAGCCTACTCAATTCAAATAATCAAATCCTTTCTCTTTATAATATTAGTATAGATAAATAAATGATAGATTCAATTTGCGTCAACTGCGTCTATTTCGCCTCGTTCTACGGTTTGTCCTTTAAACTTACCCCTTTCCATAAAAAACCAATAAAAATATTCCAGTACACCGCCTGGACATCAAATGAGTTTGATCGTTTGATCACTAATTATATGAGCCATTATGAACACGTGGCCGTTTCACACGTGCACCCCTTCAATCCCAGTGTACCCCCTGTAATCTGTCGGCAGGTGCAAAGTGTAAGTGTTTTGTCGGCGAGGTCGCCGGCTTGTTTGTTTTGTTCATTTTTTGGATTTATTTTGTTAGCAACAACAAAAAGAAAATTTAGAATATTAAGAAAACTAGATGGACTAATGTGTTGAGCTGTCAACGTCTATAGCCAAGAAGAAGAAGCGTGAAAATACGCGCGCGGTAGTGACGTCAGACGATTGTAGCAAGATTGTAATTTATTTGGGATGAGTGTTAAGAATGTGAAAAGCGCAAATAGAATGTAATAAATACCACATTAGTACTTACTAGGTATTTTAACGGGTATTTTTCGCGTTTTTCTTTTCTTTTTTTAATATTATTAAAGAAAAATTATATTAAATTAAAAAAAAAACGCGATAAATAATCGTTAAAATAGTACTAATAATTATATGTTCAAATCGCGTAAATTTAAAAATATTAACATCACATGTAAGGTACCAATGATTGCTGTATAACAAGCCCTTTCAATAAAGTTACTATTTTACTTTGGTATTTTGGACTGATTTGCTAACAATGTGCCGTGTGGTGCGGCATATAATTTCACCCGTGGGTTTCAACTCTTCCCGTGGGTGTCGTAAGAGGCGACTAAGGGAAACACAGCGGGGGGCGGGCAGCAGCGCCTTCTGCAGAACAACTACACCGAACTGCGATCCCCAACCCGCATGCCCAGCGTGGGGATTATGGGCAATAACCCCAAAATAATGATGCCATCTATGGCGCTCATTAGGGGAGGCCTATGTCCAGCAGGTAATGGTAACAACATCAGCCTATATAATCCACTGCTGGATACAGGCCTCCCCTAATGAGCGCCTTAGATGGCAATATTATCATTTGGGGGTTATTCTATCTACGAAAGACAGCTGACAGATGCTGGATGCGACAAGCAGTAGACAGGGCGTTATGGCACTCATTAGGGGAGGCCTATGTCCCGCAGTAGATTGATGTGGGCTGATGATAATGATGATGATGATGGGGGTTGTTGCCCATAATTCCACGCTGGGTTGGGGATCGCAGTTCGGTGGAGATGTTCTGCAGAGGGCGCTGCTGCCCGCAACAAGGTGTATCTCCCTTAGTCGCCTCTTACGACACCCACGGGAAGAGTTGGGGTGGTGAAATTCTATGCCGGCACCACACGGCAATTATTTGGTAAGGAAATAAGTAATTTGGTAAGTGGCTCAACCGTATGAAAATCGTGCCATGGGAGTTCGGGAGGCCCATTGTGTGGGACGCTACTTGCGTCGACACACTTGCGCCCTCCCATCTTCCAAGGACATCCGTGAGGGCTGGTGCAGATTTGTCCGAGGGTCTCAAGAGGCACAAATATGCAGGTCTCGACAGAGCCTACGCATTGCTCGCCTTGGAATCTTTTCACAACGCCATACAACATACTTGCTTATAAATAAAACATAATACAAAATTAATTCAAAGAATTTCAGGTGTCATCTAGAAATTAGTGGAAAAGAGTTTAAATAACATACTTTAATCTAAGTTTTAGTGATAATCGCGCTGTATAACTGCACGGCATCGAACCCGCGACCCCGGGTCGACACGCGATCATAATTGCACTTAATTATATCACCCCTATGTTTAGGGTTACCGAAAACTGGTAGTAAATATTAGTTTAATATTATGCGGTCAAAAGATGGGGTTTCATGACACCTACAAATAATTCTAATACAAACAAAATCTGAGAAGATACGGCGATTTGAGCTCCTGCGACACGGATGTATCCCTAATATACAAAAGTAATACCAAAATGATTTGTAGTTTAAGCATGTTTGACGACCTCTGTGGCGGGGTGGGCGAAGGTCCGCCTGCGACGCAGGTTGCGGTTTCGATTCCCGCCTCGGGACAAATATTTGTACGATCTGCAGATATTTGTTTAGGGCGTTCTGGTCGTTTTCATGTATAATAAAAATTATCTTATATAATAATATGTAATAATACTGTATTGTGTATATCAGTCATCTAGTACCCATAACACAAGCTCTGCTTAGCTTGGGGCTAGACGATGCTGTGTGGATTGTAAAAAAAATGTTTTCACCATGATCAGCTATTATTTGTATTAAAGTTGTATTTAGCTGGGTTCCTACCACATTTAATTTTTTCAAAATACTTTAAACCAAATCGGTACTTAAAAGAAGAAACGTTTTCTTATTAGTTGTGTAGATAAGTAAATATTTTCAAAAAAGCTTGTTGCTGGAAACTAGATATATAATTCAATTCAATTCAATTCAATTTATTAAGCACATAAATAACATTACAGATTTTATTAATCTAATGCGTTACTTATGGCAAATAATTCTAATAAAAAAATTGCTGATCGTGAAAATAATAATATGCTCAAATTACAAATCATTTTGGGATTATGTTAGAATGGGAAATTCATCCGTTGCTTTAAGCTAAAACTCAGTTCAGAGGTTTATTAGGATTCAGAGGATTATTTAAATTACGAGTATATGGTAAGGAATTTATTTGCGTACATAAACGTCGACACACTTGCGCGCTCCCATCTTCCGAGGACATGTCAAAAACCATGTAAGGAATCCGTATGAAAACTGTGAAACTCATCGTGTCAGTGTGTATAATTTCTGAATTTTTTGTTTAATACCCGTGTGAAGCTGGTAGGCCGCTAGTATTTTTATATTTGTGCTATATTTTCCCTTTCTCCTCCGTAATGATTAATATCTGTACTTAACTCAATGTAAACTTCGTAGAGCATGCAACATCTTTACACGGAATCTGCGTTGCAATCAAAAGATTTGAACGCGCTTGTTGTTTCGTACCATTTCTATACTAATATTATAAAGAGGAAAGATTTGATTGTTTGTTTGTTTAAATTGAATTCAATCGATTTGAAAAATTCTTTCACCACTAGAATCCTGAATTTTCCGTGATGAACATAGGCTATAAAATATTGTCAAAAAAGTAATGCATGAAAAGTTCAATAATAAAACCTTGCGCTATATATTCAACTTCTTTATTATTATGGTTCAGCAGCTTGCTTTTCTCTACGGCCAGTGTCAGTTATGGAGTGTCGTCATAAACTTCACAATTCGTCACTGTGATGCGGGAGGCAAGTCAGAAAAATAAATTCTATGATTTGTGTTTGAAATTTATGTTTAATACTGTGCGAAGCCGGGATGGATCGCTAGTAGGTAGGTATATAGTATTCTGTCAAAACTCCATAACTGTCACATTTATAATAACGGTAGCTGGAAAGAATCGTCTTCGCTTTATCATCTTCCGTAATTCGAGCGTGTATTGCACAAATGCACAACTTTTACATTTAGAACTCTATTATGGCCTAATGATTGTTTCAAAAGTATAGGTATATCGCGTTTATTTCACTTTTTTTGTCCACTCGTAACCACGACACAGTGCAAACTTGTTGAAAGGTCGAAAAAAAAGTGAAATAAACGCGATAAATACTCGTTCAAATAGTACTAATAAGAATTCAGATCGCGTAAGTTTTATAATAGGTTTCATTGTTTAAAAAAATTTAACCCTAAAAAGCAGTCGCTAAGTAAACAATTTGAGACATCACCACAGGGGCAAAGGGGCAGGGGCTACACAGGTGGTAGGTCCCACGGGGGCAGGTGATGATGACCCTACATTAAATTGAAGTTACTAGAGGTCCCAACTATTAACAAAAAATTCTAATATTATTTTTATTGGCAAGAAGCCTTTATTAACAATTAAAATTACTATTATCTTACTAAATTAAAGCAAGTATTTAATTGAAATAATTGAGCTAACTGTATGTTGCAGACAAACTACAGGTATCTGATCCATATCAATACCAGTTGGAAGTGTAATTATTTTGCACTAATTTAGTTTTATAATCATAAGTACGCCGTGTGGTGCCGGCATAGAATTTCACCACCCCAACTCTTCCCGTGGGTGTCACACCGGAGGGCGGGCAGCAGCGCCCTCTGCAGAACAACTCCACCGAACTGCGATCCCCAACCCGCATGCCCAGCGTGGGGATTATGGGCAATAACCCCCAAATAATGATGCTATCTATGGCGCTCATTAGGGAGGCCTATGTCCAGCAGTGGACTATTATAGGCTGGTGATGTTGATGTTGTTGATGGTGCTACCAATGTGGTAATGGTAACAACATCAGCTTATATAATCCACTGCTGGATACAGGCCTCCCCTAATGAGCGCCTTAGATGGCAATATTATCATTTGGGGGTTATTCTATCTACGAAAGACAGCTGACAGATGCTGGATGCGACAAGCAGTAGACAGGGCGTTATGGCGCTCATTAGGGGAAGCCTATGTCCCGCAGTGGACTGATGTGGGCTGATGATGATAATGATGGGGGTTGTTGCCCATAATTCCACGCTGAGCATGTGGGTTGGGGATCGCAGTTCGGTGGAGATGTTCTGCAGAGGGCGCTGCTGCCCGCAACAAGGTGTGTCTCCCTTAGTCGCCTCTTACGACACCCACGGGAAGAGTTGGGGTGGTGAAATTCTATGCACCACACGGCAATTATTTGGTAAGGAAATAAGTAATTTGGTAAGTGGCTCAACCGTAAGACAATCGTCCCATGTGAGTTGGGGAGGCCCATTGTTTGGGTCGCTTGCGTCGACACACTTGCGCCCTCCCATCTTCCAAGGACATCCGTGAGGGCTGGTGCAGATTTGTCCGAGGGTCTCAAGAGGCACAAATATGCAGGTCTCGACAGAGCCTACGCATTGCTCGCCTTGGAATCTTTTCACAACGCCATACAACATAATTCGTTTATAAATAAAACATACAAAATTAATTCAAAGAATTTCAGGTGTCATCTAGAAATTAGTGGAAAAGAGTTTAAATAACATACTTTAATCTAAGTTTTAGTGATAATCGCGCTGTATAACTGCACGGCATCGAACCCGCGACCCCGGGTCGACACGCGATCATAATTGCACTTAATTATATCACCCCTATGTTTAGGGTTACCGATAACTGGTAGTAAATATTAGTTTAATATTATGCGGTCAAAAGATGGGGTTTCATGACACCTACAAATAATTCTAATACAAACAAAATCTGAGAGGATACGGCGATTTTAAAGCTCCTGCGACACGGATGTATATCCCTAATTATGTCACTTTAGTCTTGGACGTGCGAAACCTTTTCAAATACGCGCCAGGACGCGCATTTGAATGGTTTCGTTCGGTAACTGGTCACGTCAGTGGTTGGTCTGGTCCGGACGGACGACGACGACGGTTTGCTTGTTTGTTTGTTTGGGGATCCCGTGTTGAACAGTATTTTTAGCCCTGATTAGAATTGTATTTAATTTTATATCTTGTGTTATTATTTTTTATTTTTGTTTTAAATTGTTGTAGAATGTCAGCCGTGTAGACACGCTCGCACTAAAGGTCCTACCAGAAAACCAGCGTTGCTCGACTCCTGTCAAGCAACATTATGCTGAGGAGACCTTTTTGGTTCTTGCTATTGGTAGGATAATAATAACTTTAGGACTATTTTTTATTTATTTTAAGTTTTATTTTTTTGTACCTACCTACTTAAGTTCTTGTGAACCAAATAAATGATTTTCTTTCTTTCTTTCTTTCTTTCTAATATACTAGCGGTCCGCCCCGGCTTCGCACGGGTATTAAACAAAAATTTCAGAAATTATACACACTAACACGATGGGTTTCACAGTTTTCATACGGATCCCTTACTTTTTTTAACAGTATTGGGATTTTTGACATTGACTCGACACTCCATAACTGACACTGGCCGTAGAGAAAAAGCAAGCACCGTGCGCTATATAGGTATTCAACCTTTTTTCTATTCTGACCCGCCATAATAGAAAAAGAGGTTGAATATACAGCGCACAGTTCAATTATTGAATTTTTCATGCGGATCCCTAACTTTTTTGAAAATATTATATAGCCTATGTTCATCACGGAAAATTTAGGATTCTAATGGTGAAAGAATTTTTCAAATCGGTCCCGTAGTTTCAGAGCCTATTCAATTCAAACAAACAAACAAACAAACAAACAAACAAACATACAAACAAACAAACAATCAAATCTTTCCTCTTTATAATATTAGTATAGACAAAAGTAATACCAAAATGATTTGTAGTTTGAGCATGTTTGACGACCTCTGTGGCGCGGTGGGCGAAGGTCCGCCTGCGACGCAGGTTGCGGTTTCGATTCTCGCCTCGGGACAAATATTTGTACGATCTGCAGATATTTGTTTAGGGCGTTCTGGTCGTTTTCATGTATAATAAAAATTATCTTATATATGTAATAATACTGTATTGTGTATATCAGTCATCTAGTACCCATAACACAAGCTCTGCTTAGCTTGGGGCTAGATGATGCTGTGTGGATTGTAAAAAAAATGTTTTCACCATGATCAGCTATTATTATTTAAAGATTTGATTGTTTGTTTGTTTAAATTGAATTCAATCGATTTGAAAAATTCTTTCACCACTAGAATCCTGAATTTTCCGTGATGAACATAGGCTATAAAATATTGTCAAAAAAGTAATGCATGAAAAGTTCAATAATAAAACCTTGCGCTATATATTCAACTTCTTTATTATTATGGTTCAGCAGCTTGCTTTTCTCTACGGCCAGTGTCAGTTATGGAGTGTCGTCATAAACTTCACAATTGGTCACTGTGATGCGGGAGGCAAGTCAGAAAAATAAATTCTATGATTTGTGTTTGAAATTTATGTTTAATACTGTGCGAAGCCGGGATGGATCGCTAGTAGGTAGGTATAATATAGTATTCTGTCAAAACTCCATAAATGTCACATTTATAATAACGGTAGCTGGAAAGAATCGTCTTTCGTTTTATCATCTTCCGTAATTCGAGCGTGTATTGCACAAATCTCAAAGGCACAAATGCACAACTGTCACATTTAGAACTATACCTCTATTATGGCCTAATGATTGTTTCAAAAGTATAGGTATATCGCGTTTATTTCACTTTTTTTTCTCCACTCGTAACCACGACACAGTGCAAACTTGTTGAAACGTCGAATAAAAAGTGAAATAAACGCGATAAATACCCGTTCAAATAGTACTAATAACGCGTAAGTTTAAAAATATTCATTGTTTAAAAAAATTTAACCCTAAAAAGCAGTCGCTATGTAAACAATTTGAGACATCACCACAGGGGCAAAGGGGCAGGGGCTACACAGGTGGTAGGTCCCACGGGGGCAGGTGATGATGACCCTTCATTAAATTGAAGGTAATAGAGGTCCCAACTCTTAACAAAAAATTCTATTATTTTTTTAATTGCAAGAAGCCTTTAATTACAAATAAAATTACTATTATCTTACTAAATGAAAGCAAGTATTTACAATTGAAATAATTGAGCTAACTACGACCACGACGATAACGAAGACCACTAGCGCGGTGGGCGAAGGTCCGCCTGCGACGCAGGATGTTGCTGGATCGATTCCCGCCTCGGGACAAATATTTGTACGATCTGCAGATATTTGTTCAGGGGTTCTGGTCGTTTTCTATGTTTACATCAGTCATCTAGTACCTATAACACAAGCTTCTGCTTAGCTTGGGGCTAGATAATGATGTGTGGATTGTCCTGCATTATTTATTTATTTATTTATTTTTAACAGTATGTTGCAAACAAACTACAGGTAGCTCAATTGATCAATATCAGTTGGAAGTGAACCCAAGATGCTGGCTGCATTGCCTCACTGTATGGCAATGCTGATGCTAATATTATTGATTTTTACAAATTGAACATACTCGTTAGGTTTCATATTGATATAGCTAGGTTAGCTAGGTCTCCTACTGAAGCTGAGTTAGGGCCTTTTTGTAACACTATACCACAGTACACATATCTATACTGTGATGCATGTACGTACAGTGCGCGTCAGCATTAAGTACCCCCCTTGTCTACAAAATATTTTCGACTACTTCTAATTCCCTTGTTGTTCCCCAACTTCTCACAAATTTTCACATGCAAAAATTTATCACGCCGCCGCTCAGGATCGAACCACCCACCATAATACTCAAAGTCTAAAATTCCCAACAATAACAATATTGTGTCCCACATACATCGAGATAGGGGGGTACTATATGTGATGCGCGCTGTACATATATGGTACATGTTTTGTTATAGTTTATTATCATACCTGGTGGCACCAAGAAGTGGTTGTAAGTCCTCAGGAGTCGTAGAGCCGTCAGATGCTGACTGCAGTCCATCTCGCAGAGACTACTTTGTTCCATCTCTTTCTATTATGAATTTATTATTGTATCACTTTGATTACAATATTATTCTTTATTTAAAATGTTCTATCTCTTTCTATTATGCAATATAAACGTATCACTTCGATTACAATATTATTTTTTATTTATGTTCAATCTCTTTCTATTATAAGTAGATATATAATTGTACCTATCACTTTGATTACAATATTATTCTTTATTTATGTTCCATCCTTTTCTATTATGAATACAATCGTATCACTTAGATAAAAATATTGTTCTTTATTTACAATGTTCCATATTTTTTTCGCTTCTTCCACTAAAAATTGAAGTGAAGAGAAATCAATAACAAATTATTTCTTATTTTGTAATATTTATCTATAGGAAATTAGACTTGTCTAAGTGCTAATTTGTAAGCCTAAAGAAATAAAGTTATTGAATCTGAATCTTTCTATTATGATCACTTCAGTATCACTTTGATTACAATATTATTCTTTATTTATTTTCCATCTTTTTCTATGTATTATGATCACTCCATCTCTTTCTATTATGAATTTATAATCGTATCACTTCGATTACAATATTATTCTTTATTTACAAAGTTCCATCTTTTTCTATTATGATCACTCCAGTATCTCTTCGATTACTATATTATTTATATTGAATATTGTTCTTTATTTACAACTAGCGGTCCGCCCCGGCTGCACACGGGTATTTAACAAAAAATTTATTTTCTTTCGGATATCTAACGTCTTTGAAAATATTCTATAGCCTATGTTCATCAGGGAAAATTTAGAATTGTAACTGTGAAATATTTTTGTAATCGATCCAGTAGTTTCGGAACCTATTCAATTCAAACAATCAAATCTTTCCTCTTTAATATTGGTATAGATGTTCCATCTCTTTCTATTATGAATATATTGTATCACTTTGATTACAATATCATTCTTTAGTTTCTTAGTTTATTTAACGACTGCGAGTCGTTAAATAAACTAAGAAACTAAACTTTATTGATTGTCTTTCATTGATTTAGGTACATTAAAACAAAGTCGTGCCGTGTGGTGACGGCATAATAAAGAATTTCACCACCCCAACTCATCCCGTGGGTGTCGTAAGAGGCGACTAAGGGAAACACACCGGGGGGCGGGCAGCAGCGCCCTCTGCAGAACTACTCCACTAAACTGCGATCCCCAACCCGCATGCCCAGCGTGGGGATTATGGGCAATACCCCCAAATGACAAGAACCGCCACAAAATGGCCCCCAGTTCCCGGCCGCCTCGCTATTCCTGGCCATGGTAGCGGCCACGGTAACGGCGGGGCAGGGGGTGCTAGGAATCACCGGGCTACATTAGGCTACCACACCCCACACACACTGACCCTGGCAACGTTTAACGGACGCACTCTGAGGCTTGATCACCATCTAGCGCAGTTGGAAGTGGAGTTAGAGAACATTAAATGGCATGTTCTAGGGTTATGTGAAGTCCGTAGAGAGGGGGAGGACACCGTAACCCTAGACTCGGGCCATCTTCTCTACTTTCGTGAGGGTGATAAAACATCCCAGGGTGGCGTAGGTTTCCTCGTCAATAAGGCCCTCTCTAACAACGTCGAAGAAATCTCCAGTGTGTCGACCAGGGTAGCGTACCTGATCCTTCGGCTGTCTAAGCGCTACAGCTTGAAGGTCATTCAGGTTTACGCACCGACCTCGACACACTCGGATGATGAAGTGGAGGATATGTACGAAGACATATCCAAAGCCTTACATCACACCACCAAGGCTCACTTCAACGTTGTTATGGGGGACTTTAACGGCAAGGTGGGAACCCAGACTGGCAACGAATCCCGAATAGGCCCGCATGGTTTTGGTGTTCGAAATCACAGGGGACAAATGCTCGTCAACTTCCTTGAGAAAGAGGGGCTGTTCTTAATGAACTCTTTCTTTAAGAAACAGCCCCAAAGGAAGTGGACATGGCGGAGTCCCGATTCTGTGACTAAAAATGAGATCGACTTCATCATGACGGATAGCAAGCATATATTCAGAGATGTCTCAGTGATCAACAGGTTCAATACCGGATCTGATCACCGACTCCTTCGAGGCTCTCTGAATATAAATTTGAAGCTTGAAAGAAACCGTCTGGTGAAGTCCACGCTCCGACCGAACCCAATCCAAATCATGGCGGGCACCGAGAAGTTTCAGCAGCTTCTCGGGGATAGATTCGCTGCCTTGGAACCCACTGATGACGCTGACGAGACCCTACACAATCTGGTAGAAACGCTGAGGGACGAGGGCATCAAGTTTTGCAAAAAGCAGCGTACTGGTAAGAAGTCCAAACTCTCGGATGAGACTCTTGGGCTGATGACAAAGAGACGGGAAACCACCCAAGCGACTTCGTCAGAGAGGTCAGACCTGAACAAGCGAATTGCGAAGATGGTACGACGCGACCTTCGGAGCTCTAATACACGCCTCATTGAAGAGGCGATAGAGCGAAACCGAGGGTCCAAAGTATTCACTCAGCAGCTTGGAAGGAGCCACCTGACGAAGCTTTCAACGCACGACGGAAGGACCGTTTTGTCGAAGCCGGAGATATCGGCCGAGATAGAGGACTTTTATGGCCGTTTATACGCTGCACATGCTCCCCGTTCCCAACGAGACGACCACGATTCTAGAGCCACCTTGATACGCCACTATACCGACGAACTGCCAGACATCAGTCAAGACGAGATCGTGTTAGCTCTGAGGCAGCTTAAAAATGGAAAAGCCCCCGGTGAGGACGGAATAACATCAGAGCTTTTGAAAGCTGGAGGATACCCTGTTATACAGGAGTTACAGAGCCTCTTCAACGCCGTCCTTCACAGTGGGAGAACTCCAAAGGCGTGGAGTGGGAGTTTGGTGGTGCTCTTTTTTAAGAAGGGAGATAAAACCCTTCTTAAAAATTATAGACCCATCTCGCTCCTAAGTCACGTCTATAAGCTTTTCTCACGAGTTATATCGAACCGTCTCGCCAGGAGACTCGACGAGTTTCAGCCACCGGAGCAGGCTGGGTTTCGCGGAGGATATGGTACCATAGACCACATTCACACAGTGAGGCAGATTATACAGAAGTCCGAAGAGTATAATCAGCCCCTGTGTCTGGCTTTTGTGGACTATGAGAAGGCCTTTGACTCCGTTGAAACCTGGGCTGTTCTACAATCCTTACAGCGATGCCAAGTAGACTATCGTTATATCGAGGTGCTGAGATGTCTCTACGAAGCCGCTACGATGAGTGTCCGAGTACAGGACCAGCAGACTAAACCGATCCAACTGCGCAGAGGAGTGAGGCAGGGGGATGTCATATCCCCGAAACTGTTCACGAGCGCGTTGGAAGATATGTTTAAGACGCTGGACTGGAAAGACAAGGGCATCAACATAAACGGCGACTACATCTCACACCTGCGATTCGCTGATGACATAGTCTTAATGGCGGAGTCGCTAGAGGAGCTGAACCGGATGCTGGACAGTCTAGCTTCAGCCTCCCGATGTATCGGTCTTGGCATGAATTTGGATAAAACCAAAGTCATGATCAATGCCCACATTGATCCAAGACCGGTGATCGTACATGGCCACCTTCTCGAAATTGTTTCTGAGTACACTTACCTCGGGCAGATTTTGCAGTTGGGTAAAAACAATTTCGAGAAGGAAGCCAAGAGGAGGATCCAGCTAGGCTGGGCAGCGTTCGGAAAACTACGTCGAGTCTTCTCGTCATCCATACCGCAATGTTTGAAAACGAAAGTTTTTAATCAGTGCGTCCTACCAGTCATGACCTACGGAGCTGAGACGTGGACACTCACGATAGGGTTGGTCCACCAGTTCAAAGTCGCTCAGCGCGCTATGGAAAGAGCTATGCTCGGAGTTTCTCTGAAGGATAGGATTCGTAACGAATACATCCGACAGAGAACTAAAGTCATCGACATAGCTCAGAGAATTAGCCAACTGAAGTGGCAGTGGGCCGGCCATATTTCGCGAAGAACCGATAACCGCTGGGGTAAACGTGTTCTTGAGTGGAGACCGCGACTCGGTAAACGTAGTGTAGGACGCCCTCCGACCAGGTGGGATGACGATCTGCGAAAGACTGCTGGCAGATGCTGGATGCGACAAGCCGAAGACAGGGCGCTATGGCGCTCATTAGGGGAGGCCTATGTCCAACAGTGGACTAACATAGGCTGATGATGATGATGATGATGAAAACAAAGTCGCTTCCCGCTCTGTCACTATGTTATAATTAGTATGTTTAAAATTACGCAACGGATGCAGGTTTTTTTATAGATATACTCGTAGTGATTCAAGAGAAATTATGTACGTATAACATGCGTCTGCGAAGACGGGGCGTGTCGCTAGTTTATTGTAAATATTTTTACAAACGAATTATAAGTTAATTATTATTTTGGTTTTTATAAGTAAGTTTTATTATAAGACGAGTTGCCTTGATTTATGCGCATGTTGCAACCTCCCAAAAAATAGAGACTTAAGGACTTTGTCATTGTTATTTTATTTCTTTTTTCGTTATCTCTAGATGGTGGTCCAAATAAATAGAATTATGTTATTCATTATGAATGTATGCGGGTTAACTACGAACCTATTTTTTGTTGGAAGAACACCAACGTTTCATCCCTTAACGAGGGACTTCATCAGGCTCAACGTTGGAGTTCTTCTAAACCAAAATAGGTTCGTAGTTAACCCACTAATAGGAATATGTTTATTTTTATTATTTTAATCTAGTATTAGAGTAAAGTTTTGTATTTTTATTAATGCTAATATTTAGTAAGTGTATTTTTATTTTATATTTCTTTGTCACTTTGCCGCACCGTAATAACAATGTCAAAAAAAATTGTTGTTTGATAAGATTTCCCGCTAGACAAATCATGAATGGTTTGTTGGTAATTTTTACAAACTCCAAGAAGAATTTCCTTGTTTTTATCACTTCAAAATTTGATATTTTTTATTAAATTCACTGATTTATATTTTCGTTTGATGATATAATTTATGAGAGAAAATTAATTACGCTCTTTATGCAGTCCAGTGGGTTGAAATTTATAGGAGTTTACTTGAAAAAGTCGAACTTTACTATAAACTAATAAACTATAAACTAATTAACCTATTTTTGAAGTTGTTTCTAAAAATATTTATATCTTTGATCTGTTGGTTTTTACAACTTTTTACCCAAAATTCAAAATTTTTGCTATTTTTTTAAATTGTTTGTTTTTTAACCGACACCGTACAAAACTTAACAAATCAAACTATTTCACTAAACTAACATTCCTCCACTTATACAAAAGGAAAATGCTTCGTCACTTATGTAATTTTCCCACCCAGCCGCTATTGGTTCAATTTATAATTACTCGAACTTTCCACACACGCGATTGGCTGGCGGACTCTCGCCCCGCCCTATCGTTTTCCGTTACCTTTATGACACAGTAGTGTAACTATCGAAGTTCGAAGTTTGAATAAATAATGAAGTGTCATTACTGTCATGTGTCAGGTTTAGGTGCTTTATTATAGGAGGGTAGGTCAACATTTTTGTTTGTTTTTAAATTAGAAGAATTAACAAACATTTCTTCGCAGTCGGGAGGTCTGTGGCCATTTGCAACTAATATTATTTTGTGTATTATGTGTATTTACGAAAAAAGTCATTGTGAGTTATTTTGTACGATAGTTTTGTAGAAGTACTTACTACATATTTTCGGGTTAAATGATTTTTGATGTTGTATTTTGCAATATCATGTCAAAAATTGGTAAAAAAGAAATAGTCAGACTTCGTCTTGGACAACTATGGCTTAAATGGTTCCAAATAGTCCACACTACCTTCGCCCACCAGCTTTGCACCTTCCAATCATCCTGTGTATGTATGTGTATGCTGTGTATATGTTATCCTATGTAAATGATATGTCTATGTCTATGTCTATGTCTATGTCTGTGTGTATATCTGTGTATTGTACACACCCGAAGATATCCACCAGATGTAGAAATTACAGCAAAGGAAAAAGGTTTGAAACCTTATTTTCCTGAAAAGCTCCCTATAAAGAACTTTCTGAATCCAATATGGCGGCGATGGCGTTATAATTACCGTCTATTGCGAGGTCGGAACGTTATGGACGAGCGGTAGGTAACTGGCACAGGAGAGCGGTGGAGACTCGTTTAATACTAAAAATTTATCAGCAGTGTGCTAACATGGGCTGATGATGATGTTGACACACAATCAGTGCATTTCGAATTACGCTAAAATCGATATTATCGCGCTCACAAGCGTTCCGAATTACTGTAAGCGCGACAACATCGCGACAACGATGTCGCATCAGACGGCATTACAGGGTGCCATTTTGCGATATCACCAATGAAATCACTGAGGGCTCTGTTAAAACTGACACTCCACTGTCAATATCGTGATATCTAATTCGGAACGCAAAATATCGTTGAGATCGCTATCAGCGCTATAATCATAATTCGGAATGCACCGAATAACAGCATTCCTAATATTTTTTATCACACTGACTATAATTATATGCGATCGATGTATGTTTTTTGTTACTTCTTCATTCTAACACTACTGAACTCCTTCAAATCCAGTCGTTCCCAACGTTGCCTGGCAGAGATAGCTCTTGATGATAAGGCCCTTTATATTACTTTATTTTATACGTGAACCATGTACAAAACAATCTATCTATATACTGAGCGTAAATATGAAATTTTGTATAGTACCTACATGTAGGTCTAGACTGGGAATAGCACATAAGGTACTTACTACTTAATGTAGTAAAGGATCGCTCTTGAGCGATAAGACCGCCACTTATCGCTAATTATATAGTTATTCTTGTGTAACTTACTACATAAATATCTATCTAATTTATAAATTGTATGATGGTAGGTAGGTACGTACGATTCCCAGAACTAGAAAATTTTAAGAAATGCAATAATTTGTTAGTGATTTGTTGAGCTACTCTACGTAAGTTTTTGTTCCGATTCGACTACCTACTTCAAATTGCTCGTGTAATTGTCGAATCCAGGGCTGCAACGCAACTAATATGATTCTGTGAAAAATAGTAAAGAACTGAAAACTCAATCATATTCATTTATTTATTTTAAAGTAGGTCACAAATTAAATAAATAATGCCGGGCAATCCACAGAGCATCATCTAGCCCTAAGCTAAGCAGAGCTTGTGTTGTGGGTACTACCTCTAGATGACTGATATCATATAATACACTATTATTAGGTACTTAAATAGATATATTTTATTATACATAGAAAATGACCAGAACACCCTGAACAAATATCTGCAGATCGTACAAATATTTCACCCGAGGCGGGAATCGAACCCGCAACCTCCTGCGTCGCAGACAGACCTTCGCCCACCGCGCCGCAGAGGTCGTCGATTGTAAGCCCCTTTTAATATTATTATTAAAACTATTTTAGCGTATTTCGCATAAGTAATAAAAAATTCAACTTTTATGTTACATTGTCTATTGGATTTTTTATTATTTTGTTTATTATAAGCAATTTGCCTGAAAAACATGTTTCTACCGCACAGGCACGTATTAACTTAGCCGATAAATTATAAGATAAAGTACTATTTTTTATTTTGTTAGTCCTAAGTTATGTAGTAGTAATTATGAATAAATTATTACTATTTAAATTTGTAGTTAAATAATAAATGTATATATTCATGCAAATATATTATATTAAGTAGGTATATAAAAAAATATCTGTGCGTATCATCAAAACGAGGTGTGACCCGAGAGCTGGTCAGTATCTGGCGCAGCGCATCAGCATAGCATTGCGGTAGGTAGGTACAAAAGTTATATTTTTAAAATTTTTTAATAAATCCCTTACGAAGCCGAAGCGGACCTTAAATATTATTGTTCGTCCAAAAACGGACTAATAATATCATCATCATCAGCCTATGTTAGTCCACTGCTGGACATAGGCCTCCCCTAATGAGCGCTATAGCGTAATAGAATAATAATATTTATCTAGCCATAGAATAATAATATAGAAAAGACCAAATAAAACCAAAAGTCCTAACATCAACCCTAAATAGTCACACCATACAATAATCGTGAGAGCGTCCAGTTGTTACAACCATTAACCCTTGCCCGGTTTACATAAACCAGTGGTTGCTTTATGATCACCTCATCAAGCAAACTATAGCGTCATCGATTCCCGCCTCGGGACAAATGTTTGTACGATATAAAGGTATTTGTTCACGTGTTCTCGTTTTTCTATGAATAGTAACAATATCTATCTGCATAAGCAATATATTTTTTTAAAAGGGTAAAAGCCATAATTAACAAATAAAATTACAATTATCTAACTAAATAAAAACTAGTATTGACAATTGAAACAATTGAGCTAACTGCAGACTGTTGCGAACAAACTACAGGTAGCTCAACTGATCCATATATGCAATATATTGCGAGGAAATAGCCAGCGCAGCGTCTTGGGTACCTAACTTACACTTTAGACTGGTATTGATATGGCCTAAGCTACCTGTGGTTTGTTGGCAACAGTCCAATTGTTTTTATTATAATACTGATGTAATATAGATTTGAACAACTATTTTGATTATTTAATTGTAGTTTTGTTTGTCAATAAAGGTTTAAGTTTAACCTATTGTATTATTTATTTATTTATTGCATTCATGTCCTTTACAAGGTCTTACATTTTAATAGGTAGAAATTACATGAAGGGCGTGGCAACATTCTGAGTTCTAGTTTGAAAATTTGATACATATCCCTCATATTATTAATACTTAAATGTTCAAGTTAAGATCAATATCGGTATATTAAGTAGGTAGATCAGTAGGGCAAGCACGGGCTTTCTTGTCTAAGGTAGAATAGAGAAAAATTACGTCACTTTGTCGTCGAATGCGTAAATTATTTGAAATTAATTTCTTCAACTTCAATAATGTACGCAATGTATGGCGATGCAATGTCATTATTGTCTATTCTACCCTAGAGAACAATCCCCGTCCTTGGCCTACTGTAATCTAGTACCCGTAACAAACTCTGCGTAACTTTCGGCTACATAATAATATGTATATTGTAGTTATTGTTCCCAAAAACCTCTGTGGTACTGACGAGATAGGTCAGAACCATAGAGGTTTGTTGTGAGGTAGAGTAGTCCCTATTTGACCTCTATGTTCAAAGCTGTTTGACCTCTTTCTTACTCCTATTTCCATACTCCATGCCTCCATACTTTTTGTGCAAAACTTACTCATAAAATTGCATATGTCAGACTGACTTAATGACTGACTAAACTGATTTGAATTTTGGCTCGTATTTGTCTGTTTGATAATACAAGCGATTCATTTTTACTTGGAATTTTTGGTTATTTAATGTTCAAATCGCGTATTTTATTACCAATCATGCGGAGATTTTCCTATGTTCCTGTCTATTTTAGTAAAACTAAATCACGTAAGTTAATCGTACAATTTAAAACTCATACGACATCCACAGGAAATGAAGAGGCGTCAGAATCGACCTCCATAAGTTATTAATAAATTAAAATGAAATAAATAATGCATGAAATAATGCTGGACAATTCACACAGGATTATTTTAGCCCCAAGCTAAGCAGAGCTTGTTTTATGGGTACCAGTTAACTTGATATACATAATATTACAAAGATCTAAGCATAAAGACAGCGGAAAGCGACTTTGTTCTGTATTGTTTATTGATATTTTTTTAGGTAGTAACCATTTAAAGATATTTTTAAAAAAATGATTTTTTTAATTGTCTTTAGATACAAACTGTGGAATCTATACTAATATTATAAAGAGAAAAGATTTGATTGTTTGTATGTTTGAATTGAATAGGCTCCGAAACTACTGGACAGATGTGAAAAATTCTTTCACCATTAGAATCCTTTGATGAACACAGACTATAAAATATTATCCAAAATATTTTTGTTAAAAACCCGTGCGAAGCTGGGGCGGACCGCTAGTTTATAATATTATATAATTATAATCCACAGATCTGCACCCTCTCTGCTCGGAAGCATCATGCATACTGACCTCAAGTCACAAATCACACACAATATGTTATCCCCCCCCTAAATCAAGAGGGGGGAAGAAAGGTGGCCTCAGACTTACTCCTCTTGAGAGGAGAGGTCCAGGTAAGTTTTTTCTTGCCAAGTAAAGTAAGTTATTTTACAATGTGCTCAAACTTCTTATCAGATATCTAAATTATTTTTAGAACACAATAGTAAAAACATGGATTTATTTCACGCGTGACCATCTTGGATCATACTCGTAGGTAATAAAAACTTTTTCGTGTCATGAACTCCTCTAAATCAACTCATAAAAAAAAAGAGGTAAAACGTGTAATGTTTTCTAGTATTCTTCAGCTAAGTTCTTTTAAATTATAGATTAGTACTGACAACCGGTCAAAACTTCTTATCTGCTATATAAACAACGTCTAGCAACTAGAAAATAGTAAAACTTGTATGTAACTTATATATAATTCTAAAGTCATTTATAACGGGATATTTACCATGATTAGAGATTATTTACCATGAGAAACTCTAATCATGGTAAATATCCCGTTATAAATGACTTTAGTGTTAATAACTGCTTGGATGGAGTTTCAGATGAGTATGGCGTGATAAAAGAGACTGTAAAATACAACAACAAACAAGTTAGTGAACTATTGTTGAACAATACGCGTTTTGAGCATCATATTGCGTCCACTAACCGGAAGCTAGACACAATTGAAACCAAAATGTCTGGTCTTGATAAACTTTCACATCGTAGGAAAAGCTCCGATGTATTAGACGATGTACCCATTTTAGATAAACGCGATAAGTCTTGTTGTTCCGATAAACCCTCCGAAAGTTTAAGCAAAATGCTGATCTATCCTGATCCAGAACCACAGCAAAACAAGCCTACACCTCAACATATAGAGTCTTCAAGTAGACCCAATGAACCAGGTATTAAATCTGTGTTGGCCAGTAGACCAATTACTCGGGATACATCTGTCCCTACTATTGATGATGATAATGCAGGTAGCTCTGTCCCTACTATTGATGATGATAATGCAGGTAGCTGGCAAATTTACCAACCTCGCAAGACGAAACGTCACTGTAAACAAACAGTTATAAAAGGATGCGGACACCAAAAAGTACTACAAACGGTAAGAAGGTCGCAAAAACTTCATGTATGTTTCTTGAAGCCCGACACAACATCAACAGCTATCAAAGAGCACATGGAGAGCTTATGTGAGTTTTCTGGACTTTTTGAAGTAGACAAGTTGAATTTAAAACACGACCGCTATGCCTCATTTGTAATAACAATACCTGAAAACTACTACCAACTTTATATGAAACCGGAATCGTGGCCAGTGGGTACCGAAGTTCGAGAGTGGTTTCGCCAAGGAGCCGGGCGCGGTACCTACGGCCGTCCTCACACTCCCGGCCAGCACTTCGCATAAGAGGACGTTGCAACCAAGTAAATTAACGCTAAGTGCTGTTTATCAGAACGTAAATGGCATCATGACAAAATTAGACTACTTTAGACAAAGCCTTGCGTTAACGGAAGTTGACCTCATCTTTACCACTGAAACCAAGTTATTGAATTCTGTGAATGATTCCGAAGTGGTCCCCGACAACTGGAGTTTACTACGTAAGGATAGGCAATCAAGAGGAGGAGGAGTTCTTTTAGCTGCTAGACCTGGACTGGAAATTCGTCGACGGCTGGACCTTGAAACTGTAAACGGAGAAGACCTGTGGGCTACCCTGAACTATTCTAGTCGTGTCTATTATTTATGTGTAGTTTATATCAAACCTAGTGCTAAGGAAGATGATTGGATGAGGTGGTTTACCAAAGTTGAAGAGAACATTGACTCGATCATACACAACTCACCTGTGATAATTCTTGGAGATCTCAATCTAAATAGTGCTACTGTAAATGTAAATAACTATATGGGTTACTTTCTTAATTTTTGTGGTCTATTTGAACATAATAATATTATTAATGACATTGGGAGTAAATTAGACGTTGTATTAGTCAGTGAAGTTCTGAATGAAGTAAACGTATGCATAGCTGAGGATGGTTTAGTTGCGCGTGCTGATAGATACCATCCTCCCCTTGATGTTGCAATTAACTGCGATATAAGGAGAGATGATCAGCCATTGGAGGCAAGCAACATCGTTAAGGACACAGACTGGAATTTCGGTAAGGCTAATTTTACCTCTCTTTACTCACATGTTATGGATTCTAATTGGGATGATATCATGGTAATTCTGGATGTAGATGAGGCTGTTGACAAATTGTACTCAACTCTTTATAAATGTTTCAACGATTGCGTTCCAAAGAAAGTGCGTAATACCAAACCTACTAGAAGGTATCCCACCTGGTTCAATAATTATATTATAAGCCACATTAAATTAAAACATAAATTACATAAAAACTGGAAAATGTCTAAAGACCCTTATTTATATAGTTTTTTCACCGCCCTTAGAGTTTATGTAAAGCACATTTCTAGTATAGCTTATCAAAACCACATTAGTCACGTTGAGGAGCAACTTTCGAAGAACCCATCTGCGTTCTGGAAACACATTTCTAGTTTAAAATCAAAAGGAGGATTTGAGCCCACAATCACCTTTAATGAAGACACCTTCAGTGGTCAAGCAGCTGCCAAAGCCTACTCTGATTATTTCAGCAGTGTCTTTCTACCCCATATACCTAGCCTCTGCTCTGACAATATCGTTTCCGCCGGAAACAATAGTCTTATAAATGTTTCTGACATTTCAGTGAGTGAAGTAATATTTCATATTAATAAACAAAAAGACAAAATTGCTACTGGACCTGATAATGTTCCTTCGTTCATTATCAAAGCCTTCAAAATTCTGTTTGCTCCAGTTCTGTGTTATATATTTAATCTGGCCCTTAAAACTTGTACCTACCCTTCCTTCTGGAAAAAAACTCGTGTGACTCCAATTCATAAATCAGGTGATAAAACTAAAGTTCAAAACTATAGACCCATTGCCATACTATCCGTCTTTTCGAAACTCTTTGAAAGTATACTGCATACCAGATTATACAAACAGATACTACCATACCTAGGTGACGCCCAGCATGCATTCAGAAAAGGGCGCTCCGTTAGCACAAACCTCTTAACACTCGTTGACCACATTTCGAAAAGGATGGACGAAAGCATTCAAGTCGACGTTATATACCTAGACTTCAAAAAAGCCTTTGATCATGTGGATAACGATGTTCTTCTGGATAAATTGAGTGCTTATGGGTTTGCTCCGAAACTACTCAGTTTTTTTGCGAGCTACCTTTCGGATAGGACACAGTTTGTGAGGCTAGGTTGCTTCGAATCTCCAGTATACCATACCCGATCAGGAATTAGTCAAGGATCCTCTCTAGGTCCTTTACTTTTCACCATCATGATTGACGATATCGCCCAAACCGTGAAACATTCCAACTGTTTACTGTACGCCGACGATGTTAAGATCTATGCCGACATTAGATCCCAGAGAGACAGTGAACTTCTTCAACAGGATTTAGATACTATTCAAAATTGGAGCGAAAAGAACAGATTGCATTTTAACATCCAAAAATGCCAAGTTGTTAGTTATACGCGTTCCTCACATGGAGTGACATCGAACTACACACTCCACGAAGCGACCCTAGCGCGAAATGTGAGTATTAAAGACCTAGGAGTTCAGTTCGACGCTAAACTTACTTTTCATGAACACATGCGTACACTAACTACTACCTGTTTTAAAAGACTAGGATTTGTAACGCGTAACTGCAAAATGTTCAACAACCCGATTGCTGTTAAAATTCTGTACACGTCTTTAATAAGATCTAAGCTGGAGTCGAGTTCTTCAGTTTGGAATCCACATGAATCCACGTATAGCCTCATGTTAGAGAAGGTACAAAAGCGCTTCCTCAGATTTTTCTACCGAAAATCACGAGGATACTATCCATACATGTACCCCACTAAGTTCCTGCAGGGTACATTGGGTTTCAACTCCTTGGAGACTAGGAGATGCTACGACCAAATTTTGCTAATATGTCGTATACTAAGAGGTGAAATAGACTGTCCGATACTTCTTAGTGAAGCAAGCCAACTATGTGTGCCTCAAAATCGCTCCAGATTCCGAACTGGGTGTGTCCCCCTTTTTGCTCCAACTCCTCCTAGAACTGTAGCGCGTCAGCAGTCGCCGATTATTCGTACACAGAGAAACCTTAATGCACTCCTAAATCAGCATCCTCAGTTCGACGTGTTTGCGGATGGATGGAAGGCGATTGAGAGAGTACTCCTCTGTTTCAGCGAATCCAAAGAACAAGATTCATGACCTTGTTCATGTCATGTATACCATACTACGAGTAGGTACGAGTAGGTTATACTGAGATTTCTTTTACTGTTGATGTTTATTGTTAATTTTTTGTAAATCTTTATTATTATTACCTCAACCTTTGTTTATTTGACTATTTTTGTGTTTGTTTGTACGACTGAGTCTATTTGTTTCTGTAAGTCTTACTATAGGTTTTTCTTTTGGTGTGTGTGTCCAATAAGAGGCCATAGTAATTAGTTTTTAATCTACTTTTATAATTTCTTTATGCTTGGTTAAATTAGTATGTATGTAGTAGTAAATTTGCCATAAGTAACGCATTAGATTAATAAAATCTGTAATGTTATTTTTGTGCTTAATAAAGTGAATTGAATTGAATTGAATTGAATTGAATAACTATGATAGTTTTAAAAGTTTTAACTTATAATTATTATGCAACATATTGCAACGTACAATCGATCGAGCTGCTGTGGGATTTCGGCCAAACATCAAATATCATTCGATGGAAACCAGAACCCTCCAGTCCCCCAGGATTCATCCTGGGGAATCCAGAACCCTCCAGTCTCCCAGGATGAATCCTGGGGGACTGGAGGGTTCTGGTTTCCATCACATGGTACAAGAAAAAAGCATTAAATTTTCTGTCGGGATGGCACTGACCGTGACGACATAGGTGACAAAGATTTGCTGAAATCAAACAACAAATCGTTTAGGACCATTAAGTTGGATTCCCCGAAAGTTGAATTCCCATTAAGTTAAGTCACATTATGTTGAATTCCCATTATGTTGAATTCCCATTATGTTGAATTCCCATTATGTTGAATTCTCATTATGTTGAATTCCGATTATGTTGAATTCTCATTATGTTGAATTCTCATTATGTTGAATTCCCATTATGTTGAATTCTCATTATGTTGAATTCTCATTATGTTGAATTCCCACTATGAAGACAGTTCTTATAGCCTTCCTATAGCACAACCAAGGAGAAAAATCGGACAATTACTAACACAGGAACTAACAATTAAATAACCAAAATAGAACTACTCTTTATAATTGAAATAATTGAGCTACCTGCAGACTGTTGCAAATAAACTACAGATTACTCAACTTTTCCATCAATATCAATCTTAAACGTCCCAAGACGCTGGTTGCATTGCCTCGCTGTATGGCAACGCTGATGCGCTGCGCCAGATACTGACCAGCTCTCGGGTCAAAAATGGCTTCGACCAGACGCTCAGATATTTTTTTCTTTTATTATTACAGTACCGGAGAGGAAATGGGGGCAACCTGGTGGAGTCAAGCTGACACCATTAAAGAGAGCAACTGGTATTTTTTGATTTTTTTTTTATATCGGTTTCGAATAAAGGGACTTTATATATTCGTCTGCACTGAACAGAATTAAAAAAAAAATAATGCTGGACAATCCACACAACACCATCTAGCCCCAAGCTAAGCAGAGCTTGTGTTATGGGTACTAGATGACTGATATACATAATAACAATATTATTAAATAGATAGATATTTTTATTATACCTACGTAGAAAACGACCAGAACCCCTGAACAACATCGTAACAAATATTTGTCCCGAGGCGGGAATCGAACCCGCAACCTCCTGCGTCGCAGGCGGACCTTCGCCCACCGCGCCACAGTGGTCGTCATCAATTTTACTTCGTTTTCGTTTCTGTGAAAAAAATAATTGTAAAATGAAACGCTGTTGGAGACGGAAGGGGATGTAAACGAAAGGAAAAATAAATTTACGGGCGATCTGAGGAAGTGAAAGGGTTAAAACGTTTATATTGATAATTATCCGGAAAAAATACAACTCCAAAACCAAAATCTATTACAATTTTTCTCATGAATTTTGAGGTTATGTGATAAAATTCATGAGAAAATGCAAAAGTTGTAGATCTTGTTATTACCAACAAATACGCCATTTAATATTAATGTTAGAGATAATTCGTTTTTAACCCTTAAATACTCACCCCTTCCACTTCCTGACCTCAGATCGCCAGTAAATTATATTTTTTGTAATATTTTCTTCCTTTTCAATGCGTTTAGTCGTGGTTTTTCTTTTATAATAATAGTGGTTTTCTAAACGCCAAAACCCTACACAACCGTGAAGTATGCAATCTCAGAAATCATTTCCTTCATGCCGAATACCAGATGCATCGCGATGTGGTTGCAGTTGATAAGAACCTAACCCCCCTCTCCTTGTCTAACGAGAACTGGCGGAAACCTATGGTGATGAGCGTTCAGGACAGGAAAGCAATATGGGAGAGCAAAGAATTGCATGGGAGATTTTATAAGGTCCTCACAGGACCTGATGTAGATCTCCTAAGTTCGGTAAACTGGCTACGCTTCGGTGACCTCTTTGGGGAAACTGAAGGTTTTGTCTTTGCAATTATGGATGAGGTAGTAAAGACCAACAACTACCGAAAGTATATCATGAAAGATGGCACAATCGATATTTGTCGAGCGTGTCATCTTCCTGGGGAGACCCTACGTCATATACTTTCGGGTTGTTCGCATCTTGCTAATTCTCAATACTTGCATAGACACAACCAAGTAGCCAAAATTATACACCAGCAACTTGCTCTCCGATACGGCCTTACTGGTCCGGAAGTCCCGTACTATAAGTATATACCTGCGCCAGTTCTCGAAAATAGCCGTGCCACGCTCTATTGGGACCGATCTATCATTACTGACAGGACTATTCTCGCGAATAAGCCTGATATTGTATTGATAGATCGGTTAGAACGGAAGGCGGTGCTCGCTGATGTCACCATACCACATGATGGTAACCTCGTTAAAGCTGAGAAAGATAAACTTAGCAAATATCTTGACTTAGCTAATGAGGTTGTCGACATGTGGGATGTTGATTCAGCGACCATCGTCCCGATAGTCGTTTCAGTTAATGGTGTAATAGCGAAGAGTCTCGACCAATATCTCAAGAGACTCTCGTTAGGAAGTTGGATCAAGGGTCAGATCCAAAAGGCGGTACTCCTGGACTCTGCGCGTATCGTCAGGAAGTTCCTCTCTCTGCAGCCCTAGTCACCGGCCGTTTGAGCCTAGCTTCGCGGTCGGTGATCCACCGTTTTGATATATTTTTTACTGTAGAGTTATTTTATAATAATTTTGTTGTATTTTCTATAGTAAAAAATATATTTTTTAACGAGATAAATAATTAAATGAAGTGGAATAATAATAACAATAAAAAAAAAAAAAAAAAAAAATTGTCACCGCCGATGACAAACTTCTTTTTATGGATTTTTTCAATTTATTTACGTTTTTATGAAAAAATCTTAGTAGTAACCATGTAAATAAATAAAAAAAATGCTTACAAGAGCACGAGCGAGGGCGGCACAAAGAGCACTCAAAGCACCACCACCGCAGTCTGCCTCTGCTAGCTCCACATCCTCGTCCTCAGATGAAGAGGATTTTCAAACGCCGCCAGAGACGAGTGATGTGTTGAGCAGCGAAAATGAATTGCAGAAGTCGCCTCGACCGCCGCGAACACCTGTGCGGCGAGGCCGACCCCCCTCTGTCAGCTGGCTTGGGACCTACAGGGCGCACAGCCCCACGACCGGCCCCCGTCGCTGATGGAAGAGTGCGGCGCATGCGATGGACTCAAGAAAACAATAAGAACGTCATGCGCGCATATTATAGGGCAACAGAGGGCGGAACTAACCTGACCGCGTACCGCTCTAAGATACTGCCATTGTTTCAGGCCCTTGAACCTACACTCGACGTCAACGTGCAACGATTATCAGATCAGATACGGGTCATCCAACGTTCAAAAATGTTAGATGATACTGTACTTGATCAGCTCCGACGTGAAGTGCTCAGTGCTCCCGTGGTGGACCATTCACAGTGTAACCAGCGTGTTACACCGCCACAGCGACAAATAATAAACCAACAACAAGTTAATATAACATCCCAACCTGATTACGCTGTGGAAGAGGTCAACCACGAGAACATTGAGGTAAGTACCCAAAATAATGAGCAAATGAGGAGGATTTTGGATGATGCGATTCTAAAATATCGGAATACGAATGTTAGGCCACGTCTCCCTCGCTTCCCCACCCATAGACGTGCTTTAGCTGTAGTGGGGGCTTTGAACCCACTACTAGCCCCCTATCTACTGACTAGTAGTGATCTTACTGATACACACTCTATTCTTTATTGTGGGGCTATTGCAGCTTGCCGTATAGCGCAAGTAAAGTTTCCGGACAATACCCGTGCTCCGCGTCAAGCTAGCAGCACCCCCTCTTGGCAACAAAGAATAGAGAGGCGTATTAGTAGGTTCAGAACAATTATAGCTAAGCTCATTTGCTTTAGGGAGGGCAACCATAGACCTCGGGTTATGCGCTTTGTGACCCAGGCTTTTGAAGGTACTGAAGTACAACCTCAGGACTATTTAGCCTGTAGCACAGAGCGCATAGACTACCTAAAGCAAAAAGTCTATGCTTGGGCAAGCCGAATAAAAAGGTATAAAAAGCGAGTTGACAGATTTTGGCAGAATCGCATCTTTCAAAGTGACCAAAGGAAAGTTTACCGCGATTGGGAGAAACCCACACTACGTGTGTCCGACGGTCAAGTACCAGATATCGAAACCGGAAATAATTTTTGGCAAGATATCTGGTCAATACCTGTCGAGCACACGGAAGCGGATTGGATGAATGTGGTAAATGCTGAGTGTGAAAGCATCGAAACCATGGACCCTATAACCATCTTTACAATAGATGTAAGTAATGCAGTCCGTTTGACCCAAAACTGGAAAAGTCCTGGCCTAGACGGATTGCATAACTTTTGGTTAAAATGGTTTCGATGCTCACACTCGGTTCTAGCCGCACAATTCCAAGAAGCGATTGAGATGGGGTCACTCCCACATTTTATGACGAATGGTATAACTTTCCTACTCCATAAGTCTGGTAGTACTACGGAACCAAAGAATTACAGACCCATAACATGCTTACCCACTATCTACAAGCTGCTTACATCCATTCTGACTACAAAAATTAACACACATATTGTTAGGAATAATATTTTGGCACCTTCTCAGAATGGATGTAGGGTTGGGTCCCGTGGTACTAAGGAGCTCCTCCTCATTGACATGGCGATTAATCAACAGGTCAAACGTGGGAGAGGGAACTTGTCGGCTGCATGGATAGACTATAAGAAGGCCTATGATTCGGTACCTCATACTTGGCTTGAGAGGGTCTTAGAGTTGTATAAAATAGATACTACTATAAGATCATTCTTGGGTTCTTGTATGAGGCAGTGGACCACAGTTCTTCGTCATCCAGGTAGCCGAACAGATCCGCCTACTACCAATGATCTGATAAGGATAGAGCGGGGTATATTCCAGGGTGACAGTCTGAGTCCCTTGTGGTTCTGCTTAGCTCTGAATCCACTCAGTACTCTACTGAAAGATTCAGGAATAGGCTACTCCCTCCGGAGAGGTGGTGAAGTCATTTCTCACTTGTTGTATATGGATGACCTCAAACTATTCTCGCCGAATAAGACAAAGTTAATGGCCCTCCTGAATATTACGCAAATATTCAGTAGTGCTATTAAAATGGAATTCGGTGTTGATAAGTGTGCGGTCATACAAATACTGCGAGGGAAGGTTGTAAATTCTTGTAATTTACAGCTTTCAGAGATAATGTACCTCAAATCTCTTTCGGAGGGTGATACATACAAGTACCTTGGTATGCCAGAAGGGTTAGGTATAGTAGATGCGGACATAAAACAATCGGTGAAGGAGCGCTTCTTTTGTCGCCTTAAAACAGTGTTAAATAGCCTTTTGTCAGGAGGCAACAAAGTGCGTGCCTTTAACGCTTGGGTTATGCCACTACTTACTTATACTTTTGGCATACTGAGATGGACTCAGACTGAACTAGATGCCTTGGACTGTAGAGTTCGTCAACTCTTAACCGTTCATCGCATGCATCACCCGCGATCTTCGGTAATGAGATTGTATATACCACGGAAATGTGGTGGTCGTGGTTTTCTAAACGCCAAAACCCTACACAACCGTGAAGTATGCAATCTCAGAAATCATTTGCTTAATGCCGAATACCAGATGCATCGCGATGTGGTTGCAGTTGATAAGAACCTAACCCCCCTCTCCTTGTCTAACGAGAACTGGCGGAAACCTATGGTGATGAGTGTTCAGGACAGGAAAGCAATATGGGAGAGCAAAGAATTGCATGGGAGATTTTATAAGGTCCTCACAGGACCTGATGTAGATCTCCTAAGTTCGGTAAACTGGCTACGCTTCGGTGACCTCTTTGGGGAAACTGAAGGTTTTGTCTTTGCAATTATGGATGAGGTAGTAAAGACCAACAACTACCGAAAGTATATCATAAAAGATGGCACAATCGATATTTGTCGAGCGTGTCATCTTCCTGGGGAGACCCTACGTCATATACTTTCGGGTTGTTCGCATCTTGCTAATTCTCAATACTTGCATAGACACAACCAAGTAGCCAAAATTATACACCAGCAACTTGCTCTCCGATACGGCCTTACTGGTCCGGAAGTCCCGTACTATAAGTATATACCTGCGCCAGTTCTCGAAAATAGCCGTGCCACGCTCTATTGGGACCGATCTATCATTACTGACAGGACTATTCTCGCGAATAAGCCTGATATTGTATTGATAGATCGGTTAGAACGGAAGGCGGTGCTCGCTGATGTTACCATACCACATGATGGTAACCTTGTTAAAGCTAAGAAAGATAAACTTACCAAATATCTTGACTTAGCTAATGAGGTTGTCGGCATGTGGGATGTTGATTCAGCGACCATCGTCCCGATAGTCGTTTCAGTTAATGGTGTAATAGCGAAGAGTCTCGACCAATATCTCAAGAGACTCTCGTTAGGAAGTTGGATCAAGGGTCAGATCCAAAAGGCGGTACTCCTGGACTCTGCGCGTATCGTCAGGCCGCTTGAGCCTAGCTTCGCGGTTGGTGATCCACCGTTTTGATATATTTTTTACTGTAGAGTTATTTTATAATAATTTTGTTGTATTTTCTATAGTAAAAAATGTGTTTTTTAACGAGATAAATAATTAAATGAAGTGAAATAACAATAATAACTCATGTATTTCAGGCAACATTAGTCTAGTACAGGATGGAAAAT
This sequence comes from Eupithecia pulchellata, assembly GCA_963931895.1. NCBI lineage: Eukaryota > Metazoa > Arthropoda > Insecta > Lepidoptera > Geometridae > Eupithecia > Eupithecia pulchellata. The sequence goes on along the minus strand of OZ007550.1, from coordinate 4,442,281 downwards.
ACTTAAAAACTACGGCCCATATAAAATATATATTTATATGTATATTGCAGATGTCGCCGAGGAACCCAGTTCTCAGAGTCAAATAGCTATCAAACTAAAGCCATTGGAAAGAAAAGGTATTTACAATATAAAGTGGCAAGGTACCTATTTTTAGCCTAGTTGAGAAAAGATAGATACCTACTAAAGACATATTTAAAACTACAAACACTAACATAAAATAAAAAATAGTAGGTACTCAAGTAAAAAAAAAACAATAATAAAATACAGTTAACCCTAGCCCGGCTTCGCACGGGTATTTAAAAAAAAATAGTTTTTCATGCGGATACCTTAGTTGAAAAAATTCTATAGGTAGCTTATATTCATCAGGGAAAATTTAGCATTCTAATGGTGAAAGAATTTTCAAAACGGTCCAGTAGTTTTGGAGCCTATTTAATTCAAACAAACAATCAAATCTTTCGTCTGCATAATATAAGTATAGATAATAGATGTTTAAAAAAACCGGCTAAGTACGAGTTTGACTCGCACACTTGCGGCCTACCTGCATTAAATACATTAGAAAAGAAAGAAGAAACAAAAATTAAAATATCAGTCATCTAGTAGGTACCTATCCTAGCTTATGGCCAGATGATGCTGTGTAGATTATCCAGCATTATTATTAAATTTCTATAATTATTGTAATAATAAATATAATAAAGACAAAGAAAATAACAGAAATAACTAATAACTATTTACAACTGTTGCACACAATCAACAAGTAGCTCAACTGATCCATATCAATACCAGTCGTTCGCGTCCCCAAGACGCTGGCTGCATTACCTCGCTGTATGGCAATGTTGATGCGCTGCGCCAGATACTGACCAGCTTTCTGATCACACGTCCCTTCGACCACACTCTCAGATCAATTTAAAGGGGGATTCCTTTTTTCAGACACAGCTCCCCCAAAACGTGTTGGACCTAAAGTATCTCTGAAGGTCCTAGACAGGAAGGGGGATGGAGATCCCAAGAAGCCAACGTGCAAGTTTGACGCTAACTTAATTCCTGGTAAGATCCAATAACAGCAGCCCCAATATTTTCCCGTTACTGGGTTCAAATCATCTCCAATTTGTGCTATCTTCCCATAAATGGGTTCAAATCACCACCAATTTATGCTATGTTCCCATAGCTTGGTTCAAGTTACCTCCGATTTGTACTATCTTCCAATACCTTGGTTCAAGTCACCTCTAATTTGTGTTGCCTATAGCTGGGTTCAAGTCACCTCCAATTTGTGCTATCTTCCCACAGTTGGGGTCAAGTCACCCCCATCTTCCTATACCTTGGTTCAATTTACCTCCGATTTGTGTTGTCTTCCCGTAGTTGGGTTCAAGGCACCTCCAGTTTGTGCTATCTTCCCATATCTTGGTTATAGTCACCTCCAATTTGTTTTGTCTTCCCATACCTTGGTTCAAGTCACCCCCAGTTTGTGCTATCTTCCCATACCTTGGTTCAAGTCACCCCCAGTTTGTGCTATCTTCCCATAGCTTGGTTCAATTCACCTCCAATTTGTGCTATCTTCCCGTAGTTGGGTTCAAGTCACATACAATTAGCGCTATCTTCCCACAGTTGGGGTCAAGTCTCCACCAATTTGTGTTGTCTTGTCATAGCTTAGTTCAAGTCACCTCCGATTTGTTTTGTCTTTCCATAGCTTGGTTCAAGTCAACAAAGTTCATGACTGGGTTGCATTCCGAACGACTTATTTAAAATTGGAATATTACATTATTGTTAACTAAATTCTAGAAAGTAATAAACTAATCATTTCCTTCAGAATATTCAGAGAAGGAGAACGAAGTGATTTTTTGCAATATCAAGTTCAAGATGCCTGATGATGAAGAAATGTTCAGCTATGGCAAATCATCAGAGGACCATCAACCGCAGAAGCCAATGGAAACGGCAGGTATGACCCCTGTTAGCAAGCCCAATTCTGTATCACACCGTGACACGGTTAAGAATGACAATGTGGCATAGGGAATACGGTTTAGTCCGATTCCACGCCGGTGTCTTGTCGTAGATGTGAAACGTGTTGGATTGGCAATAGTGAATCGGCACCATGCTAACCAATCGCTCTATGACAATGGCATAGCCGCAGAATCGTCACGTTGTTTTTTTTTTTCGAATGGACTTTGCCCTGACAGCGTTACCGGACTTTTGGCGGGCGCAGAGGGCGCCACACCGGTAAAGTTAGATTGGGGCAACACGCGCAAAGGCCACCACTTAGGTGCGAACCTCGGCTTGGGCTGTTGCCAGATGCTACAAGAGGGTATGGAGGTTTCGCCTACGTGCACAAGTGCACCTATGGGCGGAAGCGGGGAATTCTTCGACCCCCGCATCCGGCGGGGTCGGTTTTTGGTCGTGTGTGTAGTGTGCGGAAGCGAATCGGTAGTTGACGTCACCTCCGGGTTAGCGGCGGTGATTGTGTCAACGGGGTCACCGAGAACGTGTCTCGGTCTACGGAGGAGAGTCGTCACGTTGTTCCTTAAATTAAGGTGCTTATACGCGAAAACGGCCTTGTGGAGTCGGGTGGAGTGTAAAGATTTCCCCGCGCCCGCCGTATATCCCGCTACGTTTCTACATGAGCAGAGAAGTACCATAAGAGCAGTAGGATCTCAAAGGGATGATAGATCGTACAAAAATTTTTCGCGGCGAGAATCGAACCCTTCTGCGTCGCAGGTGGACCTTCGCCCACCGCGCTACAGAGGTCGTCCCAGAAATGTATATATTAACAAAGAAAATTAAAGTATGTAAACTACAACTAGTATTTACACATATGTACATATACACATATAAGGGGTACTTATTATGTGACGCGCACTGTACATCTACTTTCTAAAAATCTATGCTGTCATCAGAAAGCAGAGTGCCCCGAATGCTGGCAGCATTGCCACGTTGGATGGCGATGCTAATTCGTTGAGCGAAATAAAAGACAGCTGTTTTAGTTTTTATTTATTTAACATTTATTACATATTTCAATAAATTTACGATTTTCTTGTAATACTGTGTGTGTGTATGAGTGAGTGTGTGTGTATGAGTGTGTGTGTGTGTGTGTGTTCTGTGTCTTAATTTTAATAATTTGTTATGTATTATAAATCTATGATAAATTTGGAAAAGTTTAATATTTTATTTGAACTTTCCAGATGATAAAACCAATGACGATCTCATAAGACCCGTGATGAGTGGGAAGATCTCAGCTTCATCTGACCCCATGAACACCTGTACGGGATTCGAACCTTTCACCATGGGGACCAGATCATTCCATAGGGATTCCAGATGTTTCTCTTCGCTTTATACTCCTGTGCGAGTAAGTCATTTGAATCCTATTGTTATGGACTTACTTATCAGGACTGGAGATTGTGGGTAGTCGTCATCAGTATCAGTCACATTGATCCAAGTAACCACGTCATCATCATGAGCCCACATCAGTCCACTGCTGGACATAAGCCTCCCCTAATGAGCGTCATAGCGCCCTGTCTTCAGCATGACGCATCCAGCATCTGCCAGCAGTCTTTCGCAGATCGTCATCCCACCTGGCCGGAGTGGTAAGTGCCCACATAATATATCTATTATATAAATTGTTATATAAATGTCAATCAAATACAATATAATTATAATTAGTTAACTCACACATAATGCATAGGTATCTATACTAATATTATAAAGAGGAAAGATTTGATTGTTTGTATGTTTGTTTGTTTGTTTGTTTATTTGAATTGAATAGGCTCCGAAACTACTGGACCAATTTGAAAAATTCTTCCACCATAAGAATCCTAAAATGTCCGTGATGAACATAGGCTATAAAATATTTTCAAAAAAGTTAGAGATCCGTATAAAAACTTCAATAATAAAACGATATACATCAACTTCTTTTTTTTTTCTTTTTTTGCGCTGCTCGCTTTTGCTGTGACTCAACTTCAACTTCTTTTTTTATGGCACCGCTTTTGCTACGACGACTCCGCCAGTGTCAGTTATGGATTGTCATAGACATCACAATTCGTTACTGGGGTGCGAGAGGAAACTCAATGTCAAAAAATATAAAAACTTCAAGATTGGAACCATGCGATGTAGGCTCAGAAAAACGATCGATGTAGGCGATATAGCGGTGCGAGAGAAAAGTCAATGCCAAAAAATAAAGTTCTCCCTTTTTTTCTGTAAAGGAGGTAAAGGTACAATTTTAAAAAAGGTTTTATTGTTTGTTTGTGGTCTGAATTGAATAGGTTCCGAAACTACTAGACCTTTTTGGAAAAAAAAATCATATAGAATATTTTTAAAGTTAGTGATCCCTATGAAAACTTCAATAATAAACTACCTTATCTAACGTGTGTATGTAAGAACTTGAAATTCTTTAAAATACCCGTGCGAAGCCGGGGCGGGCTGCTAGTATAATTATATTCCTATGCATTATGTGTGAGTTAGGTTAGGAATGGTATATTTACCACTCCTATTTTACTCGTATTATAAATTGACTAGCGATCTGATCCGGCTTCGTACGGTTGCAGAGCGACCATTCTCTTAAATCACTATCTATCAAAATAACCGCATCAAAATCCGTTGCGTCTATAATATCTAAGCATAAATAGGGGAAGCGACTTCGTTTTATACTATAGTAATGATGACGATATGCAATATCATCATCATCATCATCACCAGCCTATAATAGTCCACTGCTGGACATAGGCCTCCCCTAATGAGCGCCATAGATGGCATTATCATTTGGGGGTTAATGCCCACAATCCCCACGCTGGGCATGCGGGTTGGGGATCGCAATTCGGTGGAGTTGTTCTGCAGAGGGCGCTGCTGCCCGCCCCCCGGTGTGTTTCCCTTAGTCGCCTCTTACGACACCCACGAGATGGGGTGGTGAAATTCTATGCCGGCACCACACGGCCCATGCAATATCAATATTTATTCAAATACAATTTTTTTTTATAACACAAGCTCTACTTAATTTGGGGCTAGATTATGTTGTGTGGATTGTCCAGAATGTCATTGTCATTTATGTTATTTCATATTATTATTTAGGTATGATCAATTAATTCGTTTTTTTTTCAGTCTCACTCATGGGTGCCATCTTTAAAGAAAAAGGAAAAGAAGGTTGAAGAGGCTGACAAGAAACCAGCTAACCCTCGACCAGAAAAGAAACCACTTCCGAAGAAGGAAGGTCAGAAGAGTGTCGGTGCTCAAAAGATGGGGAATAAGCCAACTGGGAGGATTATAGCTGGTGAGTATTGAATTCACCATCTGTAGGGCAAGCACGGGCTTATCCCTGTCTAAGGTAGAATAGACAAAAATTACGTCACTTTCTCATCGAATGCGTAAGTTATTTGAAATTAATTTCTTCAACTTCAATAATGTACGCAATGTATGGCGAGTAGGGCAAGCACGGGCTTTCTTGTCTAAGGTAGAATAGACAAAAATTACGTCACTTTGTCATCGAATGCGTAAGTTATTTGAAATTAATTTCTTCAACTTCAATAATGTACGCAATGTATGGCGAGTAGGGCAAGCACGGGCTTTCTTGTCTAAGGTAGAATAGACAAAAATTACGTCACTTTGTCATCGAATGCGTAAGTTATTTGAAATTAATTTCTTCAACTTCAATAATGTACGCAATGTATGGCGAGTAGGGCAAGCACGGGCTTTCTTGTCTAAGGTAGAATAGACAAAAATTACGTCACTTTGTCATCGAATGCGTAAGTTATTTGAAATTAATTTCTTCAACTTCAATAATGTACGCAATGTATGTCGATGCGATGTCATTATTGTCTATTCTACCCTAGAGAACAATCCCCGTGCTTGGCCTACTGTAGGGCAAGCACGGGCTTCCCTGTCTAAGGTAGAATAGACAAAAATTACGTCACGTACACGTACGTTGTTTATTTCTTATTTAACTTGTATTTTGTGACGTGTCCAAGAGTCCTGTAAGGTCTAAAGGAAATAAAGCACTTTGATTTTGATTTTGATTTCACTTTGTCATCGAATGCGTAAATTATTTGAAATTAATTTCTTCAACTTCAATAATGTACGCAATGTATGGCGAGTAGGGCAAGCACGGGCTTCCCTGTCTAAGGTAGAATACACAAAAATTACGTCACTTTGTCATCGAATGCGTAAATTATTTGAAATAAATTTCTTCATCTTCAATAATGTACGCAATGTATGGCGATGCGATGTCATTATTGTCTATTCTACCCTAGAGAACAATCCCCGTGCTTGGCCTACTGAACTCTCGTATTCTTGGGAATATCATTATTTCAAAAATTTTGCATTAGCTCAAAAATTTTGGAAAAGTTAATAAATACGCGACTTATTTGTTTCCTCAATAAATACAACTTATTGTCTTCATCTCAGTATGGATTTCGGCAGGGAAAGTCCACAGAGGATGCTATCTTGGCACTTGCTTCCTCCATCACAGACCAGCTGGATAGCGGAAATAAGTGTCTCGCTATCTTTCTCGACCTCCAAAAAGCTTTTGACACGGTGTCCGTCCCAATCCTTGTGCACAAACTAGAAATGATCGGAGTACGTGGCATACCACTTTCATTATTCAAAGACTACTTATCTGGTCGAAAACAAAGAATTAAAATAGGAGACTATATAAGCGAAGACCAGACCATATCTTTTGGTGTCCCCCAAGGCAGCGTTCTTGGCCCGACATTGTTCCTTATATATATTAATAATCTCAGTAGCATGAATCTATATCAGGGACAAGTTTTGTCGTACGCGGATGATACAGCTATAGTATTTTCGGGGAAGACATGGGACTGTGTTCAAAAATCAGCTGAAACTGGCTTGAGCAAGGTAGCAACATGGCTAGATATTAATCTTCTAACTCTCAACGTATCTAAAACTAACTATATATGTTTCTCTATTTATGACTCCACTCAACCCCCGATTAACTTTGAGCTTAAAATTCACAAATGTGATGACTGTACTCCAGATTGTTCATGCATCAGATTAAAGAGAGAATCACAAACAAAATATCTAGGTATCATGCTCGACCAAAGACTATCTTGGCACATGCATACTGAAGTAATTTTAAATAGAACCAGAAAACTCATATGGACTTTCAAAACACTGCGTCATATAGCATCAACCGATCTGCTCAGTCAAATTTACATCTCACTTGGTCAATCTATTATAGGATACTGTTTGCCTGTTTGGGGAGGGGCTACGAAAATGAAATTCTTAGAATTAGAGAGAGCTCAACGTTCATTATTAAAAGTTATGTTTTTTAAGCCCTATAGGTTCTCTACAGAAAGTCTTTACTTGGAATCAAGACTCCTGACAGTAAGAAAGCTTTATATTCTCCAGTTAGTCCTCAAAACGCATAGATCACTAGTTTATAACAAAGAACTTGATAACACCAGTAGTCGCAGAAGAAAACAACCGGTACCCAGAGAAACGGCTAAAACTACATTTGCGAGGAGACAATATAAATGGCAATCGTCATATATATATAATCTAGTCAATTCACAAATTGGAATATTTTCGATGACTTATTTCATATGTAAGAAAACTTTAATTGAATGGCTGATGACAAAAACCTATGATGAAATTGAGAATATTGTGCAGAGGATGAGGCTCTAACTCTCACTATAGTTTACAACTCATGTTTATTTAATATTGCTTGTTTGTTTGAAAATGCTTTTTATTTATTGTTATCATTTCAATCATTCACCTAGGTACATTATTCAGGTTTATCTAACTGGTTTTTGTTTAATAATTATTTTCCTTATTTTTATATATTAAGTACCTATGTCCCTTTAATAAGCAACGACTTAATTTTTTTTATTGTATAATGGTAAGAGCGGGGTCTCCCAACACAAGCAAATTTTGCTTAAAGGGCGACTCCAGAACCTGTATGTTATAGTTTTTAAGTCATTGCAATAAATATTTTATTTATTTTATTTATTTATTTATTATTATTAACTAACCGGCAGCCTTATTGTCTAACTTGAAATCCATTACCATTACCAGTGAACTTCAAACCGATTACCAGCTGTAGACCCAGTCAGAATGTTGTCGGTATTGTCTTAACCTTAGACTCTAAGGTATTCAACTGGTCTTCGGTTTCAGCTATTTGCACAATACGAAAGTGACAATCGAAGTCCAGGCTAGGTTTGAAATGCCAAACTGAAGCCGATTACGATTACCAGTTGAGTTAGACAATAGAGCCGCGGGTTTATCTATTATATTATTAGTTTATTATTTCTATTACCTATATTATTATTAGTTTGTCTTCTAGACCTGCGTGATCCACCGTCGGCCACATCTTCACTTTCCATCAGAGATCGTGGTCAAACGGAGGTCTATCAGTTATAAAAAAAAATCTAGTTAACATAGGCTTCGAACGGGTATATAAAAAAAATTTAATATTTCATACGGAACCCACACTTTTTTGAAAATATTCTATAATAGCCTATGTTCATCAGGGAAAATTTAGGATTATAATGGTGAAAGATTTTTTCAAATCAGTCCAGTAGTTTCGGCGCCTATTCAATTCAAACAAACATACAAACAATCAAATCTTTCCTCTTTATAATATTAGTATAGATATAGTTAGTATAGATAATAGGTTAGAAAAAGATTTTAGTTGATAATGTTTTATTATAATCATTATGTCTGTCTTTGAAGAAGTAATTTAAATTATAATCATCAAAAACATATATTGTTATAATTTACTTTCAAATATTTGGTATTTTCCACGTCTTTTGGTAAACCAAAATATTAATATTCATCAATATTAAAAATTTGTAAATACCGGATAAATCAGGTAAAAATAAAACTGGATAAATCTGGTTTTTACTAATTTTTAATATTGAGTCTTGAAATTTTATGTCACGTTAAATTACTATAGATTTTGGGTGTCATTATACAAATTTGTCTGTGATGTATATTTTGTTTATAGTAACAAATAAACGCATTCTTTATAATGTCTTTTAGTAATCGGAGCCGTAGTGGATGTTCAGTTTGACTCCGGTTTGCCGCTGATTTTGAACGCGCTTGAAGTTCCTGGCAGGAGTAAGTTAAACAATCGATATTGTTTGTTCCAAGGTACTTATACCAAATCTGGAATATGCACAAGCTGCCGATAGGTACGCGGTCCGAGCGAGATAGCTCCGCGAGAGCCCTCTGTCCCTTTCAGGATCAGGTCACGACAAATGAATATTGAATATAGCTGACGGGCTGCCAGTCTAACTTATTTTATATTCTACATAGAATCTTTTCTTTTTTATTGACATTTCAATATAGTGTCCAAATTATTGCTAAAAAAATGTTATCATTCTAACAGATACTTGGAAAATATTAGAAAATATAAAGAACGAAAATTAATGCTTTTTAGTAAGACATGTCAAATTTATTTGTTCCTACCACTTCTACTAAATTCGGGAATAATCCGCCTGGCAACACTTTAGAAAGGGACACAGGGCTCTCGAAGCGCTTTCTCCCTCGGACCGGATTTCTCTCTGACCAAGTGATTGTCTGTTAGAGACTTTAGGGTCATACACATAAGGTTTATTTTATATTGGTGTCAAATTGACAACGCACATTCCAGGTTGGGTATAAGTACCTTGGTTTGTTCTATTTCACTAATAAAAAAAAAATTCAAAAATTTACGTCGGATAAATATTTGTACGATCTGCAGATGTTTGTTCAGGGGTTCTGGTTGTTTTCTATGTATAATAAAAATATCTATCTATTTAATAATATTGTATTATGTATATCAGTCATCTAGTACCCATAACACAAGCTCTGCTTAGCTTGGGCCTAGATGATGCTGTGTGGATTGTCCTGCATTATTTATTCCGCTTGCAGAGCCACGTCTGATCCTCGAGGTCGCTCAGCATCTCGGCGAGAACACATGTCGTACCATCGCCATGGACGGAACCGAGGGGCTGGTGCGCGGTCAGCCGGTCGCGGACACGGGCGCTCCCATCACCATACCGGTCGGCGAGCCAACGCTCGGCAGGATCATGAATGTGATCGGCGAGCCGATTGGTATGATTGACTCATTACATAGTTCATGACTCACTCTGAGTCGCCCAAGAACCGATTGGTATGATTGACTCATTACATAATTCATAGATTATAACTCACTCAATGAGTCATCCAAGACTCAATCATGACATCTGACAGACATCACAATCATCATCACCGCCCTATAATAGTCCACATGTCGTACCATCGCCATGGACGGAACCGAGGGGCTGGTGCGAGGTCAGCCGGTCGCGGACACGGGCGCTCCCATCACCATACCGGTCGGAGAGCCAACGCTGGGCCGGATCATGAATGTGATCGGCGAGCCGATTGGTATGTTTGACTCATATTCAAAGATCCATGACTCATGACATAATCCATAGATCATGACTTACTTAATGAGTCAAACCAAGACTCAATTATGACATCTGACTTATGAATTGAGTCTTGGGTCCTGGAAAATTTGTCACTTCCGATAAAACTCAATAAAAGTCAACTTTAACTTCTTTTTTTTATGGTGCGCTTGCTTTTCGCTATCTCTGTCAGTGTTGGTTAGGTTGTTAGGTAAAGGTCAACGAGTCAATGTATTTAAATATGACTTATGAACTTTAATTGTTTTCGTTATAATGACTTATATTGACACGTTTTTATTATAAAGTAAAAGAAATAAACTTTGTTGATTTCATATGACATTGATAAAAGTAGGGTAAAGAAGGGCCCCCAGCCACAGCATATGTAGCATTCGGCTATACACAATGCTACGCTGGTAAATAAAGATCCTGATGAGGAATTGTCCACCAGATGAACGCGGGCCCATAGAGACCGACGTGTTTGCGCCCATCCACGCCGACGCGCCGCCATTTGTTGAGATGTCGGTGGAACAGGAGATTCTGGTGACTGGTATCAAGGTTGTGGACCTCCTTGCGCCTTACGTGAAGGGTAAATAACAATATTTTTACTGAACCCTAATTAATCTTTCAGTTGTCAATGTCATCATTTAGATATGGACTATAATCATGGACAGAAGGGGTCTATAACTCTAATACAAACAAGACCCTTGCGAAAGACTAAAGCTCCAGGCTATCCAATACTGGCTCTGAAACTGACCTGCGTATTATTATTATTATTTATTTATTTGAGATCATAGAAATCCATAAATGTTATTGGGTTTACACTGTGTATTTTAACCTAATTTTATTATGCAGTTTAGGTAAGTCTTTTGACAAATTTTATATTCATTCATATAAAACTAGCTGACCCCCTCGCAATTTCATTTGTGTGGACTTTAGGGTAAAAAAATCTAATATAAAAGCTAATACCCTATTTTAAGAGTCGGAAATTCCTGAAACCCGCTTTAAATTTCATGTATCCCGTAATCCCGTTATAAGGGTTTTCTTTAAAAAATAACCATTTACTGTATTTTTTTCATAGTGAATGATAATGACACGATGGACTTCAAACATTCTACTTTAGCCCATCTCAAACTTGTTTTTATCCCATTTTCAGGATTATTTTGAAAAATCCTAAAATACGTATTCAATATTTTTGTTTGTTTAGTTTTCTCTGAAAATTTCAAGCCAATAGCGTCAATGGTTGATAAATTTCACCACAATAACCTCAAGAATTCAAAATCCTATTCATACTTATAATAATGACATTTTTGAAAAATCCTGAAACACGTGTTTTAATTTATAGTTTTTTCAGTACATACTGAAAGTTTCAAGTCATTACTATACTATATTAAAAAGTTAGACATATATATATATATATATATATATATATAGACATTTCAATACGGAGCCAAACTTCGAATCTCAAACTTGAATAAACCCATTTCCCCCTATTTTCAGGAATATTTTGAAAAATCCTGCAACATGTGTTCAATATTTTTTTATGCTTAGTATTTCCTGTAAATTTCAAGAGAATCGGGTCACCGGTTACAGATTTATAAAAAGGACCAAAATAACTTCCAACCCCCTTTTCACCCCCTTAGGGGTGGAATTTCTAAAAATCCCTTAGCGGGTGTTTGCGTTATAAGGAACCTACCTTCCAAATTTCAGCTTTCTAGCTTCAGCGGTTTAGGCTGGGCGTTGTCGCCAGAAAATCGCTCGTTCCTTTATATATTAAGATTAAAATACATACAACTTAAAATTATAGTATCATACACATAAAAAAAAAATAACAAAATGACACATTAAATTTAAAATATGCCTATAGTTTATTTGCAACAGCCTGCAATTAGCTCAATTGTTTCAATTGCAATTTTCATTAAATAGACTTTTTCTTTAAATTTTGTTAATTGTAAATACTAGTTCTAATTCGAATTATTTACTCGTAATTTTCATATTTATGTAATATATGTTTTACCCTTGTTAAAAAAGAAATCAGTTATTTACCCTTTTGTATTTGTAGGTGGTAAGATTGGACTCTTCGGAGGTGCTGGCGTCGGGAAGACTGTGCTGATCATGGAACTGATTAACAACGTCGCCAAGGCCCATGGAGGATTCTCGGTAGGTCTAAGACTTAATAATAATATTTTTTTTATAATCATATTTATTTTCAGGACCTTTTTTTATTTACTTTTGGTGGCTATAGTATCGCTGCGGCCATTGATAGGCCTATTGTGATCGAAAAATGACCTTTATAAATAATACATGGCGGTCCTATTGTGTAAACATAGAAATAAATGGAAAAACTAAGCACTAAAGAACATAAAAATATAAAAACTTAACAACATAAAAAAAGAAAATATGAAAAATTACATTACTTAAAGTGACTCACTACTGTGAACAGCTATATCGCTGCTTTATTAGGGAACATAAAACATTTAAAACGATGAATTTAAAACGATGCCACCTGCAGAAGTTTTAAAACTCTTCAACTCTTGGTCTCTTGATTGGGACGAACAACCCTGTGGTATGTTGTTACACATTTGTCCCTCACAGACTGCAACGAAGCAAAATACCATTCTAGATTTGTTTCACACGATAATGTGTGGTCCACCTCATACTGTAGCGTTGTGCCTTCCGATCTAGAACCTTCCGTGGCGTCACCAAACGGCTCTGATTCAAGACCGGCGTTGATTGTAACACGTTTATCGTTAAGATTATTGCTCTCATGCTGAAATAGATGCAGTTATGTGACTCAATGCAAAAATTAGTCTCCTTTGTCTATTATTTCTAAATCAAATGATGCTGTACGATGATGCTGTACGTACATTCTTCACAGCATCATCTAGCGCAAAGCTAAGCAGAGCTTGTGTTATGGGTACTAGATGACTCATATACATAAAACAATATTTTTTATTTTACATAGACAACGGCAAACGGCTAGAACACCCGTAGCAAATATCTACAGATCGTATAAACATTTGATTTGTCTCGAGACAGGAATTGTACCCTCGTACGTCGCAGGCGGACCTTCGCCCACTGCGCGACAGAAGACGTCAAATAATACCAATAACAGAAAACAATTAGAACCAGTATTTATAAATGAAACTATTGACCTAACTGCAGACTGTTGCAAACTATCTACAGGTAGCAACTGATCCATATGAGAAAAATTTAATGATTTTTCATTGCCAAGGTGTTCGCCGGTGTCGGCGAGCGGACGCGCGAAGGAAATGATTTATACAACGAAATGAAAGTCGGTGGTGTTATCAAAGAAGATTACAAGAGTTCCAAGGTAGAAGAAAATAAATTAATAATGTTAGACAATCCACACAGCATCATCTAGCCATAAGCTAAGCTGAGCTTGTGTTATGGGTACTAGATGACTGATATAGGTATCTAATACAATATATTACATACATTGATATTTTTATTTTGTAAAGCTAAAAGATATTATAGTAGAATAGGTACCCGCGGTCTCACCAGCGTAACTCCCGATATTTTCTTATTTATACCACGCAAAGAAATAGAATATGCTCGATATATATGATATATGATAACTAGATATGCTCAAGCATCCAGTCCATCCAGTTATCCATTGAGGGCTTTTCGCCTTTGAAATAAAAGTGGTTGCCATAGACTAAGATAGATGGAGCATAAGGAAATAAAGTGTCTCCATCTTTTTTTAATTCTGGCCCTGCATTTGTTTTTCCCTCTAGGTGGCGCTAGTATACGGGCAAATGAACGAACCGCCCGGCGCGCGCGCACGCGTCGCTCTGACGGGACTCACTGTGGCGGAACACTTCCGTGACAAGGAGGGTCAGGATGTGCTGCTGTTTATTGACAATATCTTCAGGTTCACGCAGGCTGGGTCAGAGGTAAGATGACGTTTGACTCATGACTTTTGACTCATATGACTTTTGACTCATCACTTATGTCTCATGACTTGTGACTCATGGGTTATGGCACTCATGATTTTGTGGTGACTCAGTGCATGATATAGTACGCGGCGCAAATGTTTGGCAATACAGTTATTTTCAGTAGCTAAGCCGAGCTCCAGTCACGCCCCTTGTTCAGACATCCTACAGAAAAGCATTGTGGAATAAATTTAAATAACTTAATTTCTTAAGGCTTACAAAATACGGAAAATTTAAAACAATAAATAATTATAAAATAAGAAATAAGTTGTTATTGATTTTTCTCTAGGCAAATGTATAATTTTACGAAAATATTACTGATACGGAACGAAGCTGTACTCTATATTTATGCAAATAAATAGTATTTAAGCTGAGTCTGGACCTATTTTTAACAATTCAGCCTATAATAGTCCACTGCTGGACATAGACCTCCCCTAATGAGCGCCATAGATAGTATTATTTATCATTTGGGGGTTAATGCCCATAATCCCCACGCTGGGCACGCAGTTCGGTGAAGTTCTTCTGCAAAGGGCGCTGCTGCCCGCCCCCCGGTGTGTCTCCCTTAGTCACCTCTTACAACACCACGGGGGTGATGAAATTCTATGCCGGCACCAACCGGCAACGGCGTGTATGTTTATAAAGTTCTATTCTATTTGATTTCTCAAATGCATTATTATGTTCTAGGTGTCTGCCCTCCTGGGTCGTATACCATCTGCTGTCGGCTACCAGCCGACCCTGGCCACTGACATGGGTACCATGCAGGAGAGAATCACGACCACCACAGCCGGATCTATTACTAGCGTGCAGGTAAACACAAACAAACATCTTTTTTATTAAGGTGGCAAATAAACAGGTTTTTAAAATTAAAGAACTTAAATAATTTTGAAGGACAAGCGAGAGCGCATGGTTTTTAGAACGTATTTAATCGAATGTCATACAAATAAAATAATGCTTTATTGTACATAAGAAAAAGAAGATTTTGAAGGACAAGCAGGAGCGCATGTTTTTCCGCTTACATCGTACTTAATCAAATGTCATACAAATAAAATAATGCTTTATTGAACACTAGAAAAAGAACATACTCGTAAAAGATATTACATAATACAAGTACATAATAATATAGTACATACGTTTTCATTCAGTATGTTTTAAAGTACACAAAGCTAACAGCTTTTTAAATAATCGATTTTACTTCACTGCACCATAAATAAATAAATGATCAATGCTGTGACATAAAATCCCACAACTGGTACAATTATACATATATTGAGTTCGATAAGCGTACGGGAAATAAGTTTTTATTTGTATTTTATAGTGTTGGACAATTCAATTGAGTCAGCATTATCGGTAAATGCTTCTTTACTTCTTTAAATTTTCTGTACTTTGAACAAAATATTTTTTCATGATGTAAACTACTGTATGCGCAAGTAGGATCTATGTAGACTATTATCATTACCGAGGAACTTTTTAGTAATAAAGGTGCCATCATACAGTCGTTTCACTCACACCTTTTAACACCGAACCCTACATGGCGACCGTGCCATTCAGGTATCAACCCTACAATGACGAGCTCGAAATATAATGAGTCATGAGTCATGTTATTCCTCAGGCAGTCTATGTACCGGCCGACGACCTGACTGATCCGGCTCCAGCCACTACCTTTGCCCATTTGGACGCTACGACGGTGCTATCTAGGTTGGTCTAGATAATTTTACAAACATTCACACGAAAAAAGTTTGGAAACGATCAAAGAAAATTGATAATTTGTTAATTATTCGAAGCTGTGATCCCTCGCATCTTCATACAAGATTCTTTATGTTAGAGCGAGGAATCAAACTTACGTCAAAACAGGACTTTATTTATGATACAAAGCGATGGGATGTATGTTTATAATTTGGTGTCTTATTTTTCCGAAAAAAGGTAAAAAGCACGGCACGGAACCCTAAAAACCGCCTATTCCCGATTGTTTAACGTTCCTACTAGGAACAATCGGGAAAAAATCCCGATCATTCCTAGTAGTTACGAAGGGCAAAAATTACTTATATTCTTCCCTGTTTCGCAACGCAAGCGAGAAAAAGACTTTGGAACTTTGCGAGTAGAAGTCTTGAAATAAATACTAATAAAAGGAATTTTGGCAGGGCTATCGCGGAGCTAGGCGTGTACCCGGCCGTGGACCCTTTAGATTCGACCTCGCGTGTTATGGACCCCAACATCATCGGAGCCGACCACTACAACGTCGCCAGAGGAGTTCAGAAGATACTGCAGGTACCAATTTCATGTCTAAAGAGGTAAAGTAAAGTAATATTTTATTGCATCAAATACAAGTGAGTCAGGTACATAGGTGTTGTATGTTTATATAAGATACAATGTATTTCTACCGGTACGGCGTGCAATATTTTTGTACAATGTCAATAAATTAAAATTAAGATTTAATAATAATGAAACTTAAAATTAGAAATAGAAAGAGATTGCATAATAATTTTAATTATCAATAATATTTCGAGCCTATTTGGTAATCAATGAATTGTTTGTCTGCCATAAAATAAGGTAAGGTCTACACACTATTGCAGCTTAATCATTACCAATATTATTCTTATATTTTATTGATAGAAATTAATTTTTATATAATTCATTTATTATATCTTTCTGTTGTACTACCAACTTTTTTTTCTTATAAATCTATTTATCAATACGTTTGCCTGGAAGAGAGAGCCTCGAATGAAAATCCGTTGAGTAGTTTTAAAGATTTAAGCATACATAGGGACAAACAGACAGACAGCTGTAAGCGACGTGGTTTTATACTATGTTGAGTAAGATACTCGTATAAGCGCAAATTTCCCACAGACTACACGTTACCGGAAAATATGTATGGCGGCAACCATAAGTCATATTCGAAAGTCATAATGAGTCAAAACATTAAGTCTCATAGTCGAATGTCATAATGACAACTCATTATGACATTCTTTTTACTTTCGACTATGACTTATGGTTGCCGCCATACATTATGACTTTTGACTCACTAGGTATCAACATACCTAGTGATTCAAAAGTCATAATGAGTCAAAACATTAAGTCTCATAGTCGAATGTCATAGTGACAACTCATTACGACATTTTTTTTACTTTCGACTATGACTTATGGTTGCCGCCATACATTATGACTTTTGACTCACTAGGTATCAACATACATAATGAGTCAAATGAGTCAAAAAGTATGACTCAATACATCAGTTGTTTAATGTTTTTCAGGATTACAAGTCTCTGCAGGACATAATCGCTATCCTCGGAATGGACGAATTGTCGGAAGACGATAAGTTGACAGTTTCTCGAGCGAGGAAGATCCAGCGGTTTCTGTCGCAGCCTTTCCAGGTATATTTATCATCAATACGTATGTTCACTGTTAAATAAATAAATAATGCTGGCAATACACACAGCATTAGCCAAAGGTAAGCAGAGCTTGTTATGGGTACTAGATAACTGATGTACATAATAATAAACGAATACATAGATAGGTATATCTTTTTTTTTATACAGGGTGTCCCGTAACTCAACGTCAACCCGAAACTGCCGGATAGGTAGGTTCATGGCACACCCGACCCACCTTCACACTGAGCCTTCACACCAGTGTTAAGGTAGGGAAATTAAATTCCCCGCCTTAACACTGATGTGAAAGAAATCCCGGCCTTCATACTAAGTGTTAAGGAGGGGAACTCAGTGTGAATGACGGGAAAAGGCTAAGTGTGAAGGTGGGTCGCGAACGTTTTCAACGGCCGAAGCAAAGGAAATTCATTGATGGTACATTTATGCCTTTCGGTACATGAGTCCTAATTCACAATTCCCAAAATTCCCGCTTACCAAAATACCTACTCATATGTTGCCCATTATCTACAATCACTACTGCCTACAATAATTATTATGGTAATTATTATCATTTCCCAAAATTTCCACTTTTTAAACCAACTATTTTACTCGTTACATTAAAACGACAATAAACGACCCTCCCTATGAACATCGTGTGGATTTCGAAAGTACCAGGATAGCATAAGATACCAGAGTGGTTTCTTTCTATGAAATGCATTCGTCAAATCCAATGTTGGTCAAAAGTTCAAAACCTGTAATAATCATACGTTTTTCAGGTGGTGCTTACTAACACAGTATTTCATAAGTATTTTAACGAAATATTTAGACTAGATGAAGCTTCTGTCATAGTGATGGTATCCTGGTACTTCAGCCGAGCTAGAGGTAGAGTTAGCTGAATTAAAAATTATAAAATTATTAAAAGTAAAAATTAAAATTTTTTAGTCTCCTTTTTGTTATTCCCAACGTTAACACTGTTGAACGAGGTTTTGTTATTCCCAACGCAACGTTAACACTGTTGAACGAGGTTGTGACCCACCTTCACACTGAAATTTTAAAATATGACAGTGTGAAGGCGGGGAAATTTATTTCCCTACCTTAACACTGGTGTGAAGGCTCAGTGTGAAGGTGGGTCGGGTGTGGTTCATGGCGACCCAGAACAACTACAAAATCATGGGTCTATCTTCAATGGTTTCAGAGTTATAGGCTTTTTACTGAAAATCATAAATTCTCTGCCCGGCGTCAAACTTTTCTATGCTGTGATTACATAATGTCAATATTTTGTAATTTTTATTATATTACAAACTCAAATAACACATGCTTATAATGAATTGCAAAATTTAAACATTTTGAGTAAAGTTTTTGAAAAATATATTGTTTAGTTCGGTTTATGCATCAATGATTTGAAAATAGATTCTCTACCTTTTTACAATAAAACTCCAATTTTGCTTTTAGGTACAATAAAACTCCAAGATGAGTTGCTAAAACTTTATAATAGGTAGGTATATATAAATTCAAACAAATTTATCAGATAATTATATTTTTTGCAAAGGGCGAAATCTGTAAATAATAGTACCAAATATATATTTTTTTATGGTGACCTACTAAATATTATTTATTTATTGTGATAAGATTACAAAGCAGTTTACAATCATATTTTAAACATTTTAAAATAAAGTTAGAGAGTGAGCCAGATTGTAGACCTAGATGTTAACAAGAAAAGTGTTGCAAATATAGGTAACACAATTTCCCTAGAAATAATCATAATTATAATTAATGTATTATACCCTGTATTTGAAACATCGTAAATAAAAAATTATGATCTTAGCTAAGTAGGTTCCTAATTTCACCCGGGTTTTCTGGATTTTCAGGTGGCCGAAGTATTCACAGGACATCCGGGTAAACTGGTGAAGCTTGAGCAGACTATTGCTGGTTTTCAGAGGGTAGGTAAAATGCTTTTATTATACCACCAAGGTGGCAAACACCTATATGGCCCACCTAGTGCATATATTACTTTGCCCTAGATTAAAGGCGGAAACATACTATAAACACGCTACGCGACCCGATGAAACGCGACGCGTGTCGACTCGAATCAAATTGTACTATTTTCTATGACTAGAATCATACTATGAACATCCGACGTGTCTCCACGTCACGTGTTAATAGTATGTTTCCGCCTTGATTCTAATCATAGAAAATACTATTTTCTATGATTAGAGTCATTGATTCGAGTCGACACGCGTCGCGTTTCATCGGGTCGCGTAGCGTGTTTATAGTATGTCTCCGTCTTAAGGCCTTATATTAAGTCGTCGATTTAGTTTGGCTTTCCCAACCCAAATCAACGCCCTATTTTGGTTGTTTTTGATGATTTTGTGGCTTAGGACGAAGTTGCCCCTTTTGGCCACCTAAATCTATTTCGCATCATTGCCTAATAAAATATAGCAGAGGCATAAAAAACGACAACACTTTATATTTTCTTTGTAAAACCTAATAATATAAAATTATGTTTTATAACATAGTTATTATCATTTATAGTTAGAGTAGACGTCTTATATAACCCATGTTATACCGAATGGCGCGTTTATCCAAAACAGAAAAAACTCAATGTTATTTAAAGCAATATAATAAAAGCGCGGAGGACAATAAAGCTGGTTTAAAATGAATGATTATCTATAACGTACGTATAAACGTACCTATACCTACTTATAGAAATTTTACTTATTTTCAGATTTTGAAAGGCGAGTTGGACCACATTCCCGAAGCTGCGTTCTATATGGTCGGCACCATCGAAGACGTGATTATAAAAGCAGAAGAACTTGCCAAGAATGTATAAACCTAGGTTCTAGTGAAAATTAACAAAAGTTTCTGTACCGTTACCTAATCTGTTACTGACAGCCACATGACAGCCGTCGCCATTTTAATGTTTCCAACTCTAGGTCCATAGTGCCACATCTAGCTCAAATCAACCGCAAGTAAAGATTATAGGTTACAGCCCAGCAACATCTTATTTGACATAATAGTTTGTAGCTCGCCAAAACCTTATTTGTTAATCGTGAAACGTAAAAAAATGCAGGACAATTCGTGGTTGGAGTTGGAGTATAAATCAACCGCGTGGATGCTTTTACAAATCAATAATATTTTTTTTTACTTGCCACTACAGAGGCATTTTTAACAAGTTTTTTAGTAAACACTATTATTGTCGTGTATAAATCACTATTGTGGCAAGAAATACTAAAACCTACCTTGTATTTCAACGTTCAAAGTCACTATTCTAACGGAAATCTGTTTTCGAAACAGTCAGTTTCTGGAACAGTCTAATCTCTAAGTTCCTACTTCGCAAAAAAAACCATTAAACCTAATATTATAGGATTAAGATTAGATTGACTTAAACTTGAGAGATGTAAACTTTTTATGTTTTAGGAAATGTTATCTAAATATCGCATAATTTCAAAATGGCTAGACCGGCTTGGTTACTTTTTAATCTTGTACCTAATATTCCACGAAGTTCAAAGGGAAAGAAAAACCGGAAAGCTGTCCGGGAATTTGTGGATTTCGGGAAAAAATTAAGTGTTTTTCCTTGGGATTTTTGGTCTGTCATAAAATTGAGAGTATGCAAGGAGTCGACAGTTTATTGTTACAAAACAAATTGCTAGTGAAGTTGTAATTTTGAGAAATAGGATTTTTATATAAAACTAACTGACAGCTTACTCACTATTAAAACAAAAACTTTAGGTAGGTAATAAAACCATTTGATGAAAGCCTAGCAATTTTGAAGTAAAGTGTAAACCCCCAAAATAGCCAGAAAAAGAAAGGGTTTTGAAGTTTTTTACTCATCTGTAACCTTCTCGCATCTCCCTATAATTCCTAATTTTATTCTGTACCTAACTCCTTTCTAATTGTGTAAATTTGTGGAATTTTAAGTTATATTAAAATGTTGTAAACGTAATTGGAAGTTGTATTTTTTGAATAGGACACGTTTTTGAAAACTCATCAGTTCTCCAGAATAAATAAATAAATAATGCTGGACAATCCACACAGCATCACCTAGCCCCTAGCTAAGCAGAGCTTGTGTTATGGGTACCTAGATGACTGATATAAAACAATATTATTACCTACATATAGATACGTTTTTTCGCTCCGTAGCAATTGGACAGATTCGCAACTGGACGGTTTCTCAGCTGGACGGATTCTCAGCTGGACAGATTAGCAACTGGACAGAGTACAGTCGTCAATATTTTTAAAAAACTTTAAACTAGGTACCTACTGACGTTTTTATTTAATCACTAGTTCTGTTTCTAAAGAATCTGTAAATAATGGAATTAATGTAAAATTATCACTTTTTCACATCATTATGGGCACTTGTGATTTTTTTGGGTCTTTAGATATTTCGCAAGACTGAAATCGATTTATTGTCAAGATGACAATTACTGTCACATGTGACAGAAACTGTCACAAATCAAAGATAAAAACAGACACTTTTGGTCAAAATTAGAAAATACGGTAGGTGTCAAAATCTAATAAATAAAAAATGTTATATCTCGGAAACTTCTCGTGCTAAAAGTTTCAGTTCCTGGCTCAAATGAAAGGCGAGAACAGGATGTCCATTTTTAATGACAATTGTCAAGCTGACACTAGAAACACTCTGTTCAATATCAAAACGGCAATAATTTCGAATCAACTCGTGCTAGACTAATCCGACTCAGACCGGAACAGTCTGTTTTCCATGATTCTGTCATCTTTGACAGTTTCTCAAAGTATCAATTTATCAAATGTCATCGAAAATGTAAACACAGAGAAGTCAAGACATAAAAAAATTATGTCACGGACTGTACACGTTCTGTCTAGTTGCTAATCTGTCCAGCTGAGAATCCGTCCAGTTGAGAATCCGTCCAGCTGCGAATTTGTCCAGTTGCTACGGAGCGTTTTTATCATACATAGAAAACGACCAGAACGCCCTGAACAAATATCTTCAGGTCGTACAAATATTTATCCCGAGGCGGGAATCGAACCCGCAACCTTCTGCGTCGCAGGCGGACCTTCGCCCACCCCGCCAGAGGTCGTCAAATAGTCCATAGAATGTATGTCGTATATGATAAAACTGGTATTGGAATTGAAAATGATAACCGAACAGCATTAGCAGATTTTTATTTGAAGAAACTACTGTTTGGTTTTGTCGACTTTAAAGAAAAAACAGGTTCTAATTCTTGCGCATATCATTCCGCCACAGAACAAAATATCAATTTGCTGATCAATCCACACTGCACCTAGCCCCAAGCTAAAGAGCTTGTTTTGAATGAAATAACAGAACAAAATTAGACTACATAACTGATAAACAATACAATATACAAAATAGACAGATATGTTTAGAGAACAGACTTTTTAGGCTTTCCTTTTGAGACCTGCAAGCGCATTCTGCAACCGTTCAATTTCGAACTCGAATTCACTCAAGTGACTACTAATAATAGCTTCAAATTGAACTCTATTTTGTCAAATAAACAACATCAACAACACCAGCCTATAATAGTCCACTGCTGGACATAGGCCTCCCCTAATGAGCACCATAGATGGCATCATTATTTGGGGGTTATTGCCCATAATCCCCACGCTGGGCATGCGGGTTGGGGATCGCAGTTCGGTGTAGTTGTTCTGCAGAAGGCGCTGCTGCCCGCCCCCCGCTGTGTTTCCCTTAGTCGCCTCTTACGACACCCACGGGACGAGTTCGGGTGGTGAAATTCTATGCCGGCACCACACGGCAGCAATAAACAACGAATCTTGGTAATTTGACAAGTGAGTTCGATTTTATCGTTCGAAATGCCCGTAGTGTCATTTGCACCATTGGCCAGCACCATTAATTGGGCAAACGACACTGTCATGTACCGTTTACACCATTGATGGGGCAAATGGTGCAAACGACACTGTCATGTACCGTTTACACCATTGATGGGGCAAATGGTGCAAACGACACTGTCATGTACCGTTTACACCATTGATGGGGCAAATGGTGCAAATGACACTATTAAAAAATATATTTATTTTGCCTCAAGGCTTTCCTCGAGCTATCGCTCTGTTTACTGGCCATCCGCCCCGCCCCGAGACCCTCAGGGAAGAGATGGATCAGAATTTTTCTCCCCATGAACAAATACTGTATCCCCTAAAACTTTACTAATGATAATGGAAGAATGAATCGCTTATTAATAATATAAAATATTTTTATTATTAATAACAAAGAATCAATGACAGCTAATCAATGACAAATAATGCTTAATTATTTTATCTTAATTTTTCCAAGAATAGTGGAATATCTATTTCACTATTAATTAATTGCATCTGTACGTACTGTATATAATTATTCCGATCCCTAACCTCCTTTGATCGCTTTTTGTACGGGTCTTGTGTAAGAGCATTGACTGCATGAAATGCAGCGTCCTCCTTAAGCACTTTTAAGCAGTGACTCACTGTCGCGGGTCTTCTTTTAAAGCAGTTATTAATATGTTGGATATGTTTGCCCCATCAATAATGGTAGCAATGGAGCAATGGTGCAAACGGTACATCATAGTATCATTTGCACCATCAATAATGGTAGCAATGGAGCAATGGTGCAAACGGTACCTACATCATAGTATCATTTGCACCATCAATGGTACTGGTCAATGGTGCAAATGACACTACGGGTCGAAATGAGTATAAAGAATGCGCCTGCTGATTGGCTTCGCCCCAAACGTCTACAGCATGCGGCATCTAGCATCTGCCTGCTATCTTCTCTGGCCAAACACTTACCTACTATATTATATACTTGTTGTATTGTTTTATTTTTCAATAGAATTGTAATTACTTTCTATGTAGGTTGGGGGGACCACGAGTCATGGTTTTGTCTAATAAACTATTTCTTTCAAACACTTCCTACACCAAGATCGTCGAGTCGCGTTCTCGACTCAAGAGCTCGTTCGCCCCAGCCTTAAATGTCCAGTGGTCCACGCTTATTCCTTGAACTACATGTAGAGCTTTGGTTCTTTGTCGGATTTATTCGTTACGATTCCTATCCTTCAGAGAAGCTCCAGTCAATCTTTCCCTATAATTATGCTGAAGATGATTGATGAAAAGACAAAAAGACTTCCGGCAAAGTATTTAATAACGAATAAATTAATAAAAATAACAAAGACAATAATAATCACAGCGAAACCAACAGTGTTTTTTTTAGAAAGAAAAGGTAGGATTTAATACGGAAAATCATTACAATATTTGTTCAATATTACCTACCTACCATTCCTAATTTACACATTACATTTGTATAGGCAAAACATTTTCGTGGTTCTTCATTTTCGATCATATTTCTCCTTTCTTTTTCATGGATCATCTTTCTTTATCGTAGATGTATTACGCTCATTCCTTGGTTTTTCCATTGCTTTAAGTAATATTTCATCTATTTCGTTAATAGGCGATTTAAGACCACGTTGCGCTACTTCATCGAATTGTTTGTTTATTTCTATATCATTTAGAAATATTTTAGTTTTACTCTTAGGGATGCGGGATTTGACTCGATCTAAGATTGGTGGATTAATATAATTAGATATTTTTCTATTAATAAAAGCATTCGATTGGGTTGTTTGATTTTTGAAGGCGTGTTTGATATTATTTATGACAGGTTCAGCCTTTTTGAGAGAATTTCTGTTTGCTGCTTTCAGAAACCTCTTTGCTAATTCACTAAAGGTACTAATTGTTTCCGTCGGATCATATTTGGTTGTTTTACTATGATTATGTATTAGTTGGGATGCATTTTTATTTATTTCTTTAGCGCCATTGTTATTAAAGAGAGGTCCAGTCAGTTTCTTAGTGATATTAACTGACGAATCTCGACATAGCTTCGCTAAATCATTGAAAGTTCTATTCACATCTATTGTTGGACCTTTCTGAGTTCTGTTATAAGGCGGAATAATTGTCTTCGGTTGGTCATCGAAAGCTGCATTTATTCCTGTTGATAGAGCTTCGTTAGTTTTGTTTAAAGGCGGTATGATGTTCTTCGGTAGGTCATCTTTATTTATTTCTGTCGATAGAGCTTCATCAGTTTTGTTATAAGGCGGAACAATTGTCTTCGGTTGGTCATCGAAAGCTGCATATATTTCTGTCGATAGAGCTTCATTAGTTTTGCTATAAGAAGGAATGATGTTCATTGGTAAGTCATTGATTGCTGTATTTATACCTCTCGATGGAGTTTTCTCAGTTTCCGTGAAGGGAGAAATGACCTTCTTCGGTTGGTCATCGAAAGCTGTATTTATTCCTGTCGGTAGAGTTTGAGAAATGATGTTCGGTAAGTCTTCGAAAGTTGAACTTATTCCTCTCGATAGAGCTTCATTAGTTTTGTTAATAGCACGAATGTTTTTCTTCGGTAAGCCATCGAAAGTTGGATTTATTCCAGTCGATAGAGCTTTCTCAGTTTTGTCATATAGGGACATATTTCTAGTTTTTGTGCCTATAGCATCAGGTTTTTCTCTTTCATTAAGTAATAAACGTTGGACATAAGGGCTATATTCGTCCTTTAACGTTTGTTTGTACTTAACCCTCGGGTCATTTTTTTTACCATCTGCATAGTCATTGAAAAAATCTTCCTCCGGATCAATATCTGGTGTGGTTGCTTCTAAAATTTTATGAGAATCATTTTTTTGGTTTTCTTCAACTCCAGCGGTGCCAGAATTCTTGGTGTCAGTAGGTTTTCCATCTGGATTTTCATTAAAGTAGTCCTTTGCAAAAAAGTTATCTTTGTGTATCACATTTTGCTTTTTTAATATTTTATTTTCTATTTCTGAATATACTTTTCGTAATGCTTCCCTCTGCGATTCCTCGTTTTCAAAATCTCCTTTACCATTAAGAGGTACAGATTGCATAGCTGTTGTTGATTTAGACATAGGTTCTGTTATTTGAATTGGTTCGTTTTGTTTCGAAGCATCCTGATCCGCAAAACTTCTCTTACTCTCTACTCTACTTACTTCTCTACTCTTATCTTTTTCCTTTAAGTTGACCAGTGCTGGAAATTAAAGAAAAGGTCATGTTGAAAAGCTGGTGATTTGCGAGAGGTTTCATTACAATTTGAAACTTTTCCCGCTAGAGTGGAGATTATTCTATATCGCAAAATAAATAAAAATTACATCGCATCGCCCTGGCATCGCCATTATAGGATTTAAGAGTCTACTTACCATAGAATGTCATAATGTCTTATCAATAAACGCTATCTATCTATCTAATATTAATTTTACTTACATTTACAATAGAAATGTTTACTCGCTTCCAATGCAAAGGTTCTTGGCACGTGAGATAACGCGGAAACATAAGGTCCCGAGAATTTATACAGCATCGTTTAATTAATAATTATAATATTTTGTTATATTTCACTAATTTTAAATTTTTTAGCTTGATACATATCAAATTAAAAATGTATAGAAATCACTAAAAGATTATATAATTTCCCAAAAACGAAAATGGGTAGGTAATACAAACAGAGATTTTATAAATTGAGTGAAATTGAGTTAGGTACTTTTGTGTTTCGGAAAAATATTCAATCAAATTTTGGTGGTGGTGTGTTGTGTAATTTTTGTCTTTGGATTATAGAAAAAATAATCAGTCATAGACAAAAGGAGTACCTATCCAAAGAGTCCCAAGACAAAGAGTACCTATAATTGCTGGTGCGGCGGCAGATTGGGCGGGGATCACAAGATGCAAATATGCAGGTCTTGACAGAGTCTACGCATTTGCTTCCCTTGGAGTCGAGACCTGTGGGGTACCGAGGCTCTCCGGGTTTTTACGAAATTATCTGAGAGTTGGGCTAATGTCATCAAGTAAAATGTCGTCAAGTAGAGTGAGACACATTTTTTTTTTAAATTTGTTAGGCATGCTATGTATAGACAAGAAAGGAAAGCTCTTAGCTTTCCTTTCTTGTTTTGACAATTTGTTTTTTTTTGAAGATTAACAAAATAACTCCTACTACAGAAAGAATGGCGAGCGAAGCGAACCGCCAAATTTTTGACTTATTTTTGGCAGGCTGATAAAAATGACCAAAGACTACAGAATGAACGGCGAGCGAAGCGAGCCGCAATTTTTTTTAGCGACTTTTCGGATGTTATGTAAACTAGAATCAAGAGTGACAAAAGATTATGATTAGCGAACCCTGAAACTTTTAGAGCATTTGCAGTGGTAATTTTGGAGTTTGGTGAAGTAAGCAAGGTAAAAAGACAACATGTTTTTTATTACTTTTTCGGATGGTCTCGTGGTAGTATAGTATAATAAAAATTAAGACAGTGAGCGGAATGAGCGCCGATATTTTGTTGTGTTTGCGGCCGCTGAAAATGGTTGAGAAATTGTGACATTTTCACAAGGTTGTTAAAAAGCTTAGAATAATTCAGAATTAACGGCGAGTAGAGCGAGGCGCGAAATTTTTTGTGACATTTTCGGTCGTTACCAAATAGTTTAGAAAAGTATGTTATAAATAAAGACATACAGTAAACGGAGGGAGCAATTCAATTACGGAAAAACAAGAAACTAGGTCTATTGATTTACAAAATTAAAAGTAATGTCGTGATCTGCCTGCCTAGCTGGAATCGGCCGTAAATGAATGCGATGCGTGCACCCAGCGCATTTACATAAAATGTTGAGACGAATTTTGACGAAAAAAAGTTTGAGTTTTCAAGAGAGAATAATTTAAAGAAATATTTAAGTGCGACGTGCTTACATACAATACAATGTATGTAGATGCACAATAGGGATCGCATGGCACGGAGCGCTAAACTGAAGACATAGTACCTACGTCGTTTCTAATAATAAAAGGTAGGCACCTTTTATTATTTGGAAAAATAAATGTTAATTTTTCGGGCAAGCCTGACTTTAGGGGTATGAATATTCCGCCATGAGGGCCCCTAGGCTTGCCGGGCCCCTAGGCCCGGGCCTTGTGGGCCTAGGGGCTAATCCGGGCCTGCTGGTATCTGGTCAGTATCTGGCGCAGCGCTTCAGCATTGTCATTGGTATTGTTATGGATCGGTTGAACTACCTGTAGATTACTTGCAACAGTCTGCAGTTATTACAATTGTAAATACTAGTTCTAATTTGGTTATCTTTATCTATATCTTTAATATTATTAAAAAAAGGAAAGATTTGATTGTTTGTTAGTTTGAATTGAATGGGACCGATTAGAAATTCTTTCACCATTAGATTCATATTTATTATCACTGACGAACATGGTCAATAGAATTTTTCAAAAAAGTTAAAGATCCGTATGAAAACTCCGAAGTGAGAAACTCCTTTCGAAGCGAAACCTCTGCGGTTGTGAAAGAAGTTTTTATTACACCAAGAATAGATCGAAGACAAGAGGATCCTATCAGTTGTCACGTACAAACGTACGTCTATAAGAAGGAGCTTGTTCTACTAAGGCCTGGATGGACATGCTACTATAAAAGTATGTTTGTTTGCTACTATGCTCTTTTCCTCTTCTGCATTTGCTCGAATAGAGACAGACCTAGTAGAGCATACTACTTTCTAGTTCGTCTTAGATACAAATGATTATTTGACATTTATCAAAATCGAAAAGACAGAAAACAGTTACAAAATAGTCGGTTGTTGGAAGTCAAAAAGAAAACATTTTCAACTATAATAAAAAAGTATGGATAGCATCCTGTCAAATCAAACTTGAATCCTAACAATGGCGGAATGACATTGAGTGTCATTGTATATCGAGATGCCAACTGAAGAAAAATTTACCCAAAATTTTTATAAATATTCTTCCTAATAATTGTTTACAAATGAATATGTAGATTATAAAAAATCTACGTAGGTACTGCTTTAGCCACGGTCATCGTCTATTAGACCTACTTTTTATAATTTTCAATTTACGCCAGCGCTTTATGGTGCTAACTGCAGTGAATTTGATTATCCCACAAGCACAGAACAGAAAACTGTACTTTCCCGGGATCAAATAGTAACGTATTTGCTAATCGAAGAAATTTCACCAAAATCTGTTCAGCCCTCAGTGTATTCCAACTCTCCGTTCACTGTCTGATTTTAGTTTGAATAAACTATTCTTTGTGCCTATTAACTGGCTGAAAACTTTTTTCTGCCTGATGCTTCGCATGCGTTGTTCCTATGGAAATGCCTAACCAAAAATCAAATAAAAATTACTTATTTAAAAGTGGCAATAAGCAGCCATATATTACGATTGTTACTAGGAAGATCAATTAAACGTTCCTAATAATGAAAAAATATACATTATTCTCATATTCATTGTTTGATAAATAAGAAATAAAAATTTATGGATACATAAATATTATTAATTTTAATTGAGCTATTTTGGAGGTTAGCTTAAATAAACACTATAATAATTCGTCTATCAAAAGCTAAGCTATTGTATTGATATTACAAACAGAAATTCAATATCATAATTATATTTCAAATAATACATATTATTATATAGATAACCAGAATGATATAGAAATGCATATTTACCTGATTCATAATTTAAAGTCAATAAAATATGAGAATTCAAACTTTTTTAATATCCTCCCAAACTTACCGGAAAATTTACATGTTTTCATGTTGGCAAGACTGGCTACATTTTGTGCTTTTATTTTGATTTTTTTGTTGATAATAATTTTGCGTCAAATCGAAGAAATAAGTTGGTGAAATAAGAAATTTACCTAGGAAATGTGATCCGGTGTTTTTTATTGACAAACCCATTGTGATTTTTGCAACATCTGACCACACAAGACGGCGTTTTCCATTTATTTTGGTTTGTTTACAATGGGGTTCATCAGTTGGTGTCTATAGCCGTAATGGCGAGGGCCAGCATACTATTTGATTGATTGGCATGCTTGCTTGATTGGAGTGCTTCGTTTTATTTTGTTCTGATACTCCTTCCGTACTTATTTATAGTTTCATGTATAATAAGATGGAAATAAGTCACTGTAGCTACGAACTTTATATTTTAACATTATTATCTGCTACTACAGTGCACACTCACTGAAGATATGTAAATGTACCTACCTAGTGAAGTTTGGTATGCATATAATCCGCGAGGATAGAAAATTGTCAAAAATTAAAAATTACCTACACTGCAATTTTGGAAATAAACTTTTAATGAAAAAAATATCGTGACATCGACCAACAAACATTATAAATCTGTCCAATGACGGACTTACTTAAGCAAATAGCAAGCTGGCAAGAACGAACCTCTTTATTGTAGCAGTTTGTGTGTCAGTTTTTAGTGCAGCCTTATGCAGCACCTTTTCGAAGGTAGTATGCTTTATGCCACATTTGTTTTTCTTTTGATACATGGTTCATTTAAAAATAAACAGGCGAAAAACCGCTATAGCCATATGCCTAGTCTTACCTAAGTTACTGGTCAGCCATTTTATTTTTGCCTCTAAATAAATAAATAATAAATAAATCATTTATTTCAGGCAACATAAGAACAGTTAACGATGGTAAAAAACTAAGTTTTTCAAGAAGAAATAAATAAAAAAAAAAGTAGGAAGTGTATTCCAGCCATAACCTATGGATTGGCGTAAGTCAAAAACGATACAATTGGTATTCCAGTGGTTTTATAATAGAACGTAACTCTTTGACTGGAATCAAAGAGAATAAAACCACTACGTTCTAGATTCCAAAGAGAATAAAACCACATAGATTCCAGTAAGAGTAACGGTGGAATTAATAGCTGTTGATTTTGAGGTTGGAGTTCTGAAAAACTGAGATTTATTTTAATCCAAACAATGCTAAAATTTTCTTGTTTACCTGCTCGTCTGACAAAACCATGTAAGTTTAAAATACGTGTACCGAGCTAGATCACGGCTTCTCCCTCCATGTTTTTGGAATTAGGTCCAAGGGTCCAAGGAAGGCCTATCCAGTAAAAGTCGCAAGTATTCCACGAAATAAAAAAATAAAATGAACGCAAGACAATGGCTTTCGCTTTTTCATTTAGTATTTTTTTATCTGGGACGGTACGGCAGCACCCATGTAATCAGAGGAGATACAGTGTAGGTAGTTTCTTTTAAAATGTCAGCTTTTAGAAGAAAAAACATTTTGCCATTAAAATGTTTTTAGTCAAGCTTGAGTAGCGTCTTAAAATGAATAAAGTAGGTAATATTTTTTTGATGTCTATCAATTCATTCCTTTGTAGGGATCATTTTATTATTTATAACGAATGAAAAAATCTGAACAGAGGAAGAAATCAAATTTGATAAAATGTTTTCACATTATTTTTAGTAGATTTCTTGTTTGGTACGAAACGGTAGGGGAGACCAGGTATGAAAGTAACACTGTTCAGTTTTCTCGGAATATCTTAGACAACTTTGTGAATATCAAAATTCTAATCAATACACATAATAGGCCAGTCGTTCGGCTATCTTTACACATCTGATTAAATGTTGTAACTATTATGGATTTTGAGAAAATCGACCAAATAAAAGATGTGGATTGTTACAACCATCCCTAGGGGTAGGGATAATTGTAACAGTGTGTCGGGATGATTGTAACACTGTAAATAAATACTTTAATCAACATATATATTAATTATCAGCCTTTTAGGTAATGCAGTAATATCCCAATTGTTAAAATAAAATCAAGTTTTAAAAGAAACATAACAAAAACTTCTAAAATTATGAGGCAAACAAAGAAATCTTCTAAAATAATAAAAATTCTTTCATGATCAAATATCAATTATGAAGCAAACATATTTTTTCTAAAATTATCAAAATGAGATGATGAATGTGATATGAGAATGTCCACATGAGAAATAATCACGATTGAAAAAAAAAAAAACATTCAAAACTTACTTTAAGGCATTTTTTCTGGCACAAACTCGTAACTTCACAACCTCACTGCACAGTGCACAGCACTGCGAGCGTTACTTAGGTATAGGGGCATTTAAAATGGCCCATATCCATCGAACAGACTGTCAGTGTAGGCAATCTAGTTTGTTCAGTAACTAATTTGTTACGATCATCCCGCGTTACTTTCATACCTGGTCTCCCCTAAACTATCTTAATAGATGTTCAGTATGGCCCCCATGTTGCTGTATGCAGGTCTCTCTTCTAGTTATAAATAAATAAAAAAAAAAAGGTTCTTTATTCTTTATTCAAAATTAGTCCATACATTACACATTACAAAAATAATAAAAGTTATGGGGCTGCCATACTGTCCCAGTTAAAAAACACTATGTGTAATGGACGCTACGAAGAAACAAAAAAAAAGTTTTGGAATTAACCACACTTTTATAACATCCCTTCCACTAATAATAGTGGGGGTATCCCATGGTGGGGGAAAACTGTCTGCTTTGTAACGTCACATTCGACACCCAAAATATACTTGAAGTACGAACGCAGCGCATACGCAGGCCTGGGACTGAGTATTCCCACAACCTGAGTTCATCATTATCATCATCATCAGCCCATCTTAGTCCACTGCTGGACATAGGCCTCCCCTAATGAGCGCCATAGCGCCCTGTCTTCAGCTTGTCGCATCCAGCATCTGCCAGCAGTGTTCGCAGATCGTCATCCCGGAGGGCGTCATACACTAGGTTTACCGAGTCGCGATCTCCACTCAAGAACACGTTTAATCTGGGTTACCCCGAGGTTTATTTTATATTTATTTGGAAGACAGACAGTGCGTCTATACTTAATGCATAGAATATGTTCAAAAAAGTTTGGGATCCGCATGAAAAATTCAATTTTTATTAAATACCCGTGCCCGTGCGAAGCCGGGGCGGTCTGCTAGTAATATTATAACGAGGCAAGATTCGATTATGTGTTTGGTTCAATTTAATTTGCTCCGAAAGTACTGGACGGATTTGAAGATTTTAATTTTTCCTGATGAACATAGGCTATTAAATATTTAAAAAATACTTAGAGATCCATATGAAAACTTCAATTATATAAAACGTAAGTGTACTTTTTTGAAATCACGGAAAATTAAGGATTCTAATGGTGAAAGAATTTTTCAAATCAGTGCAGTAGTTTCGGAGCCTATTCAATTCAAACAAACACACAATCAAATCTTTCCTCTTTATAATATTAGTATAGATATAGATAATGACAACAGTGCGACACGATAACTGTATGATGTTTGACCCACAGATGCTCCGCCATTTCCGGAGCTGTCACATTTGACAGCTAGATACGGCACCAAATCTACAGTCCCTCGTGAAGATTCCCCGCCCTCTGTGAAACTCAAACCGCTGACGAGGAAAGGTATGCCTATTGTTTAGTAAATATGGAACAAAATTATTGGGATGATATTTAATTTCCTAGAGACAATACAATACAATACAATACAATACAATACAATACAATACAATACAATACAATACAATACAATACAATACAATACAATACAATACAATACAATACATTACAATACAATACAATACAATACAATACAATACAATACAATACAATACAATACAATACAATACAATACAATACAATACAATACAATACAATACAATACAATACAATACAATACAATACAATACAATACAATACAATACAATACAATACAATACAATACAATACAATACAATACAATACAATACAATACAATACAATACAATACAATACAAATACACTTTACTGCACACCAAGATAGGGTAAAACAGTACAGTAAAACATGAACACAAAAACTGTTACAAAACTGTACAACGGGCGGCCTTATCGCTAAAAGCGATCTCTTCCAGGCAACCTTTGGATGGACACGTATCTATTGTACAGGTATAGACGGTGGCGTATTAGACCAATGTATACAGTAGGGCTTACGCAATAGGTATAATAAATTACTCACAGGTTATAAAGACGGTGATGGAAAGCGCGACCAAAAACCTGGTACCCCGGTGAAAAATCCCACTTCCCCCTTCGACCGCAAGGGAAGCAAGCAAGGGCTTTCAAGCATCAAGATCAAGGCTAAGGGGGTCCAACATGGAGCTTTTGTGCAAATCGTATCGCAGTATGCTCATGTAAGTAACATCTTGCATACAACAATAAATTCTTTATCTATATATATATCTTTATCTTTAACTTTATCTTTATCCTTATCATTATCCTTATCCTTATCCTTATCCTTATCCTTATCCTTATCCTTATCCTTATCCTAATCCTAATCCTTATCCTTATCCTTATCCTTATCATTATCCTTATCCTTATCCTTATCTTTATCTTTATCCTAGTCCAGTGGCGTAACTACAGGGTGGGAAGTCGGCAATTGCCACGGGTTCCAGCGGGAAGTGGCCCCTGGTCCTCTGACCGCTCAGCATAGCTTGTGACTAGATGATGCTGTGTGGATTGTCCAGTATTCTTTTTTTTTTTTTCAGGTAATAGATGGTTATGTGGACAACCATGGACAACAATACCCGAGTCAGCTTTCTACATGGTTGGCAACATTGAGGAGGGTTCCAGAAAGCTCAAGAACTAACATAAAGAGTCCGCATGCTAACTAGAACTTTGTTGAATGTTGAAATAAAGTTTAGAGGTTATTTTTAGTTGGGTTTTTTTAAAAGCTTCGATGGCTGTTAAATATGGGTAATAGATTGTTATGGTTATGGGTGACCGTGGGATGATTTTTGTTTTCG
Organism: Eupithecia pulchellata; assembly: GCA_963931895.1. Taxonomy (NCBI): domain Eukaryota; kingdom Metazoa; phylum Arthropoda; class Insecta; order Lepidoptera; family Geometridae; genus Eupithecia; species Eupithecia pulchellata. Next base: position 4,407,021 of record OZ007550.1, on the reverse strand, counting down.
ACAACCATTAAAGTTAATATGGAACAGTAATTTACCGCAAGTCGTTAGATTTTAATTATATAATTTATATTATAATAAATGTTTTAATTGTTGCTAGACATGAACTTATTATTTTATTAATCATTTTATTGTTAAGTATACAGAGCAGAAGACAATCGCATCGAACGAATAAAATGTAAATATACGGTTTTATATAAACCGTAGTACCTATTATACTATAGGAAAGCATAAAATAGGTACCTATTAAATTATAAAGTGCTGTTAAAAGGTTAGATTATAATAATCATAATCGAATAAATACATTGTAATAATTTATACAATCAATACCTACATAAAAAATTTAAAAAAAATAAGTAGGTACTTAAGTATTTTACCTCTATAGGTACCATACATGTACCATATTTGACTTTTATAGAAATACCCGGAACAAACATCGCAGATCGTATTAAACATTTGGCGCCACAACGGTCGTCAACATCATGTTATTTCCTTACCTACCCATTTGAGGAAATTTTGTGGAATCTTTAGCAGCAGGTACATCAATATGGCGACAGGAAAACCAACAAAAAGATAGGTAAATACATTGCAAAATAGTAAAACTGCCTTGTAGGTACACTCAGCAGCAATAAGATGTTAAAATTCACTACATAGTTAGTATGTTCACTACACTACAAAGTTATAAGACAACTAGTGGTCCGCCCCGGCTTCGCACGGGTATTAAACAAACATTTCAGAAATTATACACACTAACACGATGGGTTTCACAGTTTTTATACGAATCCCTTACTTTTTTATCAGCATTGGGGTTTTTGACATTGACTCGACATTCCATAACTGACACTGGCCGTCGAGAAAAAGCAGCGCTTCCCGCAGTCTGTCCCTATGTATGCTTAGATCTTTAAAACTAGGCGGATATTGATGTGTTTTTTAATAATAGACATTCAAGAGGAAGGTATATATTTATTCATTCATTTATTTATTTATTTATTTATTTATTTATTTATTTATTTATTTATGTATTTATTTATGTATTTATTTATTTATTTATTTATTTATTTATTTATTTATGTATTTATTTATTTATTTATTTATTTATTTATTTATTTATTTATTTATTTATTTATTTATTTATTTATTTATTTATTTATTTATTTATTTATTTATTTATTTATTTATTTATTTATTTATTTATTCACAAACGTACATCTATTTTGACGGGAACACCCAATGCAATAGAGTACAAAATTTAACATTAAAAAGCATTACATAGTAATATAAAATATTACAGAAAATCATATAGGCATATGTATGTATAACATGTATTATTATCAGGATTGCACCCGTGCAAGGCCGGGGCCGTGTGGTGCCGGCATAGATATTCACCACTCCCACTCTTCCCGTGGGTGTCGTAAGAGGCGACTAAGGGACACACAGCGGGGGGCGGGCAGCAGCGCCCTCTGCAGAACAACTCCACCGAACTGCGATCCCCAACCCGCATGCCCAGTAAGGATTATGGGCAATAACCCCCAGATGAAATAACGCCACCTTTGGCGCACATGGGAGGCCTATGTCCAGCAGTGGACTGATATAAGCTGATGTTGTTGTTGTTGAGGCCGGGCCGGGTCGCTAGTAAGATGCTATTTGATGACCACTTTGTCGAATAACGAAAATATGGTATGATGGAACTCTGCTAGAATCCAAGTTATTTTATGCCAACGAAGACAAATGTAAGATAATAATGCCATGAAGTATTATGATTAAGGCGCTATGGCGCTCATTAGGGGAGGCCTATGTCCAGCGGTGGACTAACATGGGCTGATGAAGATGATGAAGTATTATGGTTACGAAAATGAACTTACCAATGACTTAAAAAACCAACATAAGCATTCGTCGCGTATTTTAATTATTATTATTAAAAAAGTTGGAATATCTGTTATGTTTCCTCTTACAAAAGCCACCAAAAGTAAATAAAAAAAAAATGTTTCCCCTTATAACAACAGTGTGATGGTTAGGTACCACAAGAAGGAAAAACGGTCTATTAATAGCGTACCTACTTGTATACGCGCAGTGAAATATATTCTTAATATCATTATTCGAGCTCAAAACGAACGAAAGAATGAAATTATGAATGAAAGGTTTCAAAATCAAACATCATTTCAAACTTCTTCGATTATGATGATGGTGTCGTAGAAAAAACACCATTATTGCATTGGTTTTGTAAACTGATTTTGTTTGTATAGGATAGAATAAAAACAAGGTCTCAAGCAAGATTATTTTTTTTATTATATTTCTTCCTAGAGCACATCTTTATGCTGATGACTTTACCTGCCTAAACATGTTTCTGAGTACGCTCAGCGTCACAAGGACTTTTAATAATGTAATAAGTAGGTACATCCCTAGGTACTGAAATTTTTTCCACAAGCTATTTCTACAAATTACTTACTTCAAAATATTACGAAGCAGCATGGTTTCCTACAAAATGAAAATAAACGGTTTTGCGGTTCCTGTATTTTTAGTAGGGTAGGGCGGGTCTAGTTGTGCATAGGGGCAAGTTGGGCAATTGAAATATCTCGAAAACTATTCAAAAATAAAGTGAAAAATTGCTCAACTAGACCCGCCCTACCCTAGGTAAGTAACACTTTCAACCACAGTTGGTCTGATAAGCCTTTAATTTTTTACAAGAAACACGTTTTCTTTGGTGGAGACTGCGACTCGGCAAATGTAGTATAGAATGCCCTCCGGCCAGGTGGGATGACGATCTGCGAAAGCAGGCAGATGCTGGATGCGACAAACTGACGACAGAACGCTATGGCGCACTTAAGGGGAGGCCTCCCAAGTAGCACAAACCTGCATTATAAGATATCACACAAGGTCCACGTCGGTAACTTCAGCGTTTAAGAAGAGTTATTAGAGTACACTCGAGCTGCAATAGCTCACAATTACGCATTCGGCTGTATATAAGCACTATATGGCGTCACGGAGACAACACTGTAATGTTGCGAGTGTTAATATAGTGTTACAGTTCAGTGTTATACAGCTCTTAGGAATCAATAATACTATCAGCTGCATTATAGCACTTTAATGGACCAATACAAGCCTTCTATTCAGCTATATTCTGAATAGAAGGCCACATGTGGCCCTTAAAACGCTTGCATTTTAAGAAAGAACATGTGAACTACTATAATGCTTGCAGTTATACTGTGACTCCAATTAACAACAATATAATTCGTCTTGCTGCACAAAGTGGAACTTTAATTATGTTAATCAGCTTGTTACATGCAATCGTATAATAGCACTATAACAGCCCACATGATCACTATGGGTGAATTCTTATGATGCTAAAATATAGCAAACTGCTTAATAACAAATCACAAGTGACCCAAGATCCCGGTTAGAGCTGAATACTTGTACTTGCGTAGGCAATTAATCTACTAATGCAGTTAAATGAGTTCATGAAGACTGTTTATTTCAGCGCCCCGTATAGGATTATATAGACTTGTGGTATTGAATATCGAAATGTAGAAATATAAACGTAGAACAGGAGGAATACGCCGAAAAATTACTGCAGAATACTTGAGAATTTTAAATAGAGATACGGGAACACTGATCAAGCTACACGTTTGATGAATAATGAGTCAAGGGGGAGTAAAATTTTAGAACGGCAGGGTTCCCGATCCGCAACTGTTTGTGTAGAAGGACGTGCAGATTTAGATGGACAGAGCTCTGCAAGTATACAGCAAATATTAGAAGATAGTGGTTCCGTATCTTGCAGTAATGACAGATAGATATCTCTAATGTTTCTGAAAATTCAGACAGTGACAGTGTGTGTACTGAATATGATAAACAAGAAAAATGACGTGAAAACATAAGCAAATGGGCAATTGAAAAAATATATCTTATTATTTTTATTTATTTTTTATTATTAATATTGCATATATCAAGCTTCGCTAACATAGCGGCTTGATTGGAAAGAATGGTTTGTATATCTCCCGTGTTGATAACTTGTAGTGTGTCTTGCTGCTGGAGTGCTTTTTCGCTGGCGGATGTTTGTGAATTATCCTGTAATATAAAGTAAGTAGGTAGGTATATGACTAAATAATAAATATGAAGGACGTTACACACAGCGCTTTAATTTAATTTTATAAATTACGGATCCCTAAATTTTCTACAGAGTTTAGTGGTTCACTGTAAAATATTTGCGTACTTGTTACCCGCTATTAAGCTTGTGGCTGACTTGTTTCACACAAGAACTACTCTTTTCAGCTCATTGCTGATGTATGTACCACGAGTGAATACATATACAGCCCATAGCATTTAATTGTGATTAATAAAGTGCACATTGCTTGTCTGCCATTTTTATGTTCTAACCTATGAATATGAATATATTTACAGTTTATATCTTTCTCTACAACGAAAATAACAACTGGATTTGAAGAGAAAATCTGTGATTTATGAGTAAACAGCTTATTGTCAAATAACATGGACAGAATAATAAGATTTCTGTTTTATTTTTTTATCATGATCAGCGCATTTTAAATTATAATTTTCAAGTAAACGGTACTATTTTGAGAGCGCATGAAAATTTTCATCTATATTTATATGATATTTGACAGTAAAAATGCTTTCCCATTCGAATTTTACGCGTTTAGAAGAAAAACTCAAGATTTTACTTACCGAAAACAATATCAACATCACAAAACACTTGTCAAATTGTTTCACTTGGTAGCAAGTAGGGGCGAGAACGTGAAAATTATTCACAATTTTGCAACTTGTGAATTTTCAACTCCATAAAAGCGTTAATAAGATCCTGGTCTGTACTTTGTGCTGCATAATAGGTAACACAAACTCTGATAATCAGCATTGTGCTGTATAATAGGTAACACATACTTTGATATTCAGCCAATGTTCAGCTCTTGGGGTGACTGTTACCTTTAATAATGCTCAAATAATGCTGATATACAGCAATCAGTTACGTTATTCAGCCTATAGCTGTTTAATTTGTGCCCAAATCAGAGTTATATCAGCTGAAACAGCGCTGCTAACGCTCTTATTCAGCAGACTTGTACAGCTAAGGATTCTATTGTGGACAGTTATTCAGCTTTTATACAGCACTTTTGTGTTACTTGGGCTATGTCCAGCAGTGGACTAATATAGGCTGATGATGATGATGATTATGACAAGAACATTGATTGGTATCTTGGGATTCCGATTGATCCTATTGTTGAAGTTTTCATGTAAAAGGTAATTATTTGCACAGTAACTTTTTTTTAAATTTGTGAATGAAGATTATCTCTTTTTCCACACTTTTCCTTCATCATAAATTTTCAATCACAGATTTCCGATAGAACCTCCGTGTCTATCGGAAATCTATGATTGAAAATTTATGATGAAGGAGAGAAAGAAAATAATTTTATTTACATTAAACAACCAACTGAAATATTTAAGATTTAATTAATACTTTTTTATAACTTATAGACCTCCGTTTGACCACGATCTCACCTGATGGAAAGTGAAGATGTGGCCGACGGTGGATCATGCAGGTCTAGAAGAGACACATTTTTGTTCGTAGCATAAGTTTAGGGCATGTGCATTTTGCAAATTTGTGGTAGAAACCTAGATAAATAAAATTTTTATTAATAGCATATCAGTTACTAGTATCTGATCTGCGTCATGGTGAAAATATGCGCAAACTACAATCATTTCGGTATTACATTTTTATAATATTGAATTTTTTAATTTTAATTTGCCGTGTGGTGCCGGCATAGAATTTCACCACCTTAACTCTTCCCGTGGGTGTCGTAAGAGGCGAAAAAGGGAAACACAGCGGGGGGCGGGCAGCAGCGCCTTCTGCAGAACAACTACACCGAACTGCGATCCCCAACCCGCCCAGCGAGGGGATTATGGGCAATAACCACCAAATAATGATGCCATCTATGGCGCTCATTAGGGGAGGCATGTCCAGCAGTGGACTATTATAGGCTGGTGATGTTGATCTTTAATGTTATTTCCTCCATGGCCGGAACGGAAAGTACATAAACAGCATAGTATCTATACTAATATTATAAAGAGGAAATATTTGATTGTTTGTTTGAATTGAAGGCTCCGAAAATATCGACCGATTTGAAAAATTAATTCACCATTCGAATCCTAAATTTTCCGTGATGAACATAGGCTATAGAATATTTTGCAAAGTTAGGATCCGCATGAAAAATTAAAATTTTAAATAGCTACCCATGCGAAAGCCTGGCGGCGGAATCTAATACCTACTAAATAAAACAGCTAAACATTTCTAATGCGGTAAATGCGGGCTGTGTTTAAACGACTTTTACTTAAAATAGATGTATCCTTTTATATTTTATAAATTTTCCACTTTATTATAAAACCCATGATCTAAGTTTATTTCATATCATAGGTTATTATATAAATATCGGTCTGACTGTATTCATATAACTGGATTCTTAATATATCAGTTTGTTTTTGAGCTCCACCGCATACAGACCTAGACCTTGAGTTGACTACGAGGCAAGTTCGTTTCCTCTGAGGTAACCTGTTTTTAAGTGCATTATGGTAAGTTTTTAAAATATCTACTCATTCTATCTATATTGTCTATACCAATATTATAAAGAGGAAATATTTGTTTGTTTGTTTGAAATGAATAGGCTCCGAAACTACTGGACCGATTGATAAATTCTTTCACCATTAGAATCCTAAACATTATAATGAACATAGGCTGTAGAATAATTAAAAAAAAAATATGGATCCGCATGCAAAATTCAATTTTAATTAAATACCCGTGCGAAGCCGGAGCGGCCCGCTAGTCTATACTAAATAGGAAAGATTTGATTAAATAATATAATGTTGGACAATCCACACAGCATCTAGCCCCAAGCTAAGCAGAGCTTGTGTTATGGGCACTAGATAACTGATATACTTAATTCAATAGATTACATAGATAGCTATTTTTTATTATACGTAGAAAGGACCGGAACACCCTGAACAAATAACTGCAGATTGTATAAACTATTGTCCAGAGACAGGAATCGAACCTCCTGCGTCGCAGGCTGACCTTCGCCCACCGCGCTACAGAGATCGTCACATTTTGATTCTTTGTTTGTTTGTATTGGCTCCGAAACTACTTGTTCGATTTCAAAAAATCCTTGACGTAACTTAATTTAATTGTACATAGCAACAGCAGATTTATAAAAAAGTATTTGATCGATTTGAATTTACTACACTTCTAAGTACGTTTAGTAAATTCAAGTACATTTAGAATAATTTCACATAATTTTAGCTTCCGACTGGAGTCGGAAGCGTCCCCAAGACGCTGGCTGAAATACTATACTTAAGCTAAGTGCTTGCCGTGTTGCGAACTGCGATCCCCAACCCGCATGCCCAGCGTGGGGATTATGGGCAAACCCCCAAACGATGAATAATGCCATCTATGGCGCTCATTAGGGGAGGCCCAGCGGTGGACTATTATAGGTTTATGATTGTACTTCTTGACATTAACCTATTTTTGACTATTAATATTATTGTTTATTGTATTGACTAAGCAAGTGACTTTTTATAATTATTATTGTGACATGTCCCTTTTAATGTAATTAGTTTTTTTTTTTATAATGTTTGACGTCTTCGAACATAGCTCTGTTAGTCAAATTAAATTGAATAAACAAAAAGGGCAAAAAGCCTTTACTAAATAATAAAATTACAATGATCTAATGGATCTAACTAAATAAAAAAAAGTAGTATTTACAATTGAAACAATTGAGCTAACTGTAGACTGTTGCGAACAAACTACAGGTAGCTACTACATAAATAAAATGATGAAGTGTTTTCAGATGTTCAGGATCACCACCATACTTCCACTTCTCTGCTTGGTCTGTCTGTGCTGCCCTCAAGAAGCACCAGTCGAAATCGGAGGCGACTTGGACGCGATCATGGCGCATTTTGGGCAGAACCCTACGCCTGATGTTGTTAATGAAGTTACACAAGGTAAACCAAATATTTAGCTTTATGTTTCTTTTATGGCATAGGTACCTACTTGAGGCCTGTGACGATAGCGTGATTAATTACATGAAAAAAGGAATATTCCCGTAGAAAGAAAGAAAATACTACTTTTTTACCCATTAACAAAAAACAAAAAGTATGTATACAAACTAAATAAGATACCTACACAAAAACAGAAGAGAGAAAAAATCGAATAGTCTTAAAAATAGGGTAAAAAAGGGTCCCCACCTCAGCATGTGTAGGATTCGGCCTGATGCTACGCTGGTTTTCAGGGGTTTTCAGGCGGAGCTAGGAGGTAGGTACCTACTTATTGTCTTTGACAGAAGATTTGTTTGTTGTCTATGACAAAAGATTCTTTTCCCTAACCGTGAGACGGTACATCGTTTCATTTCGTGCGTTTTTATATAAATGTTGTGCATGCCTATTAGAAGTAGGTACATAGGAATGCTATACCTACTAAGATTTTTATAGCTGTATTAATAGTTAATGTTTTATTTTGTGTATTGTTGGCATTGCCTTCTTACACAAAAACATTATGAATAAAATCCGCGTTATTTTAGGTACATAGATACTAACAATTGTTTTTTTCGTCCGCAGCTCCGAAACAAGAGATGAACGAGCCGGCGATAGCTGAGAATACTACATAGTGATATGGACTATATAAATAAACTTATATTTTATACTTGAGGAAAGAATTGATTATTGGTTTGGATTGAATAGGCTCAGAAATACTGGACCGATTTGAAAAATTCTAGCATGAGAAACCTACATTGTCCTTCATGAACATATGCTATAGAACCGATAAATATAAAAGTACTTAGGTATTTGTTAACTATTTGATTTTTTTACATTAGTTTTGAGGTTATGTAAAAAAATATATCTAGGTACTTACCTAACTGCAAAAGTAAGATGTAGGTAGTACCTATAACTTTGCCATTTGTAGGTACTTATTTCCATAGGACCTGTAAGTTCTTAAATCAAGCTAAACCGTTGTTAACCTCTAAACACCCCCCCCCCCATCCACTTCCCGACCTCAGACCGCTCGTTAATAATTTTTCCTTTACTTTTTGTTATATTTTGTCGGTCTTCAGAAAAGAAATCGTATTTTTTTGACTCTGTGGAATTAACGGTAGTAATAAAATGTATTTCACTGCATAATAGTTTTATTTCATAACAATTCTAAGCATATTATCTATATAATAACCAAATAATTATTACATTAACTCATGAATATACAAACAGTTACTGCACATTCAAGCAAGCTAGTCAAATGAGTAGATAAACGGATTCCGTTTATCTACTCCATGCCGTGTGGTGCAGGCACAATTTCACCACCCCAACTCTTCCCGTGGGTGTCGTAAGAGGCGACTAAGGGAGACACACCGGGGGGCGGGCAGCAGCGCCCTCTGCAGAACAACTCCACCAAACTGCGATCCACAACCCGCATGCCCAGCGTGAGATTAGTGGCAATAACCCCCAAATGATTAATAATTAGGGGAGGCCTATGTCCAGCAGTGGACTATTATAGGCTGATGATGTGCTATAGTGCGTTGTTTACATTTCACTTATGATATGACAGATGCACGCCTATGAAGTTCCCTTATTTTGTTACCAGGTAAATAATAAAACCTTATTGAAAGAATACAAAGTTCATAGACATCGTTTTTCGTAAAAAAAATCATGTAACAATTGTTTTTTACTCTGGTTACCAGTAGTTAGAATTTTATGAAAATAATGTGCAATTTTATTGATTTCACAACTAAAACAGTAGAAATGTTACTAGATCGCTTTCCTTTAAATAAAATTAAATATTTATTCGTTTTTTTAGCTACACCGAATAAATATTTAATAATAAGTAGGGACAATAAGAAAAGTGCAATGGACACGTTCTTAATGATATGTTATATAAAATTAAGTTAAAAAATTACCCATTAGCCAAATACATGCTACATTGTAATATCATTCTTGTGTATTTATATATGTAAATAGGTTAGATATCAACAAAAAAAAAAAAAAAAACAAATTTGTTTTAGCTAGTGAATGTCCAAAAACTGTTCGTATGTGAAAAATCCACCTTAATTGTCTATTTCTATATAAATAAAAAATTATATAATTTACTTAAAACATTAACTTAGTTCGTAATAAACACTCGTATAGGAATTTCAGGATACAATTTTAGTTTCTGCCAGAGCACCTATGTCCATTTTTGTCTGGTGGAGATCGCTCTTGAGCGATAAGACCACCAATTGCCACAGTTCTTACATGAATAGATTTTTTTAAGTGTGTAATAATATTAAGAATTTTCTATATATGCATGTAAAATTATATTACAATAAATAATGCTGGACAATACACACAGCATCATCTAGCCCCAAGCTAAGCAGAGCTTGTGATAGAGTGACATACTTATTAGGTACATTATACAGGATGTCCGATAATGACGACCTCTGTGGCGCGGTGGACGTAAGTACGCTTGCGACGCAGGAAAATGCGCGTTCGATTCCCTTCTCGGGGCAAATGTTTGCACGATAATTATGCAGATTTGTTCCGGGTGTTCTGAACGGTCTGTTATGTATAGTAAAAAAAACAAGTATCAGTCTAGTACCCATAACACAAGCTCTGCTTAGCTTGGGGCTAGATGACGCTGTGTGGATTGTCCGGCATTATTTATTAATAGATAACCATAACCACTTAAGTACTTATACGGGGCACCACTGCATCTTTCGTACTTGTATTTCTTTAGGTCTATTAGATTTTTTGCTAAGTGGCCACAAGTATCTTCGTGGTTATCAATTCATCACCGGACACCCTGTATAAAGAAAACATTTGGAACAAGCATCTGCGATGGAACAAGCATTTGCCCTGAAGCGGGAACCACCTACATCGCAGGCGGACCACCAAACGCACCACAGAGGTCGTCCAATTAACTAAATATTTCAAATTGCAGTTAGTCCCTAATTCTTTTTACTTATTTACTAAAAAATATTTATCTATTCTACAATTTATTTTACAGGACGTACTATAATTTTTAAATCTATGATTATTATATAAGTCGCGTAGATAAAGATAGAGATTGAAAATGGCAGCTTCTTTGATACTGGCCCGGTTGATGGGATAATAATATGATCTCAGATCATATTCGATTAAATAAATCCAAGTATTTTCTATAGGTTTTTACCTACCTATTTGTAATTTTGTTTTTAATTTATTATTATTAATAGATATTGTATATTTTTTTATGAATTCTGTCTTTTTTAATTCTAGTAGTTAGTGTTTTGGTGTTCATCTGTAAGCTAACTTATTTTTATATTTTAACTTATATTTATTTTTATAAATAGTCTGAAGTCTGAATCATCTAATTGTGATAATTTTTAGGTACCATATTTTTTTCTATTTAGGTTAAAAAAGAATAAATTATTAAATCGATAAGTGCAATAAAAATGCATTATATATTTCAAATTTCGCGCGTAATTGGCTAAAACGCTGGACGCGATGTAATTTCCATGAACAGTGGCAAAAAAGGCAAAACACATGTCATATTTACATTAATCCCCCTTGTAACACTGTTTCTTTATTTCTGTTTTCTTTTGTGTTTATTTATTATTATTTTCTATTTTTTGTATCTTAATTGTTTTTTTTAGTTTAGTGTGTATGTGTGTTACTGGGTTTCAAATAAATTTTTTTTCTTTCATTTTTTTTCTTTCTTACATAACAAAGAATTCAAGTCGGCGCCATATTGCTTTACGATGTTTTTTTATCATTTAAGTAAAGTTTTATAGGTTTACCCTGTATAAAATAATAAAAAGATTTAAAAAAAAGTTTTATAGGTACTTGTATTCCAATCTTTACCTACGTCTGGCTGTAAAAGGCAGATTTAATATTCAATAAAACCTAACTATGGCAGTAATGAAGTAGGTACTTACATACCAACATACTATAAGTCAATATTTATGATTTATATGTAGAAATAAACAGCATTGTCATACAGCGAGGCAATGCAGCCTGCTTGGGGACGCGAACGACTGGTATATGGATCAGTTGAGCCCTGTAGATTGTTTTAAAATTGCCGACCCTTTAAAGTAAGACATTTAAAGGGTCGGGTACAACGCGCGTGTAGATATTTCCAATATTTTAGGCGTCCATAGACTGCGGTAACCACTTCCCATCAGGAAGGCCGATTGTTTATATCACAAAAAAAAATTGTCTATCTCTAGTTAAATCAAACCATCCACGGTTATCTGGTATCGCTTTAACGATAAGACCGCCAATTGTAAATATTATTGTGTTTTTTAATTATTATAATATGTGTGCTTAAAGTATTATCTATTTTACTTTTATATCATCCAACGAGGCCCCCTTACTTGATAATGTCCGTTCATTTCATACGCTGCCCTCGCCATAGAATGAGACGACAGCTGCGGCAACGGTTCTGTTATAACCGAACTAGATGGCATCAACCGGTTCGGTTCTACGGATTGGTTCGGATTCGGTTCTATCACGCTTTGAGTGAAGAGTTTCGGTTCCGTAAGATGACGGTTTGTTTCAGCCACCATGTTCTGTATACGACGGTTGGTTTCTACGATTTTCTGTGTAATCGTACATAGATTTTCATCAAACGACGAGTTAGTTGGTTCGTTGAATACCGAATAAACCGAACTATTCTTAATCGGGTCGGGAATAAAATTCGGTTCCGAGTTCTGTTTTAAATGCGGTATCTGATTGGTTTCTAAAGGGTTCAATTCTGTAGGAATATCTGATTCCGTATGAGTTTTAATATGTTTTAGCAAGCTGCCCTTTTGCGAGAAAGTTTTGGGGCATTTATCGCAAGCATGTGGTCTTTCGCCAGTATGGCTACGAGCATGCTGTAGTAAATTACTACTGGTAGTAAATGACTTTTTACATAAATAACACATATGTGGTTTCTCCCCTGTATGAGTTCTCATATGCTGCAACAAATTACTGCTTGTTGTAAATGTTTTAATGCACTCCGTACAAGAAAATGGCTTCTCACCGGTATGTACTTTAGTGTGCTGTAATAAATTACTGCTAGTCGTAAACGCTTTGTTGCACGTGTAACAAGCGTGAGGTTTCTCACCTGTGTGTATCTTGTTATGCTGTAACAGATTACTGCTCGTTGTAAATGCTTTAGGACATAAGCTGCATGTGAATGGTTTTTCTCCGGTGTGAATCCGTATATGCTGTATTAAGTTACTATTCGAAGCAAAGCTTTTACTGCATTCATAGCAGCTGTATGGTTTCTCTCCGCTATGAACTTTCATATGCTGAACTAAATTGCTTGTCGATGTGAATGATTTTTGGCACTCGTGGCATGTGTATGGTTTTTCGCCGCTGTGAACTCTCATATGCCCTTGCAAATAGCATTTCCTCATAAACTTCTTATCGCATTGCGGACAGTTGAACGGTTTTTCCCCGGAATGACTCTTTTCATGGCGCTGCAGATTAACTTTCTGTGTGAAAGTCTTGCTGCATAGTTTACAAGAGTATATAGGAGCGTCTCCGGTGTGGGATTTCATATGGCGCAAGAGATTGTCTCTTTGTGTGTAAGATCTAGGGCATTGGGTACATGAATACGGCTTTCCCCTGTGGACATGCATTATGTGACGGACAAGTTTGTTTCTTGTATCAAATTGCTTCTCGCAGACATCACAGCAGTAGAAGTCCGTTGTACGGTCAATAATAGGACTCACTTCAAAATGTTCGGGTTCATCATCAATTTCCTCATCGCTTAGAGGATCTCTTTCGATTTTCACGATAACAGTCTCTTGTCTGTTATCTGCTTCTTTTTCATCATCATTGATATCTTCCTCATTTTCCATTGTTTCTTCCTCATTTTCTAGTCTTTCTTCTTCATTTTCCATTCTTTCTTCTTCATTCTGGCTCTCGTCATCTTCACTTTCAAGTCTTTCATCTTCACTTTTGAATCTTTCTTCGTTATCAACATCTTCACTTTTATGTATATCATTATCAATGTCTTCGTCTTCACTTTTAAGTGTTTCTTCATTCCGTAGTCTTTCCTCTTTCATGTTCAGTCTCTTCTCTTGTCTGTACTCTTCATCGGAGCTCCGTTCTCTTTTCTTCTTGGGGAGGGTAGAGACAGATAGGTTATGAATGGCTCCTAGTTTGAGAACTAAGGATTCTCGAGTTGCCTGTAAATAATAAAATTAATTGCCAGTTTAAAAATATAACAAACTAGCATGTAAATTCAAACGCACGGAGACGAAGGAGGTTCGCTTGTGTTATGGGTATACTAGAGGTAGATAACTGATGTACAGTGCGCATCAGAATTAAGCCCCTTGTATACAAACTATTTTCGACTACTTCTAATTCCCTTGTAACTTGTCACAATTTTTCACATGCAAAACTTTATCAGGCCGCCGCTTAGGATCGAACTGCCCTTCCATAATACTCAAAGTCTGAAATTCCCAACAATAACAACTATTGTGTCCCACCCCACATACATAGAGATAGGGGGGTACTTTACTTATATGTGACGCGCACTGTACATAATACAATCGATTACATAGATAGATATTGTTTATTATATATTGAAAACAACCAGAATACCCGGAACAAATAACTGTAGATCATACAAACATTTGTCGTGAGGCGGGAATTGAAACCCTAACCTAAGCTAAACCTAAGCGCGTCGCAGGCGGACCTTCGCCCACCGCGCCACAGAGGTTGTACATACTATTTATATATTGTATTATATATTAAGTATATCAGTTATCTAGTACCCACAACACAAGCTCTTCTTAGCTTGTTGCTAGATGATGCTGTGTGATTATTCTAGCAATTATTATTTTTATTACATTGTACAACTGTTAAATTACATTCTACAATTAAAGAAAGCACTAAATTACCTCCATCTTCTTAATTTTCCAAGATCTATGTGCCATTTTTGGGATCTCTTGATATTTTGTCCATCAATCAGGATTCTGTAGTCTTTTGTTTATTTCTGTAAAACAAATGAAAACTTCTAAAACTTTGCTGTTCTCTTTTATATTAAGGCGCATACAGCACCTAAACTAGCGCCACCAACTACTTTATAACAAAGGAATTTTCAAAAATCCATCGTCCAGTTTGTGATACCTATCATAAGCTTTTTCTAATGCCTCTGTAATAGTTTTATTCTATTTAGTTTAGGAAGAGATACGAAAATAGATTTTGGTGGCCACCAAGGGCAACTTCGTATCTCTTCCTAAACTAAATAGAATAAAACTAATACAGAGGCATTAAAAAAAAGCTTATGATAGGTATCACAAACTGGACGATGGATTTTTGAAAATTCCTTTGTTAAGCAGAATAATAACATAAAGTAGGTGGTGGCGCTAGTTTAGGTGCTGTATGCGCCTTAATCTGTGGAAGCCTTTTTGGCCTTATTGTTAACTAAATTTTAATTATTCTAATATTTACCATAACACTGTGGTTTACCTCAATAAATATGATTAAGTTTATTTATGTTTATAAATAAATAAAATAAACTTACTAAATAAACTTAATCATATTTATTGAGGTAAACCACACCACATATTTTTTGAACGACTGATCGCTAAAGAAAGATGAATAAAAAAAAAAATAAAATTCTTGAGGTAAACCACAGCGTTACCGTAATTAAAAAAGGATTTTAATATTTTATGCAAAATGTCTGACTCTCTTTAGTGGATATTGAGTGAAAATGTGACAGACTATTATTATCATGTCATTTCCATGGTCACAAGCCATATAGCGACCCAGACCTTTGGGAGACATGTGTCCCACTCAATCACCGAGCCCGGCAACTGATTGCAACTTTTGACGACTATTGTAACTTCACTCTTATTAGGTATGAATAAGTTTTTTAAACTTTTAGGATCTGAACACATTATTATAAATACAGTACTAAACGTAAATAAACATGATAAATACCCGTGGATATTTATAGTAATATTATAAATACAAAAGTTTAGACATTCACCACTTCACACCTAAGGTAACTGATTGGACTGAAATTTTGCATAGATGTAGTTGATGCCCAGGAATAACATGATATACCGTTTAAGGCGAGCGAAGCCGCGGGTGGATAATATGTTTGAAGTAATGGTGTGTGAAGCAAAGCAATTAGGTAGGTAGTCTAAGCACGTAAACGTTTCCATGAAGTTTTAGTATATTCTACGGGATTACTAGTAACATAGCTATAAAAATAGTACATGTTGTTATAAAATAGTATACGAACCTGTGATAAACCGGGGCGGATCGTTAAATTAAGGTAGGTAATGGTCATTATAACTTGCGCTGTACACAAAGATGGTCACTGAAGGCTCGAAAGCTCTTACAAACACATATTGCATGCAGACTCACTTTTCCAAGAGATTATAGTTAAATGCATAGAGACTGAGCATGCAAATACAAGTATTTTACACGCATCGCAAATTTGGAGACGATTTATGCGCTGTATTTACTTAATTTTACGTAAAACTTCTTGCAAGTAAACTGAATCGTGAACAGCTTTGTTGCGAGTGTTGCCAACTTTGTTGGTGCTGCTGGTTCGTCATATAAAATAACAATTAACGCAGTTTTAATGTACTTTATTGCTGTTTTAACCTTGTTGAATAAATGTGATAGGCTAATTTTAATAAATAATCAATTTAGAACATGTATCATCCGATTTGTGTGGTTTTGACGATTTTTGCAAACACAAGAATGTTCACAAATGAGGAAAGACTTGCGCTGTTTCTATTAATAATGGAAGCAAGTTGGTAAGGATTAATTTGACAGCTGATAGAATACTTTCTGTTCAGAAATGTCTGAAATACCTTATAGAGGTGATTTTGTTCGACCAAAGAAATACTGTTTAACCCTAAGGTTTAATAAAACCTGTTTTTCCTGCCTCGATTGTATTGTATTCCATTCCATTTTAACATACATAAAAAAGGGGGCAGCCAGCCGCTCCTATCTAGGTTTATCTCAGAATGAGTGAAACGTTCCTAATTTATGGAAATTATACTATAAACATTTACCTATCTTGGATTTAAAAATCAGAATGCTGAAAAATTACCAAATACTAGATTTAGATTTTCATAAAGATATTAATGTTTTGCATACATTTTGCTATTAAAACAGCACACTTTTGTTGTTGCGTTTTTGTGAAATATAACTGCTAAGAAACTTAATAGGTACTTAACTAACTAATAACGTATTAATACTTCTATTTCTATACGTATCTTAATTTGTAGATTGGTTATTTAACTCGTAATTGGGCACTGGTTTCCGCAACTAGGTCACAGTGGGCCCTATTTTGCGTGTCGGGGCTACTAATCTTACCACTTCTAAATAAGTAAAAAAAGTTTTGTCGCTTAAAAATATACCTAATGCGCGTCTATCGCTCTGTATTTCTTAGAGACCGCACTGACTAGTATAGCGCCATTGCTCACTCTTAGCTGTTTTAGAAACACTCGAGATAGTCTAAGTAGGTAGTACTTTTTCTATTTTAAAAAGTTTGTGTACTTACCTACTAACTCCTATTATTCTAGTAACTACCTACTTACTGTAACTTATTAACGTGTTTATGTAGTTGGGTTAAATATAATTGAAGACACCTATTGTTCAAAATGGTAAGTTGATCTTTTTGCAATAAGCTATTGCAAAAAGATCTACTTACCAAGATTTTGAAGACTTTGCTCTTTATGTATTCGGGGTTAGTTGTGCGTGTGAATGAGGTGTGAATCGCCAATGTTTCGTGACAGCGACACAACCTTTATTTGATATTTTTAATTTGATAACGCAAATAGGTAACAGCTATGTGATTATAATAAAAATATAGTTTTTTTTTTCTTATAATTCGAATAGAACCAGAAAAATAAATCGAATATTCAAATACTAAAATTTTCGAATAGCCCTACCTACTCGAATAAATATAAATAATTTCGCTCTACATAGATAGGTTGAAAAATAATAAAAAAAAAATGCTATCACTGTTTTAATACTTGAAAACAAAAATAACATTAGGAAAAAATACATAACATTAAGAAATACACTCATAAAAACTGTTTTCTTAAAACTAAAGCTTGCTTAAAAATTTTATCAAATAAAGTTGTAACATTTATTGATTGAAGGAAACTCAAGTTTTTCACACATATTTCACAATTTGACACTTAAATGGAGGGATTTTAAGAATCATTTTCAGTATTATCTATGCTTTACAAGCTTTTTATGTCGTTGTAGATTTTATTCAGACTTGTGTATTACAGAGCACTTTCCTTTTTTCATTTTCAATAATCAATTTAATTTTACAGTAAATAATATTACAATAAAGCATAAGATTTATGTTATTATAGTGCGTAAAACCCTCGCACTCGAGGAATCTCTAGCAAATTAAATAATACCCCAATATTTTTCGATTTCAGTGGGATTTGAACCCGCGATCCCTCCGAATATTCCGAATCTTCGGAAAAAATTTGGGGTATTATTTATTTTCCTAGAGAATACAGCATTAACAATAGAAAAGCACATTTAATCTATTTTTCTTCAAGCCTTAAGATATATTAAAGATTTTATTGAGGCACGAGATTTAGAATTACAACATTTTCTATATTAAATACATTTTTAGGCAGATTTTTAGCATACAAAGCAAATCTATTAACCATATATGTATCTATCTCTATTACACATGCTATAACAATTAGTGTTAGAAAGAGACAGCCGAAAAAAATCCTATAAAATATTCAGCTTATATTAAGGCGATGTGTCAGGCACCATTTTACTATTACTATACTTTTAGCGAAATATTACTAACTATAGTATCTATTAGGATGTAGTATAATATTATTATGACGCCGTGTGGTGCCGGCATAGAATTTCACCACCCCAACTCTTCCCGTGGGTGTCGTAAGAGGCGACTAAGGGAAACACACCGGGGGGCGGGCAGCAGCGCCCTCTGCAGAACAACTCCACCGAACTGCGATCCCCGACCCGCATGCCCAGCGTGGGATTATGGGCATTAACCCCCAAATGATAATGCCATCTTCGGCGCTCATTAGGGGAGGCCTATGTCCAGCAGTTACTATTATAGGCTGGTGATGATGATGATGATGATGATGATAATATTATTATAATATTTAGGCCCATTGTGTGGGACGCTACTTGCGTCGACACACTTGCGTCCCATCTTCCGAGGACATCCGTGAGGGCTGGTGCGGCGGCAGATTTGGCCGAGGATCTCAAGAGGCGCAAATATGCAGGTCTCGACAGAGCCTACAAATTTTCTCCCCTTGGAGTCGAGACCCCAGGTCCGTGAGGTATTGAGGCTCTTCGGGTTTAAAAAAATTATAAGCGTCTGGTCGTAGCGACGCGTGACCCGAGAGAGGCACATCAGCATTGCTGAGCGTCTTGGGAATGCTTCCGACTGGTATTGATCAGGTGAGATACCTGTAGTTTGTTTGCAACAGTCTGTAGTTAGCTCAACTGTGCTCAACTGTTATCGATTGTAATTACTAGCTCTATTTGATTGTTTTTTTTTTGTCAATAAAGAGATAATATATTTTTATATTAATATTATTTGAGCTTAACTTGTACCCAACAGTGATTTTATGCATCTATCTAATAATTTAAGACTGACGACGGAAGAATTTCCCATACAAACGTCCAAAGAGATTTGTAATTTGACCTTATTTTTACCAGATCTGCTATTATTAGTATTAGAATAGTATTTATCTAGGTTCTGTAGGAACCTACAAATTTCATACACTAAAACACGGTGAAAATATGCTCAAATTACAAATCATTCTGTTGTGTTTGTATATACATACTTGGAAATTTATCAGTCGCCGGTGTCATCAGACATTTTACAACTTTGTGTAAGTGATTAATTTTATAGCTTAGTAATAAGTTACACTTACTTTATTCACTAATAACATATTTTCTTGATTGTATGTTCATAAGTAACTTCTTAGTTTTGAAAACTGCCTGTGAGAGCAATAATGAACATTGATTGGTCGACCAATAATCTGACAAGTCTAGTAAATCCGTATTAAGCGATTGATAAGATTGACTCACATATAAATTTAGATATTCAAGGAATGGAGGAATTTATAATAATAATATGGGTGATAAATTTTGAAAAAATTAAATTTTTACCTCGCCACCAAAATTTTTGATCTTGACTTTTAGAAATTTAAATTTAATAGTCAAGGAATGAAGGACTTTGCAATAATAATATGAAAAGAAAATTATTAAACGCTAATTAGATTTAACCTCGTTAACAAATTGTTTTATCTTGAATTTTTGGAGTAAATTTAACAGTCAAGGAATGGAGAAGGCTTTACCACAATAATAAGAGATAAATTTTGAAAAATCAGATTTTAACCCAAAATACTGTTTAACTTACTAGATTTCATTCGCAATGTATCTTTGCCGATTCATCCACCAATATCATATTTTAGGCAACAAATAGTTTAACTTCATTAGCAATTATATTTTCTACGGTTTTCATCGACCAAGAAGTTAATTAGAACTTATGCTACCGAACTTTACTCCTGAGCTATAATATTAATAGTCTTCCCTTTGGGATCATCAAATCTATCCATAGTCTTCATATCCATCATCATCATGATACCGTAGAAAGTGATAGCGAGGAGTATGAACACCACAAAGAGACCAGCCCAGATTGGTGCTGAGAAGAATCCAACGCAGTGGAACGGATCCCCGAAGACAATGGGGGCTGATTCGTTGGTGTGCTCGAATTGGGCTTGGATCTGAAATAGAAAATTGTATATTAAATAATTATTATATTATGTATATACCTACAGCCGTGAGGAAATGGTAAAAGGATAAAAATTAGCATTCGACGACCTGTCTGGAATGGTGGGCGAAGGTCCGCCTGCGACGAGGTTGCAGGTTCCATTCCCGCCCCGGGACAAATAACACAAGCTCTGCTCAGCTTGGGGCTAGATGATGCTGTGTTGATTGTCCAGCATTATTTATTTATTTATAGATCTATAGCTTGATTAATTAACAATGTATGGGAATACAGAGAATCAATATGAACAAGACATGTAGAGCAAACAAATGAAAATATTAATTAAATATATTTAATTATATTATTTATTTACTTTTGACATCTAATTTTTTTTACAATTCATATATTATTGACATTAATTTTGTAATACGTTAGATTACTTTTTAAGGATACTTAAAATTAGTATATTATGTTAAGTAGGTACCTAACGCTGTAAGCCAGACCATGGCAGACTAGAAATACTAAATAGATTATATAAGACCGATGTAAACATTACCACCTAGTTAACAGTAATAAAATTCATTCATTCATTCATTCAAATAACAAAATATAATAAAAAATTTACAACAATTCAATAATATTTACCTTGAAATCCTCAAAGTGTACTTTGAGGATTTCAAGGTACTACAGACGTAGTATCGCTAGAGTTACCGAAGCTGAAGGTTACATTCTGTGCGCAGCGGTACGAGAAACCGTCTAGCGCGTAGATTTCAACGTCGGGGTAATTATACAAAATTAATATATTTACCTTGAAATCCTCAAAGTGTACAGACGTAGTATCGCTAGAGTTACCGAAGCTGAAGGTTACATTCTGTGCGCAGCGGTACGAGAAACCGTCTAGCGCGGAGATTTCAACGTCGGGGTAATTATACAAAATTAATATATTTACCTTGAAATCCTCAAAGTGTACAGACGTAGTATCGCTAGAGTTACCGAAGCTGAAGGTTACATTCTGTGCGCAGCGGTACGAGAAACCGTCTAGCGCGTAGATTTCAACGTCGGGGTAATTATACAAAATTAATATATTTACCTTGAAATCCTCAAAGTGTACAGACGTAGTATCGCTAGAGTTACCGAAGCTGAAGGTTACATTCTGTGCGCAGCGGTACGAGAAACCGTCTAGCGCGGAGATTTCAACGTCGGGGTAATTATACAAAATTAATATATTTACCTTGAAATCCTCAAAGTGTACAGACGTAGTATCGCTAGAGTTACCGAAGCTGAAGGTTACATTCTGTGCGCAGCGGTACGAGAAACCGTCTAGCGCGGAGATTTTAACGTCGGGGTAATTATACAAAATTAATATATTTACCTTGAAATCCTCAAAGTGTACAGACGTAGTATCGCTAGAGTTACCGAAGCTGAAGGTTACATTCTGTGCGCAGCGGTACGAGAAACCGTCTAGCGCGTAGATTTCAACGTCGGGGTAATTATACAAAATTAATATATTTACCTTGAAATCCTCAAAGTGTACAGACGTAGTATCGCTAGAGTTTCCGAAGCTGAAGGTTACATTCTGTGCGCAGCGGTACGAGAAACCGTCTAGCGCGTAGATTTCTATGTCAGGGTACAAGTCTGTGGCGTCCGCGGTGCCTGGATTCACTGTTACAGTTTCTGAAAGATTACAATTAGAATAAGACTGGTGCCACACAGGTGGCCAAAGAGTAGGAGTATATCCAGCGGGACAATTACGGTAAAATATCCATTGAATGGGCCATCCGATAAGACTGAGCATAATGGAGGAGCAAAACTGCATAACTTGCCAAAAAATATTAAAGAATCCTCTACCTTAACTGTTTTCAAGAAAAACTCAAAAAATATCTATTAGAGAATATTCCTGTAGAATAACCGAAAATTATAAGAACTGCACTGTAAACGTCAACCATAAATTAGTTATAAAAGTACATTAGATTCTGAGAAAAACACATTTATCTGTAAGTAAATGTATTATCATGTTCTTTGAGAAATAAATATCTTTAACCACATAATCGATAACAGTTACCGAAACTCGCCAGTGCTAGAAACAGACACAACTCTCTGAACATTTTTAGCTCAATTACAGCAAATCTGATACAAAGTTACTAACAGAAATATTGCAGTATTGAAAAGTAGTTGAGTAAAACCAGCTAAAGTGTGAGTATACTATACGGGTATATTTAAACGGTATTGCTTTATATCTATATGCACCCATGCAAAGGGGCGGGTCGTTAGTAATAAACACACCAGGTGATGGATAGATTCGCTACTTATAAAATATGAGTTTTATTTACCAAAGAACCAGTATCCTGCTGTCCCTCTGAAGCTCAACACGATGCTTCTATCGTTGAAGTTGAGAGTAGTCTTCGTGGTGAGCAAGGTCGAGTTGATCTCGGATGTGGAGCTGGTTAGGCCTTCGAGAACCACGGAGTTGCCGCCTGTAACTAGCCTGAAATAATGTATGTTATATAGAATAATGTAGTGTGGAGCTGTAGACAATCTGATTAGCAACCAAAGTCACTGCGAGTTTTTATTGGACAATATATTGATTTAAAATCTTTGTCTTTTGCATCGAATGGTACTGGATCATAGTACTATAGACAATGGTGCATGACACTGTGCCGATAAATTGCAAAACTCAAATTGTTGGAAATAGTTATTTATTTGTTTATAGATAAGGATATAAATAAATAAATAAATAATGCTGGACAATCCACACAGCATCATCCAGCCCCAAGCTAAGCCGATATACAGATATGGCTGATGTTTCTATACAGTATTGAATTTTGTTACAGCGTCGCTTTTTTAGCTTGATATTTTTATTCTTGAAGCATTTAAAAATTTAGGGGTGTCCCATCAAAATCAAAAGTTTTATGCCTAACCAACCTTTAGTCAAATCATTTGAAATTTGATTTGACTAAATACCAAAGGTCAAAATAGATCACAAGATCATCATCCCGCCCTTCCAATTCTTAACCAGAAACACAACATACCTGATTGTCTTCGCATACAGACGGACTCCGTCCAACTGCAGATCGTTGCCTTGCTGGGCTTGAGTTTCAACTTGACGCCGTACCCTGGAGTAGCCCGACCTACGGCCCATGTACAAAGCTACAACACTCGCATGCTCCTTCTGCAGCTTGGCAACAGTTTCCTGCATGTAGTTATTGTGGCGACGCAGCATCTCCGCTCTAGACTCCCCAATTTTCTCATCATCAAGATTGACAAACAGAAAATGAGATGAAGCGCTCGAGGTGATCTCCAAGTTCAAATCATTTTGCAGCAAACCGTCCACGTTCTCAGCATCGTCTAGAAGGTAGAAAGCCTCAACGGGGTTCTCTACCGATGGTAGATAGATGGACTTTTTCACGTTCTCATGGAGGTACGGGAAACAAGATTGGCCTCCGCTTTTGAGGGAGAGATCCTCGTTAGATAACTTGTTTTCGATGAAAACGACGGTGAATTGGTTGTTAGCTAGCTCCTCAGATAGGATTAGACTGAATGCAGGGGTCGTGGTTAGAGTTAGGGGGTTGGCTTTCAAGGACGGCGAGACCAAATCGCCCCATAGGAAAACTGGAACGGAAGCTCTACATGCTACACATAATAGTAAAACACTGAACACAGAACGGCTGAACGCCATTTTCACAAGATCTGTTACGGTGTTAAAACAATGTTTGAGCCCCGAGTCGGTGGAAACTGAAGATAAAAATTAGAATACGATTACGAGACCATTTGGCTTTGGTCATGTGAAAAAGAAGTGATCATATGATAAGTGCTGCCAACTTACTCTGAACTGAAACTGAAATTTTCTCTAAAATTGGTCACTTAAATCGATTCGTGGAATCTTGTTTTTGAAATATAAATTGAACAGCCTTTAAATTAGGTGAAAAATAATCATATACCTAGCTACTAATACCTATTTTGGTACTAATGTGATGGTGATGAGAGCCAGTGTTGTTCCAAGTCAATTTTAGGGTGGCCGTATCTTAATCAAAAAATTGCCGTATTTTAGGGCAAAATCAGAAAAACGGGCCGTATATTCAAAGTTTTTATAACAAATGTTTACAAATATCGCTAATCCGACGCCATAAAATCCTACCCATTAGTAGATTACTAAAAACGGCAGATTATAACGTAAAGGAACAAAAAAATTAAAAATAAACGTATCATTGGTAGCTGGAGCGCATTTTTTTCTATAAAAGTCGTCACTGTTTCCTATATTTTGGTTTAGTGTGCTAAGTTTTGATCTATTTTTTTTTTTAGTTTTGATTGAACATCTCATTGTTACAATCCAGCAAAGATATATATACGCTGTTGGCGTTCCATAAATAAATAAATAAATAAGATAACTTTATACTAATATAACTGGAAACTGAAGCAATAATTGCAGAAATAAGTTCAAGTCTTCAAATGATAAGGCCGTCCTAAGTTAAGTGTTGTAATTAAAAACAAAATTTACATTGCACACACTAGAACAATACAACATTTATAACAAAGTGAGTGACAAAATATAAAGTCGCTAGGTGCGCCAACACTAGTAAGTATTTTATTAGGTTAGTTTATGACTTTAGGGAAACCCTTAGCCAGAAAGAAGCCTGTCGCTAGTGCGTTCCGTAATACGAAAAAAATCATTTATGTCAACGCTTCTGATACCGGCCGTATAATTTCATACAAATAATATACGGCTTTGAAATGTCTGCCGTATGCCGTATTCTTGACGATTTACCCACCCGAAAGCCGTATAATACGGCAATTGCCGTAGCCGGAACAACACTGATGAGAGCGCAAAGGTTACCGTACAACTGTACAAGTTATAGAAAACTATCGTCTCAGAACAAAAAAATAGCAAGTTTAATCTATAGCTGGCAGCATGTGCCCTATGACAATTGTCTATGTTAAAGAAACAAAAAGTGTATAGAGTTATCGGTCGGTAGCGACATCTATGGGGTAATAGTTAATGTTTAGACAAACCTAGATTTAGGTATGTATCCTAAGTTCATGTTGGGTTGGTTCACAATAACAAATAAAATTAAACTAATAACAGTAAAACAATTACAACTAATAGTTACACAAATCATAAAAAATCACGGCCGTCACAGAAGACGAAGTGCCCCGTTGGATGGCAATGCTAGTTGACTGAAATTATAGCCATTCTCGGAGTAGGCATCTTTCCGAGACTTCAATAAAAGTCACTTTTATGTTATGGGAGTATGGGTGAGTATGGGACGCAAACAGCGCCATCTTGTGTTGAGTAGAAATAGGTGAATAGAATACCATAGCAGTAGCACAGCGGTAGTGTAGTTAAAAACCTCAGTTAAAAACAAACGTAGCAAAACATTCTAGCATGGCCTGGCCACACAGAGCAGAGAGCAGAGAGCGTTGTGTGGCTCTTAGATTATAGAGGTAGGGCTGCGTTCACAACCTACGCTCGAGCGCGCTCGGAGTGCAACTAGGTCGTTCATAACCTCAGGAGAAACGCTCGGTTGTTATTAACTAGAGCGTTCACAACCTCCGACGTTTGCAACTTTTTACCGGTGTAATTCGATCGACGAAAAACACTCTGACATTGACAGCTGTCATATTTTCCGTTGTCATAGTTTGTTATCTATCTACATATCAAGATTTCTACAGTAAATTTCAAAATTTTCAGTATTTATCAGTTATCGATCGTAGTTACAGTGAGTAGATACAATTTACCTAAAAGTAACCGCAAAACAAAAACAAAACAAACGAACGTCCGGCAACTGTAACGTCAGTTTTGTCATGATAATGTCAACTTTGACGTATAACAACCGACTCGTTCTGAACCTTTGGGTAAGTTAAAAACACCAACAACCGCACCCTGGGGTGCGTTCAGAGGCTCAGGGTGCGGTTGTTTGGTGTAAATTTTAACTTATGACAACGGAAAATATGACAGCTGTCAATGTCAGAGTGTTTTTCGTCGATCGAATTACACCGGTAAAAAGTTGCAACCGTCGGAGGTTGTGAACGCTCTAGTTAATAACAACCGAGCGTTTCTCCTGAGGTTATGAACGACCTAGTTGCACTCCGAGCGCGCTCGAGCGTAGGTTGTGAACGCAGCCCTGAGCCTCTGAACGCACCCTTGTGATTGTGATTGTGACGTGACGTCACAGATCAATAAAGCGAGGAGTGCGGGCGGCAGGGTAGCGTCAGTTCTTCTACGTTATTTTATTTAAAATGTTATCAAAAACTGCGTTACTTTGCTTAGAAACCAACACGGTTCTACTTTGGGAGTTAATATTCAACCGCAGCTCAGTTACCAACACTCCGCAAGAACGAAAACAAAACAGCGAATACTACAGACTTCGAAAACACTTGAGGAATAATCCTAAGGAATTCTTCGACTACTTCAACATGAGCTTGAGGGTTTACGATTATATTTTGGAGCAAGTTAAAGATAAATTGGACGCATCAAGGATCACGATAAATACTTTGTCGTCTGAAGAGAAGCTGTTTATTACATTGAGGTAAGGTAAGATTGTTGTAGTACCAATGTGAAATGAAAGATGGCGCCAAATTCAAAATAATTCAAATGAGCTGATTTATCAATCGTGTGATAGATTAAAAGTTATGTCATAGAAGTGTCTTAGCATAAAATAATGTCTTTTTGTCAATTCATTATCGAGGCAGAAATCAAACCCGCACCCAACATGACTTCACATCCGTATTTGCGCTCATAAATTTTATCGAAGTATTCATTCTGATTTTTCAACAAGTTTTATGAAGTCACGTCACAACGCTTCTGTGTTGCCATGCTAGAATGTTTTTTTGCAATGATGATGACGATAAAATATTCAATAAAACATTTAGTGTATTGGCAAAGGCGAGCTTAACCATAAAAAGAGTTCTCTTCCAGCGAACCTTATTGGGAGAGATAAAATTATGAACGTGGGTACGTGTGCATAAAGGGAATGATTTGATTAATTTTAACCTACTTATCTATAAGATAAGACTATGTACTAGGTACATAATTTGAATATTTATTTATTTGTTTGGCTGATGTGTCTATCATACAGTGTTGAATTTTGTTATTGCGTCACTTTTTTTAGTTTGATATTCCACAATTTCCACACCTACAATAGCATGTAAGAAACTGAATGTAGTGCTTAGTTTTTGGTACCAATTTAAATAACTATTGACATGTATCTAAATCATATTAAACTAGATTTAGATAGGCAAAACAAATATTGTATTAGACACATAAGTTATATATGAATGTACTAGTGGTTTCTTTTTCACTTCTTCCACTTGTGGACAAAAAATTGAAGTGAAGAGAAATCAATAACAAATTATTTCTTATTTTAATAATTATCTGTTTGAAATTTGACTTGTCTAAGTGCTTGTTTTGTAAGCAAAGAGATAAAGTTATTGAATCTGAATCTGTCTCGTAACCAGTGGTCGAGTTTATTCTTGAAGGCGTTTATTGACGTGCCTCATTATGTCTTCTGGTAATAATGTTCCAGATGTGCACTCTATTGCTACCTAATATTAAAATGGTGTGCGGCAATACAATAAATTCCTAAATATAAATAATGCCGGACAATCCACACAGCATCATCTAGCCCCAAGCTTAGCAGAGCTTGTATTATGTGTTCTAGATGACTGATATACATAATACTATATTATTACATAGATACCTAGATATTTTTTATTATACATAGAAAACGACCAGAACACCTTGAACAAATATTTGTCCCGAGGCGGGAATCGAACCCGCAACCTCCTGCGTCGCAGGCAGACCTTCGCCCACCGCGCCACAGAGCTCGTCTACATCAAATAATAATATATTAATAAATAAATCCGTGTGGTGCCGGCATAGAATTGCACCACCCCAACTGTTCCCGTGGGTGTCGTAAGAGGCGACTAAGGGAAACACACCGGGGGGCGGGCAGCAGCGCCCTCTGCAGAACAACTCCAACAAACTGCGATCCCAACCCGCTTGCCCAGCGTGGGGATTAAGGGCAATAACTCCCAAATAATGAATAATGCCAGCTATGGCGCTCATTTGGGGAGGCCTAGAGGTCCAGCAGTGGACTATTGTAGGCTGATGATGATGGAATAAATAAATACCATGTTTTCGTTCGATTGCTATTGATTGACATTCCAGATACCTAGCAAAAGGCCTGACCCTAAAGGAGCTCTCCAATTGCTTCCTTATAGGCTGCAGCACCGCTTCGAAGACCATAAATGACACCATCGCGGTCTTATGGGATACCTTTCACGACACACACATGGCACCGCCACAGCCGCATCACATGAGGAAACTGGCTGACGAGTATTATTATAGGTAATTCATATTATTGTATACAATATGATATATTGCATTATATACTAGCGGTCCGCCCCGGCTTCGCACGGGTATTTAACAAAAAATCATTTTTTCATACGGAACCCTAACTTTTTTGAAAATATTCTATAGCTATGTTCAGCATGGAAAATTTAGGATTTTAATAGTGAAAGAATTTTAAAATCAGTCCAGTAGTTTCCGAGCCTTTTCAATTCAAACAAACAAATCTTTCCTCTTTATAATATTATATTATGTATATATATCAGTCATCGTTCATATAGATATATTTTATTATACATAGAAAACGACCAGAACTCCCTGAACAAATATCTGCAGATCGTACGAATATTTCTCCCAAGTCCCGCCTTGGGAGAAATATCTATCGAACTCGCAACCTCTTGTGATGAGTAATTTAAGACTTAATTCATAAGGGTGACATAATTAATTAAAACCGTGTATAAAAATAATAAAAAAAAAACCTACGCCGGCGGACCTTCGCCCACCACGCCACAATCGTCAAATCATTTTATTTTCCCCCAATTCCCAGATGGAGATTTCCAAACTGCGTCGGCGCTATCGGCGGCAAATACATAGCACTTCAGAAACGGAAGACTAGGAAACGGCGTCTCCGTTCCTCCCTCCTCATCCACGCTGTGGTCGACGCAGAATTTAGGTTTGAAGCGGTCTCTGTCAACTCCGTCAAAGAAGAAGTAGACTATTCCTTCGGCGGGGTCTTCTCGCAACTTGGCTGGGCAGTCGCACCCCACTCAGATGTCAATCTACCCCTAGTTTTAATCGGAAACAAAGCCTTCCCTCTTAAAAAGCACCTTCTCCGCCCCTACCCTCCTAGAAAGACAGCTATTTGCCCCCAGAAAGCGAACTTCAACCGACGGCTCGAAATAGCAAGAGTCACCGTTGACTGCGCGTTTGAAATTTTAACGGAGAAATGGGAGATTTTGAAACGGCCTATGGAAGTGCACTTTGATTTTGCGGTGTTAACCGTCAAAGTTGCTTGTCTCCTGAATAATATTATAAAGGACGTTGATGGTGTGAAAGACCGTCATTTCTATAAGTTCGGTCAGAGTGACCATGGTGTTATATATCTGGATCTGCTGAAGAGGCAGTCTAGGAATAATGGCAGAGCTACGGCCGTTGCGTTGCAGATAAGAGAGCAGTTTGAAAACTATCTTCAAGATCACGAATAAAGTCTGATTATGAATTACTCGTTCTTTTTTTTTGCATTTAGGCGTCATCAGCCGTAGTGATAAATACGTTAGATTTTTCTCTTTTCAAAATTCTCATAGGTACTGTAGGTAGGTACCTTTTTTTCGAAAAAAATCAAAGCAAAATACGAATTTTTTAAACATTTATTTATTATTGAAGCATTACTTATTTATAAAACATTGTAGTTTTTATTTTATTTTTATAAATTTTTATCCACGAAATTTAATGTATAAAACATGTTATAAAAATAGGAATAAATTAAACAACTTTCTATGGTCCCGAGGGAATTAATTAATAACTGAGTAACAATAAAAAATTGGTGCCGTGTGGTGCAGGCATAGAATTTCACCACCCTAACTCTTCCCGTGGGTGTCGTAAGAGGCGACTAAGAGACATACACCGGGGCGGGGGGCGGACAGCAGCGCCTTCTGCAGAACAACTACACCGAACTGCGATCCCCAACCCGCATGCCCAGCGTGGGGATTATGGGCAATAACCCCCACATAATGATGCCATCTATGGCGCTCATTAGGGGAGGCCTATGTCCAGCAGTGGACTACTATAGGCTAATGATGTTGATGTTGTTGAATAAAAAATTACAACCTCTTTACAAGTAAACTATTCTATGATGGTCAGGATTTCTACCATAGGTTTTACACGAAAATAAAAAACCTCTTTGTTCATTGTATTCACAACATAAGAAAAAGGTCGCACATTTCAACGAATTAACTCAATACATATTCCACCCCAACTCTTCCCGTGGGTGTCGTAAGAGGCGACTAAGGGAAACACACCGGGGGGGCGGGCAGCAGCGCCCTCTGCAGAACAACCACCGTACTGCGATCCCCAACCCGCATGCCCAGCGTGGGTATTATGGGCAATAACCCCCAAATGATGAATAATGCCATCTATGGCACTCATTTGGGGAGGCCTAGAGGTCCAGCAGTGGACTATTATTTATAGGCTGATGATGATGATTTTTTATATTAAATATTGCGATAATCCACACAGCATCATCTACCCACAAGTTAGCAGAGCTTGTGTTATGGATACTACCTCTGACTGTATACCTACCTACTTAATCTATACTAATATTATAAAGAGGAAATATTTGATTGTTTGTTTGTTTGAATTGAAAGGCTCCGAAACTACTGGACCTACAACCTGGACCTGAACATAGAGAATATTTTCAAAAAAGTTAGGGATCCGCATGAAAAATTAAATTTTTGTTAAATACACGTGCGAAGCCGGAGCCAGGTCTATAATTTATTTTTTTTTTTATTTATTTGTTAATAGACGAGCAGCCTATGGCTGATGTGTCTATATCATACAGTGTTGAATTTTGTTATTGCGTCACTTTTTTTAGTTTGAGAAACAAAAAAAAAATAACTAGGGGTCCCCTAGTTATTATTACCTAGGGACCCACCTGTCCGGCGTTTTCGGGTTGACTTTGAGTTACGGGACACCCTATAATAATATTGTATTATGTATGTCAGTCATCTAGTACCCACAACACAAGCTCTGCTTAGCTTGGGGCTAGATGATGCTGTGTGGATTGTCCAGCATTATTTATTTATTTATTTATTTCTCCTCCCCACGATTAGCAAAAACCTCCTTCCCGTGCGGATCATCAAATCTATCATTACTTCCACAGTTGAACAACATCAAAACCCCATAACCCAGAATACCTAAGCATGTATATACAACGAAAAGCGCGCTTAAAATACCAGTACTGAAATAAGGACCACAGTCGACAGTTTGGCCGAATGTTTCGGCCCTCCTGTAGATACGGTGATAAAAATTACTGTTGCTACGTCTGTTTGTATTCATTGTGTTTGGAACTCTGAAATCTATTGTCGGTGAGGGGATTAATGTAATTTCTTCATCCCCAACAATGGTCAAGCTGCGACGTTGTATGTTCGGGTAGATTGGTTGGATCTGAAATGTAAAGTTTTGATCAAAAATATAAAAGTAACACAAACGAAAGAAAATTATATTTCGTTCAACAATCAAAATGTTAGAAAGTCTGTATTTTAAATATTTTACTGTATACACACGTGTGTTGGACACCTAGTACTGATATACCGTAACAATAGGCTATCATTATTGGGTGCCTCCGCCAAAAGAACTATGCCATCTGACAAATCGTTCATTCAATAATTCACTCTCACTCACCTAGTACTAAGATACCGTGACAACGCTATCCGTATTGGGTACCCCTGTAGTGGTGTGCATCAGGAATATCCATGTAGTGTGGTTGTGCGGGGCGAGAGGAGACATCGGGCATGGATAGTCAAACGACCGTAATGATTGGCACTCGTTTATTAACTGCATAATATTACTACACATTCAAAATGCTTACTCGCTACTTTACGCTAACACGTATTCATGATATTCCTGATGCACACCACTACACCCCCACCAATAACACTACGCCATCTGACAAAACGTTCATTCAATCATTCACTCACCTGGTACTGAGACACAGTGACGAAACTGCCGTCCCTGTCGTTGACGATACAGAGAGGCTCTCCGCAGGCGTAAGACCAGTTCCATGGAGCGCCCACCTGCATCAACCGTCTGCCTACCTCCACACCGCCTTCCATCAGTACTACGGTATCTGAAACGAATAGAATATGCGTGAATAGTATGGGTTATAATCGATTATAATAGAAAATATTGGAACTATTTTATTCTATTACATCTATTTCATATTCCTAAGCTTCTATTGCATTCCATTTCCAATTTCATGGAATGGTATGGTAGTGAATGGAATGGAATATTATATTTTTAAAGCACCATCAATTTACTATAATTATCACTATACAAGATCTTAATAACTTTATCTAGAATGGCAAAATCATCTTAGCGCTAACAGCAATCTCTTAAAGCCAACCTTTGGATGGATAGGACCGATACGAATTAAGAAGTGACGGAATTATGAGAATACCTAATACTAAAGTGATAAATATTTTACTATCTAAAATTACTTAAAGACACAATTTATTATACTACTATTTAGACGTGAACCTACGGTGACGGTGACACGCCAGCAAAAAGTTCGTCGAGCGACAACTTCTCGAACTTACTCGCACTCTATCACCCTTACCTAACATCCAATGCGTCTCGCCAAAGCCAAAATTAAACTGCAGGTCAAATTCAGCGTACGTCATAGTAGTAGATAGCTTGCGTCGTGAGAACGTCTCCAAAGACACCAACGGCAACAAATTGTAGCTTGAACGACGCTTTGAGGTCGATGCATGCACCCCTGAGAATGAAAGTTATAGTTTACTGAATGAATGAATGAACTATACACAAATATACTTATTCTGCTCTTTAAATATTTATGAGTTTATTTCATGAAACCGATCGTGTTCTGACCTCAGAAAAACGATCCTATGGAAATGTTGTAATTGTTCAATTTGACACGGAAGCAATAATGGACTGTCAGTCTCTTTCTCACAACAGTGGTTTAACGTTAGGAAAAATCATACACACTCTTTTTATCAGCGCCCTCTTCCTGGTTTCATTGTCACGGATGCCATTCTACTCAACGGGTTTGTTTACATATCAGCACGAGAAGACATTGTGAAATTTTTATGTTTTGTTTTGAAAATGAGGGTTTCCTTCGATTTCTCCGGGATCCCACCATCAGATCCTGACTTTCTTCCAATGGGACCACTTCAGAAATGCGCTCTTCATAACATAGTTTAAAACAAAGTCGCATCCCGCTGTCTGTCTGTCCTTCCCTATGTATGCTTAAATCATTAAAACTACGCAACGGATTTGGATGCGGTTGTTTTAAATACATAGAGTGATTCAAGAGGTAGGTTTACATGTACTTATAATACATGCATAATATAGTAGAGGAACACTGACAATTTAAGAGGTTTCCGTGCAAAGCCGGGGCGGGTCGCTGAATCGCTGAAAATGTAAATATATTTTCCCGTCGCCTATAAGTAAGTTCGTTCTGACCTTACTGTACAGTGGCGCCCACTGGTGAGTACAAAAACGGTAGTCCTCATTGATACAAAAAAAATAAACAGTTGAACATAGAACCTTTCCTTTTTTGATGTCGATTAAAAAGACAAGCTCGTCCATCGATATAATGTTAACGACTAGACGAACAAGTGAACATCCCTAATCCGCCATGTTGCTCAACCGATTTGTTACAAAGGTATCCAAAGAAAGTACATGCTTAGGGCACTTCCATAGACATCGTTTTTCTGAGGTTCTGACGAAGTTTTTGACATACTGACACGACACTGGCAGAGTCGTAGCGAAAACAAACGGCACCATGAATTAAGAAGTTGAAGATCAAGTTATTTATTTTTTGGCAAAGAAGTATGAGGTATCCCTTCGCTCAGAGATCAATGCTTTTTGATAGTTCGACTGACTCAAAACTTAAAAGCGTATAAGATTCACCAGTGTTTACCATTTTATACGACATGGTTTGTACTGTACGACATTCTTGTTAAATATAGTCAGATATACGTTTATAGGTCACTTTGTAGGTACATAGGTAGTTGGTACCTAAACTGTTCAAATAAATTCTGACTTTCGCAAATTTTTACATAAGGTAAAATTTTAGGGTCCACGTACCTACACAGGTATTAAGGTGCGACGGAGTAGGTTGCGGGTTCGATTCCCGCTTCGGGACCAATGTTTGTAAGATCTGCACATTATTATTGTATGTGATACTAATAATAAATAACTAAATAAGCCAGACAATCCACACAGCTTCACCTAGCCCCAAGCTAAGCAGAGATTGTGTTATGGGTTCTACATGACTGTTATACATAATACAATATTTTAATAGATACTTAGATATTTTTTATTATACATAGAAAACGACCAGAACACCTTGAACAAATATCTGCAGATCGTACAAATATTTGTCCCGAGGCGGGAATCGAACCCGCAACCTCCTACGTAGCAGGCGGACCTTCGCCCACCGCTCAGGCAAGTATATCAGTCATCTAGCACCCTTAAAACAAGCTCTGCATATCTTGGGGCTAGGTGATGCTGTGCGAATCGTCCAGCATATAAATAAATAAATACATCATCATCATCATCACCAGCCTATAATAGTCCACTGCTGGACATAGGCCTCCTCTAATGAGCGCCACAGATGGCATATAATAAATACATACACTAACCAAAATAAATGAAGAAACTTACCAGCGAATCTGAATAGCGCTCCTTCCGAAGTAACAAAAACGCTCTTTGTTACTGGCGACATCGACTTGGAAGGAGCATACTGCAACTTCTCTACTACAACTGGATTCACTCTACCAGTATAAAAAGCAATAATTCTCTTCGTCTTCTTGACTGTGGAATAAACCTCTTTGATCAGCGTATCATGCTGCCTCAGCGCTTCCGTTCGCGTTTCGTTCGATGCTATATCTTTAAAGATAACGTATAAATATTCGAAATATTCGTCATTGAGTTTCAATTTTCCTCCAGGGGATAAGTAGAATACATTGAACGGCGTTGGTTTGAAGAACCGCGTCAGGGTTTTGTAAGGGTATTGGACAGCTGGGAGATATTTTACGTTCCTTTTGAGCAGTTCCAACTGTAGATATGTGTATGGGGTACCTTTTTCGTCTTTTGTTGTTACATCTTCTGTGCAAAGATGGTCTTCCATGAAGATTATCACGCATTCTGCTTTTTGGGTTGCCTCCTTGGCTATTTTTGCGAATGTTTTGGTTGGAATCTTTTTCAGAGGGTCTGGTTCAATGGATCGGTCGGACAATGCTTTGCCGTGGTCCATGATGAACACAGGGACTGTGTCTTTGGCTGTGCAAGCCTCGATTGTTAATAGGAGGAGGAGTAGCTTCATGTTTCTGATTAATAAGGTATTTCAAGCAAGAAAAGAGTTACAATTTACTGGTGGTGAGCCCAGATTTACGGTTTCCTCGCGAATTTGTTTTTATTTTTCAGATTTTTCATTCAGTCATCCTTAAACTTCAAACTGTTGTCATCGATCGACCATAAGACCATAGATGAAACAGCGAAGGATCTACTAAAGCACAAAGATAATAAAACCACTACGTGCTAAAGCAGAAAAAGCGAAATAAATATTTCTCTTTCTTCTTTTTTCAAATTTGACAAACACTGTTTAATATTTGCTATAGTGTACCGCTCTCCTATGACTCTTGCGTCTTTTTTCAAATTGACCAATGAAATGGACTCTAAAGCTGTTGAACCTCAGCGTTGGGTGGGCGCAAAGGGCGCCTCACCGGTTAAATTATGCTGGGGCAACACGCACAAAGGGCCACCACTTACGTTCAAACCAAGGCTTGGGCTGTTGCCAGATGCTACAAGAGGATAAGGAGATTCAAAATCTCCTAGTGCACTCGAGCACATAGGCCAAAATTTGTGCACTTATACAATCGTAAGCGGGGAATCCTTCGACCCCGCATCTGCCGGTGTCGGTTTTTGGTCAGGTGTGATGTGTGCGGAAGCGAATAAAACCGCTATCTGAGTATACATGAAAGTCCACCTGTACACTCAGTCTCCGCTCGGCCACGCCTAACCTAGTGCAAAGAGGGACCATAGGTATCAATATTTACACCTATATCTAAAATTATTAAGCACCTTATGTAATATGTAACGGACATTATATTGTAATGTAAGTCCTCTGTAGGTAGGTAATCAAAAATGATATTATGGTAGGTATGTTAACTTAACTTAGATAAAAGATGAATTTATTAATTCAATTCAAATCATTTCTTTCGGTTTTACACCATAAATTGATAGTAAACCTAACTATGTACTATGAATATATTAATGAAATGATTGTCTTTTTTCTACAGTTCGACTTCATCTATACTATATTATAAAGAGGAAAGATTTGATTGTTTGTTCGAATTGAATAGGCGAAACTACTTTATCGATTTGAAATTATTTACTTTACCTATAATATCCTACATTATCCATAATGATAGACTATAGAATATTTTCAAAAAGTTAGAGATCTGTATAAAAACTTCTATAATGTAACCCAACAATTATCACAACCTTTCATCATCAGCCCACATCAGTCCACTGCTGGACATAGGCCTCCCCCAATGAGCGCCATAGCGCCCTGTCTTCAATCCTCTCTGCCAAATCTACTGAACTGCGATCCCCAACGCGCATGCCCAGCGTGGGGATTATGAGCACTACCTCCCCTAATGAAGGTTACAGTCACAACCTTTAGGTAGTCCTAATTTAGAAAATTTAGAAATTTAAGTTAGCAATCGTACAAAAACCAAATTGCTGTCAATATTTTGTGCAAAAATTTATAATTTTTAAAATATTTGTTAGATACCTTGCGAAGGCGAACCGCTTGTACATGAATAATAAAACTCGATAATTGGAACTCATTTATTCATAGTAACATTAACATTACTTATTATCCGCTCTGAGACACCTGTCGGAGCATCGCTTGAGACAATCCGGGTCGTTGCGACAATGCGCTCGGCACGACGCCTGGCATCGCGTTACTGTGCGGACGTTGGTACGGCCGAGTTTCTCATCGAACATCACACTGAAAGATTTACAAATGTAAATAAGAATAAAGAAGGAATAAATAAGAAATATTAATTTGTTTTATAAATAAATACCTATATTCAGATTTCAATAACTTTTCTTTAGGCTTAATAAAAAAGCATTTAGACAGAATTTCATACAGAAAATTATTATGAAAGAAATAAGTTGTTGTTGATTTCCTCTTCATTTCAATTTTTGGTCCACTAGTGAAAGAGGTAAAAAAAAAATGCTGGACAATCCACACAACATCACCTAGCCCCAAGCTAAGCAAAGCTTGTATTATGGGTACTAGATGACTGATATTCATAATACAATATATTAAGAAGATATGTATTTTTTATTATATACATAACGACAAGAACAGCCTCAAATATCTGGAGGTCGTAAATATATGTGTCCCGAGGCGGGAATCGAACCCGCAACCTCCTACTAGCAGGATTCATCAAGTTGGGTTCCACATAATCGAACGAACGAATGAACGAAAGGAATGAATGAATGAACGATCTCACCTGTCAATAAATGGTACAGAGGTGCAAGTAGCAGCGTCACAGTGCAACACTGGGGGTGCCACCGCCGCCATTAGAGATCCATCCTCGCCAATAACGTATGGAATGTGGTCTATGTAGACGTTGTCGAATAGACACATACGTTTCATGTACTCTTCGGAGTGGGTGAACTGTGTTGGTGGTATGCCTGGAATAAAAACAAGCGACTAACTGTGGATTTGCACGCTTTTTTGCGACGTACAAGTAGCCTGTAGGTAATTAAATTAATTAATTTAGGTACTATTATTTTTTATTAATTTTAATTATTAATTAGCTGGTGTGTAGGCACTTTTCTGAAATGCAACTCATTAACTCCATGATGCGCCGAAATAGGGATTAGCATAGCATGTGGTGAACATTTCATAATCTAACCAAAACCTTAAAATCTATCAAAAATCCTAAATCAAATAAAAAGTTCCTAATCTATAGTCGTGTATATTTTTGCTCAGTTATATTTTTGCTTAATTTCTCGTTAATTTCCGATATTTCCTTCATAAAAACCTAATCGACGCCATGCCTGTGACCTTTTTGCTGCGGTTCGCTTACAAACATTTCGCTCCAGATTTGGCTAGAGACGGAGTATAGAGAAAAGTGATAGAATTCATGATTGGAAAAAGAAAAGAAAGAATAGAACGATAAGCTGAATGAATGAACGAAACTAAAATATGACTGAATGAATGAACGACTCACCAACAGCAAAGTATCTCGTTACTCGTACTACAAGAATGTTCGTGTATGAGCTCGCTTCTGTTGTTGAACCAGCCCACCAGCCACTTCAGATCAACTTGGTTATTTATCTACTGAATGAATGAACGAAACTAAAGTATGTTGAATGAATGAACGACTCACCAACAGCATAGTATCTCGCATTACAAGAATGTTCCTGTATGAGCTCGCTTCTGTTCT
Source organism: Eupithecia pulchellata (assembly GCA_963931895.1). Lineage (NCBI taxonomy): Eukaryota > Metazoa > Arthropoda > Insecta > Lepidoptera > Geometridae > Eupithecia > Eupithecia pulchellata. The sequence continues at coordinate 4,367,723 of OZ007550.1, read as the reverse complement.
TGAACCAGCCCACCAGCCGCTTCAGATCAACTTGGTTATTTATCTACTGAATGAATGAACGAAACTAAAGTATGTTGAATGAATGAACGACTCACCAACAGCATAGTATCTCGCATTACAAGAATGTTTCTGTATGAGCTCGCTTCTGTTGTTGAACCAGCCCACCAGCCACTTGAGATCAACTTGGTTATTTATCTACTGAATTAATGAACGAAACTAGAGTATGTTGAATGAATGAACGACTCACCAACAGCATAGTATCTCGTATTACAAGAATGTTCCTGTATAAGCTCACTTCTGTTGTTGAACCAGCCCACCAGCCACTTGAGATCAACTTGGTTATTTATCTACGGAATTAATGAACGAAACTACATAGAGTATGTTGAATGAATGAACGACTCACCAACAGCATAGTATCTCGTATTACAAGAATGTTCCTGTATGAGCTCACTTCTGTTGTTGAACCAGCCCACCAGCCACTTGAGATCAACTTGGTTATTTATCTACTGAATTAATGAACGAAACTAGAGTATGTTGAATGAATGAACGACTCACCAACAGCATAGTATCTCGTATTACAAGAATGTTCCTGTATGAGCTCACTTCTGTTGTTGAACCAGCCCACCAACCACTTCAGGTCCTCAAACTTTGTTATCTCATCGCTTATTACTTTTCGCGTTAGACGCAAGTATTCGACGTCCGCTTCTATTACTGACTCTTCGTTATCGCCAGTGTAACTGTAAAAGGTTTTTTTGTGATCTTGGCGCATGAAAGTTTTAAAACTTAAAATTGCTGAAATATTGGAAAACTCAAATTTGTGACGATGGCGCATGAAGTTTGAAAAACTCAAAATTGCCAAAGTATTGGAAAACTAAAAATTCAAATCATGGTAAATATCCCGTCATAAATGATTTAATGAGGGCCGTGTGGTGCCGGCATAGAATTTCACCACCCCATCTCGTCCCGTGGGTGTCGTAGGCGACTAAGGGAAACACACCGGGGGGCGGGCAGCAGCGCCTTCTGCAGAACAACTCCACCAAACTGCGATCCCCAACCCGCATGCCCAGCGTGGGGATTATGGGCATTAACCCCCAAATGATAATGCCATCTATGGCGCTCATTAGGGGAGGCCTATGTCCAGCAGTGGACTATTATAGGCTGGTGATGATGTTGAAATGATTTAATTGTAAAGGAATTATTAAAAATCTTAGTGCTTTATTTTCTTTAGACCTTACAGGACTCTTGGACACGTTACAAAATACAAATTACATGAGTAGTAAGTATACTAAATGGAAATAAAAACATCACTTAAATTTTTTGCTCACTTAAATTATATTAAGGTAAAGTATAGAAGCGAACAAAAAACCTTTACGTTACTAGGTTGTTAGTTTTGAAAGCCTGGACTTCGATTGTAACTTTCGTATTGTATGAATAGCTACATGCAACAGCATTACCTACCAGCGAAAGACTTGAAGTTAAAATTAATAAAATAATTATTAATCATCATCATCACCAGCCTATAATAGTCCACTGCTGGACATAGGCCTCCCCTAATGAGCGCCATAGATGGCATCATTATTTGGGGGTTATTGCCCATAATCCAATGGTAAATTATGGGCAATTATTAATAATTGATAAAATTTATTTGAATTTGAATTGTAATGGATTTCAAGTTAGACAATGGGGCTGGTTCCAGTTGCTCCCTTAAAACGATTGAAGTGAACAATTAATCAAAGTGATCACTTTATTTCCCATTTTTATTTCTTATTTAACTTGTATTTTGTAACGTGTTCAAGAGTCCTGTAAGGTCTAAAGGAAATACAGCACCTTGATTTCGATTTTTGATTTTTTCCCTTAGGGTAAATATTTTATGCCTAGTATTCTAGTGCTAATTTGTTGAAATAGATACTTACGAGCGGTACTGCATCTTCAAAATAGCTTCAGCTAAGTGGATTCGGAATATAACCCCTGGACGAAGGTGTGCTTGGTATAGATCTTTGGGCATTTCGACAAAAGATGCTTCCCAGTCCTGGGAAAAATAACGTTTACAATCATGTTTGTGTAATGAATAATTAATTGAGAAACCCCTTTTTCTAATAGTGTGCTAACTTAAATCATTGCTATTAAAATTTCTCACAATGTTTTCTGCTGTTACATAAGTCAGAGTGAAAAATATAACTGCTTTATTAGTTTACTATGTAAGAAATTTTCGCTGAGTATAGTTCCCCCTCCCTCATATTAAGAAAAAATTTAATAGACCGACTGTATTATAAAATATTAATGTTTATTACGTAAGAATGTAAAAGAAAAAAATATCTAAACAACAACACGTTTGGGTTGTTTTAAAGTATAATTTTCAAATAACATGAATTTCTAAAACTATTTTGAGAATTGTTTTTTTGTTTAAATAAGATCGTCTTACTTAATAAATGCATGGCCCCTTAGTAAATTATAAATTTGAGACCATTATGAATAACGGGTTTGGTGTATGAACGAAGCTTAACTGAACCTACGTCGGTCTTTGTGAACTAAAATCTTGACCTAATACGGTCACGTTTCATACACCTGGCATTTTTGACACTGCAAAGTAATACGAACCTTAACCGGCGGGTTATAGACTTCATATTCCTTCTTATTCGACTTCTTTACTTGCACCTGCTGGGACTCCCAGTTATCGTTGGCTCGCCTTACTGCTTGCGGCAAAGGGGGTTCCGTTGATGACGAGTTTCTGGTCTGAATGAATGAATGTATGAATGTTATGGGGCATCTAGTCGAAGCGACTGCGACGCGAGAGCCGGTGAAAATTTAGCCAGCGTCTTGGAGACGCTTTCGACTGGTACTACCGAGCTACATACCTACTTAATATTATAATTTTTATAGAAAAAAAAAATATTTTATTATATAAAAATATAAAAGAAAGTCATGTTAGTAACAAAAAACAAATGATAACACAAGAACGGCTGAACCGATTTGGTTGAAAATTTGTACCTTATTAGCAAGAGACGGACATAGGATAATTTTTTTATCCTGGTGTCATGCTCCCGCGGAATAGTACCCACAGGGACACGAGAACAAAATTGAAATTGAAATTATAATAAAGTCGCGGGCCAAAGCTATAGTATTTTAAAATTATACATACAGGTGGGAATTGAACCCGCAACCTGCATCTTAGCTGCACTAGAGAAGACGTCAAACAAGGTGCCATGGACGTTGAGTTACCGAACACATTTGGCACTCCGCAGCTTGCAGTTTTTGAGCTGGATGTGTTCGGTCTTACTGAGTGAATGAATGAAGAAGGGAATCACCCCGTTTGTTTGGAATTGGTACACTCATTTTGTGTCACCTTGTACAATATTGTAAAATGAAACTTTCATTGCCCACGATTTAGAGGTTCTTATGAACTTACGACAAGCTGCTTGAACTGGTCTTGTCTAAGCGATTATTTTGTAAATCCAAAAAAATAAGGATATTGAAATCTGAAATCGATTTCCGGTCGTCGCCGCGGCGCCGCCGCTCCTGCGGCCTAGTCAAAGTGTTAAAGGTATGTTATCTTATCTTTATTTTAACCTACTTAGATATTGGCTTAAAACTTACCACTTCTGACTCTTTGCGCTGCTTATTGCGCCGTCTGTAGTTGCGACGTCTCTGTAATCAATAAAATCATTTTATGTAACAATAATTATTAAATACTTAACGTTAGTCAAGATTTTTTCGAATAAACTATCTAATAATAATAATACAGGCACTCGATTATATGGGTATTATTAGAAAAAAAGTTGTTCGTCCTGATCTACCCAAGTCGTCTTTAAGAGGTATTGATCATCAACATTATAACCCTGTATTGCTGGAAGCCGCAGTGGCCATGCTATCGATACCGAACTTTAGGCGGACGCAGAGGGGGCCTCACCACCAGTTAGACTTGTTGAATTTGACGTTTATACTAATCCATCAATGCCAAATATCATGTCCGTGTGTCACATTGAACTTCCGTTGCGATGGAGGTTCTGTCTGTTTGCTTCTTTTCTCCCCTTTGTGCAAAGAACCATAATCATTAGTTTATTGTTTTTCCCGTGTTATCTAAATTATTAAATATCCTGGCAATCTGTGCATTGCGTGTATTTATTATGTTAATAAATGCATTAACAATTGAAACCGAAGAAGATCCTGTGTTTATTTTTCTGCTGCCCACTGCCACGAGGTATCTGCACTTCTCCCACAATTAGGACTGGTACAACCAAAAGATCCACGAGCCTTTCTACAAAACTAGGTTGGGGCAACAAGCACAACACAAGGGCCACCACTTGTGCGAGTGTGAATTGATTTTTATAAAGAAAAATATTGTTTTTTAGAACGAACTTTTCTTGTTTTTAATTCTAATCGAAAACCGCTCTGAATAGGTAAACGTTCTATCAACCAAATTCAAAAAATAGAATGAGATCTCATAGCTCGAGTCTCCTTCGTCAACATTTCCAAACCTATTTTGAGCGTCTAAAAGGAAATCATCGTCATCATTATCGTCAGCTTATACATATTATCAGTCCACTGCTGGACATAGGCCTCCCCTAATGAGCGCCATAGATGGCTTTATTTATCATTTGGGGGTCCCATAATCCCCTCGCTGGGCCATATGCCCATTTTGCCTAGGTTGGATCGCAGTTCGGTGGATTTGATCTGCGGAGGGCGCTGCTGCCCGCCCCCCGGTGTGTCTCCCTTAGTCGCCTCTTATGACACCCACGGGAAGAGTTTGGGTGAAGAAATTCTATGCCGGCACCTCAAGGCCGAATAAAGGAAATAATTATAATAAATTCAGGACATCAATGTGTTAACGAGAGCTTTTCAATGCAACCTAAAAACTTATTACTTACTTAATCTGGTGTTTAGATTACTGAACGTTTACTTTGTTGAACACTGTAAGGTACCAATAATTTAAACTCTTGATTATATGTATCTCAGAAACAACAAATTCACTTTGCTTTTGTAAACCTAATAATTAAACCAGTGCTATAAGATTGATCCAGGCACCAAAGAAGTCCTAAGCGAATTTCCTAATCTAATATTAAAGGAATATTGAAAAGATTGCGATAATGAATAAAAACAGCTTTTTTACTTTACCTTAAAAAGATTGAAATGAACAAAGAATCAAAGTAATCTCTATTTCCCAGTACTTAATACTTATGTAGGTATGTACCTACCTAAGTTGTATTTTGACGTGTCAAAGAGTCCTGTAAGGTCTAAAGGATATAAATCACTTGTATTTAGTTTTTAGATTTAGAATAAAACAATATTTCAACTTCATTATTTATTTATTCATCCATATCCTTTGGTTCCGTGATAGAATCAACGAAAATCACAGAATTACACTCCGACGCATCACACTGCAACATTGGCGGTACTTCAACAGGTGTCACTGTGTACTCATCACCAAAAAATAGAATGAGATCTCATTGCTCGAGTCTCCTTCGTCGACATTTCTGATAGAGAATGGAACGCATCATAACTAAGTTTTTTTGTAAGTCATCCCTCCTAGGGTGGCGCTACTGTCGCTTTCTGTTTCCCGCCTCTCTCGCAACTCCGTTGAAGTTTGTGCGCGTTGTATTTTCACTATTCTAATAATTTTCACTATTCTAATAAAACTCAAATCTTTCTCTTTATCCGAGCAAAATCCTACAATTTCCATTCATTATTTTGAGCATCGATAATTACTTTGAGTTCGGAACATCATTGTGTAAATGAGGGCTTTTCAATGCGACGTAAAAAATGTTCTTGCCATAGACTAAGATTGGCGCTGCATGAAACTCAAGCGCGTTTACCTATCCTAGTGGAAACTTTGAAAACAGAAAATAATTTCCTTGTTTATTTTATGTCACTCAACTTTAGTGCAGCGCCATCTAGTGTTGAAATAAAAATCGTGGCTGATTTTTTCTGAAAGGTCGAATGAAATAAAGCACTTGGATTTAGATTTTTTGATTTAAAACAATATTAAGAATATTAGAAAAAAAAACAATATTTCAACTTCATCATCTATTTATTCATCCATATCCTTCGGTTCCGTGATAGAATCAACGAAAATCACAGAATTACACTCCGACGCATCACACTGCAACATTGGCGGTACTTCAACCGGAGTCACTGTATACTCATCACCAATCACATACGGGTTCCCATCGATCCACAAAGCGTCAAAAAGGCAGTAAATATGAACTTTAATCGTCATATATGTTATAAACTTGTAGATCCTCCCACCGCACTCTCCTAAGTGTTCTTTTATGCTCTTATCTGTTTTATACATGAGCAGCAGGTTATGGAACTTTGTTATTTCGTCCATGACAACCTTTTTGATCAAGTTTGTATAGATTATATCAGCTTCTATATGCCTTTCTGGATCTTCGTACATCCTTTGCTTGATGCGGAGAATCGCGTCTGACATCCGCACCCGGAATATGACGCCGGGGTTCATCGCTTCTGGTAGGATGCCAGGTTTGCGTGTGGATGTGGTAAATTCCATGGCAGAGTCTTTTATTGGTTCGGGGTAGACGTAGTGGTGTGGCCGTTCTCGGAGCTTCGGCCCTGTGAGGGTGTTGAATCGTCGTGAATTCTGTGGCAGAAAATATTCTTTTCATTCTTCTGTTCTTGCACTATCACATTCACTATCTATCACACTCACGAATAGTTTGTAACCAAATAGTTTATATGGTGTAATTTAAATAGTTATATTGTTTATGCTATGAATAAAGATTGATTTATTTCAGATTTTAATAACTTCATTTCTTTAGGCAAAATAAGCACTTAAACGAGTCTTTCTCTCGTCGGCTAATGTTTTTGCTAAGCGATTTATGTCGCAAAATGGCGAATACAAGGAGATTTTGCAAAAAGCTCCGCTTAACTTGGGGCTAGGTGATGCTGTTTGGATTGTCTAGCATTATTTATTTTCTTTATTTCACGAAGAATAAGAACTTTTGCAAAACTATATGACATTATAGTGATATAGGAAGTGATCAAACGAGTTAGAAAATAGAAATAGAAAATAGTTTAGAAAAATGTTAAATTTAAGGCTATGATAAGATAGGATAAGATAGGTAAGGATAGGATAGAATAAGATAGGATACGATAGGATATGACAAGATAGAATAGGTAAAATTTAAGTATAAAAACATTTCTTCCTCACCTTAGCCCTTCGTTTGATCCTGTTATGGTCATTATTGTCCTGTTTGTTTGTCATATATTCTTCGAACTTGCTATAGTCGTACGGCGGCCAGCCATCCACCACTGCGCTGGAACGGGCGTCTTTAACATCGTCATCCATTTCGTTCAACTAAAGGACAAGGAAAAAAAAAATTAGTCGCTTTAACACGATTACAGTCTGCTCGTATAAGAGAAATCGGAATAGTGCCTTATTAAGTATTGTAATTTCTGTGGCTCGGAGCTAGTGTTCTCGACTTCATTAGAGAAGGCAGCAGTATAAATCCAGCAGTATAAATAAATAAATAATGGTGGATAATAGACACAGCATCACCTAGCCCCAAGCTAAGCAGAGCTTGTGTTATGGGTACTAGATAACTGATATACATAACACAATGTTTAAATAGATAGTTATTTTTTATTATACATATAAAACGACCAGAACACCCTGAACAAATATCGGCAGATCGTACAAATATTTGTCCCGAGGCGGGAATCGAACCCGCAACCTCCTACTTCGCAGGCGGACCTTCGAGCACCGTGCCACAGAGGTAGTCTACAGCAGTGGACTAATAAAGAATCAAAATCAAATCAGGTGCTTTATTTCCTTTAGTCCTCACAGGACCCTTTGGCACATCAGAAACCACAAATTACATCAAAGTTTAGTGGAAAATATAGTGATCAACTGATCACTTTAAAGAAAGCCTTGTACTCTATTGATGATTACGTTAATGATACTAATGCTTGGCCAGATGTCGCTCCATTCCACACCGACAATAGCATGTAAGAAATTGAATGTTGTGCTTAGCTACATATCTAAATGTATTTTAATAATTATTGACATGTATCTAAATCACATTAAACTTAGATTTAGATAGGCAAAACAAACATTGTATTAGACACATAAGTTATATATAAATGTACTAGTGGTTTCTTTTTCACTTCTTCCACTAGGAAAAAAAATTGAAGTGAAGAGAAATCAATAACAAATTATTTCTTTTTATAATAATTATCTTGACTTGTCAAAGTGCTTATTTTGTAAGCCTAAAGAAATAAAGTTATTGAATCTGAATCTGAAGCTTTGATTTATTTTACACTTCAATCTTTTTAAGGTAAAGTAAAGAAGCGAACAAGAAACCTTTAGGTACCTCTTTGTCCAGCAGTGGACTATTAAGGCTGATGATGATGATAGTACCTGATCTTTGGCATGTGCTGCTTTCATGGGCGTCATCAGGTTAACAGGTTGCTGGTAAACCTCATCCTTGATCTGTACAAAATTAAAAACCTTTAATTCATTCAGTATTTTTGGCGATGCGCGTTTAAGAAACAGACAGACAGACATGGATGAAAAAATACAGTTTTGGCTTCAGTAACGATAATAGACAGCCATCCAAAAAATTTAAAAATATCTTCAATAAATAAAAAAAATTATGAATGTAAGTGGGTTAACTACGAACCTATTATATGTTGTAAGAACACCAACGTTTCATCCCTTAACGAGGGACTTCATCAGGGTGAGTGCCGCTCACGTCTCACGTCGCGCCCGTACCGCCTCAATGCGCTCACCGTTGGTGTTCTTACAACATATAATAGGTTCATAGTTAACCCGCTTACATTCATAATGAAATAAAAAAAAAGTTTAAAAATATCTTCAATAAAAAACTTTTGACACTATCAAGGTTATTAACGCTAGTCATTTGTAACGGTATATTTACCATGATTAGAGTTTTGAGTTTTCCAATATTTCGGCACAGTTTCATGCGCCATGATCACGGAACAATTAAAAACGGAAAACTCAAAACTCTAATCATGGAAAATCCCATTATAAATGACTTTAATATCTTCAATGTACAGAATTGGAACTGTTACACTGTTACAGTTTTACTATTTATAATTTTTTTTATTAAAAGTTGAATTTATTAAAAATAATATATTTTGTTTTTTATAATTCTTTTTTAGATATAAGGCTTTTTATTTCTTTATTGTTTTTCTAAACAAACATCTTCCCATAGCTTGAATATAGACATTTATAATCTAAGTTTATAATCTTAGAGAATTTAGAACGGGAGTTGGTATCGTCAGGCATACGCCTCTGTTGGTCACAAAACTTTACTGACCATAGACGAATAATAAAACTACTTGACTCGTAACTTCGCGGCTATTTGCTGTCGTTTCGTGTCGCGAGGTAGTGCTCACTTTATAACAGACGGGAGAAAAATATTTATAATAAAAACTCCTTGCTTACATTCGGGTACTCGAGCCCAGAAGTCATTATCATTGAAGGGTCACCAGTGGACACAGAGATCACGGAGAATATCTGTAATAAAAATTAATCTTATTGTGTTAAGTAGAACAAAGAAAAAGAAAAAAGTTAAATTTGAATGTTGTGAAGTGCTAAACTACTTTATTTAATTAAATTTTAATTAATTTAATAAGCAGCATCTTGGGTACACTTCCAACTGGTATTGATATGGATCAGTTGAGCTACCTGTGGTTTGTTCGCAACAGTCTGCAGTTAGCTCAGTTGTTCTATTATCCTATTTTTTATTAGTAGGTATTATTTTATACCAATTAATTAATTTCGTTATAGCAAGACTACATCATCATCATCAAACATCATCACCAGCCTATAATAGTCCACTGCTGGACATAGGCCTCCCCTAATGAGCATCATAGATGGCATCATTATTTGGGGGTTATTGCCCATAATCCCCACGCTGGGCATGCGGGTTGGGGATCGCAGTTCGGTGTGGTTGTTCTGCAGAAGGCGCTGCTGCCCGCCCCCCGCTGTGTTTCCCTTAGTCGCCTCTTACGACACCCACGGGAAGAGTTGGGGTGGTGAAATTCTATGCCGGCACCACACGGCACGACTAAGAAGATAATATATATTAATTTATACAATACTATTATTGATTTAAGAAATAAGAACTTGACATGGAACTCATAATTGTTATCAATAAATAGGTAAACTGAAACTGAACTGAACTGTGCCATAAATAACGTATTAGATTAAGAAAATCTGTCATCTTATTTTTTTGTGTATAGGTAGTAGTGTAGGCATATCCATTTTCTATGATATGAGACCATAAATTTTTTATGATATGAGACCATAAAATTGGATATAATATGTCATACCAAACGTAAGTTATATTTTTTTTCCTTTGAAAATCTTTGAAACATCATAAAAAAATTCGTCGAAAATTCGTCAACTCGTTCATTTGATGTTCTAAACATCAAATGAACGAGTTATTGGTAGAGTAATAATTGGTAGAGCGAAAACTCGTCAACAGTTGGACAATTATTGTCCATAATTATGTCTATATATGTCCATATCAATACCAGTCGTTCACGTCCCCAAGACGCTGGCTGCAGCCTCGCTGTATGCAATGCTGATGCGCTGCGCCAGATACTGACCAGCTCTCGAGTCACTCGCTTCGACCAGGCGCTATATTTAAAGATAAAATAAATATAGGGAATTAAAATACTAGAAATCCTATTCTTACCACACAATATTTGAAAATCCGCCACATTGTCCTTTGCGCGCCGATTGGCGACTGGTACAAAATAACAAGTTCAAAACCTATTAGATTTTAGAAACTAATTGCTTGTTAACTTAAAACTAGCTGACGACGTCAGTGGCGTAGCGGGTAGCGACGCAGGAGGCCGCAGGTTTGATTCCAATTGAAATTTGTCGTTACATCGACCAAAAACAGATATTAAATAACTAGCGGTCCGCCCCGGCTCTGTACGCGTAACAATAATAATAATAATAATAATCGTTTATTTCGGATATCGAGATCCATATAAGTACCCATATAGGTACAAAAATGTGTTTAAACGTTTAAGCACACATACAGGTTCGGTTACATGAAGTTTTCGTACGGATCCCTAAACAATTGCAAATAGGTGTTATAGCCTATGTTCATCACGGAAAATTTAGGATTCTAATGGTGAAAGTATTTTTCAAATCGGTCCAGTAGTTTCGGAGCCTATTCAATTCAAACAAACAAACAATTATTTCCTCTTTAAAATATTATTTCAAATAAATAATAAATATATTTTTACCTTTAATTTATGTATATTATTTATTTGTATTTATATTTTAATTTATTTATTATGCTTATGTATAAGAATCTGTTATATGCTCTTAGCGTTTCTTACGGTATAAATAAATAAAATAAATTTTACGATTTTGAATTTTAGGGATGTTGTTTAATTTGCTAGAGAATACCCCGAGTGTAACGGCTTACGTACTATAATAAGAAAAAAAATCTTAAGGCTCCGACGTTACGAATAAATTCCACAAATATATATCGAACTTAAGTTTGCGTATCACGGAATGAGTGCCTTTGCTACAGGTTTTTCATAAATCTATAACAGGCACCAGACTCTCACAACCACAGATATTAACACAGGTTGATTAACATTAGTTACCTATCTTTATATTTTACTAGCGGCCCGCCCCGGCTTCGCACGGGTATTAAACAAAAATTTCAGAAATTATACACACTGACATGATGGGCTTCACAGTTTTCATACGGATCTTTACTTTTTTTAACAGCATTGGGGTTTTTGACATTGACTCGACATTCCAAAACTGACACTGGCCGTAGAGAAAAAGCAAGCACCGTGCGCTATACAACCTCTTTTTCTATTCTGACGCGCCATAATAGAAAAAGAGGTTGAATATACAGCCCACGGTTCAATTATTGAATTTTTCATGCGGATCCCTAACTTTTTGAAAATATTATAATAGCCTATGTTCATCACGGAAAATTAAGGATTCTAATGGTGAAATATTTTTTTAACTCGGTCCAGTAGTTTCGGAGCCTATTCAATTCAAACAAACAAACAAACAAACAAACAAACAAACATACAAACATACAAACAATCAAATCTTTCCTCTTTATAATATTAGTATAGATTTTACTCTCCCACCAATAATATTTGAAATCCTAGTTAAAGCATCTACAATTTGTGAGAGAAAATAATTTTTTTGTTTATATACATATATAAGGTGTTTCTGAACGAATTAATTTTAAATTTTACTTAATAGTACCTAAATAATATTCTGAAAATCTTATATAGTACATACAAGAAACAATAATCATTAACAGGGGACTAAAAACCTAAAATTAGAGTTTTTTTACTACTAGCGACCCGCCCCGGCTTCGCACGGGTCCAATCCTAATACAAAAACCTTTCTCTTGAATCACTCTATCTATTAAAAAAACCGCATCAAAATCCGTTGCGTATTTTGAAAGATTTAAGCATACATAGGGACAGAGAAAGCAACTTTGTTTTATACTATGTAGTACTTTACTGTACTTTTTTGTTACTTCATGTTTTTAATAGCTTGTTTAGTCACTTGTTTAGTCTTACTAGATTAGTTTAGTTACTTGTCTAGTCTTACTAGATTAGAGTAAGTATATAAATCTGTAAATTTATAACGATAAATTTAGAAAGTATAGGAGTACTAAGATATTTTGACCAGTATACATTTTCGGTTAATAGAACAGTGTAGCCAACCAGTCTATAGAGTGGTTTGTAATATTGTTACTAGGTACCATTAAAGTTACTAAACTAATAAAAATATCTGACTGATAGTGAGTATCCGGCGCATCAGCAATGCTGTACAGCAAAGCAATGCTGCAAGCATTTTTTTATCTTGGGGACGCGTCCTCAAAATTGTAAATACTAGTTCTATTTTTGTTTCCTCACTTCTCATTAAAAATCGTAAAGTATAATGTAAACAGATAACAGCAATGTTTTAATTCTGATGAAGATTCAGACGGCATTGGAATAAATAATATGATTCATATCAATAAAATAATAAATAACTGCCAGTTATTTATTATATTATATGTATAATAATAATAAATAACTGCCAGTTATTTATTATTTTTAATAAATTTATCACCGTTCCAAATATGAATGTAAATATTCGAATTTTTATCCCTAAATGAATGTGAAGAATATTTTTTTTTATTTTGTAATTTTTACATTGTTTATTGATATTGAATTACTTTGATTTGAATTTCAATTATTAATGTTCATTTAAAGATACCTTAAAATATGCAAACAGCAAACTTTTCGTACATAAAACACATTCAAAACTAAACTTAAGTGTTCCGATTTTTTTCTATACATGGTGTTTTATTTCATTATTATTATGATACCTTTATGATACCTATATAATGATACCTTTGCTCTTATAATATAGCTACCTGTAGTTTGTTCGCAACTCTGCAGTTAGCTCAATTGTAAATACTAGTTTTTATTTAGTTTGATCATTGTAATTTTATTTGTTAATAAGACTTTTTGCTCTCATAACCACCCAAACGTTCAAGCCGTTAAAGAGACCAAACAATTTTTCCTGTCATACGTTCAACAGTAAATTCAATCGCGTTTGATATTCCCCTAACATAAAGAGATAAAAACCAGTCTCCAATAAGTACCTTATATTCAACACATCACTGTATAAGTTCAGTCAACGTTTGCGATCGGCCATAACCGGACCTCCTTGGAATAAGGAAAATAGTGTCGAAAATACATTGCCAACCGGTTGTGGGACGTGTTTTTTATAGTTTATAGTCAGTCACAGATAAATAATAGTTTTAGTGTGTGGATTCCTAGAAAATGGTAAGTTTTGACACTTTATAATGGCGAAATTTGACGAGAATATTAACTGCCTTGTTCGTAAAGCTGTGGATTTTTTTCAACAGTGTCGTACGCGCTATTATTTCTATTGTAAATACTGGCATGGGCGTAGGGAGGTACGGGCAGGGGGGGGCCGCTGCCCCCCCCTAGAGGATGCAGTCTTAATTTTAAATACGTAGATAGCCAAACCTATTAATAAACTAAACTTCATTGACAGGTAAATTTTATACAATCGTACTATGTTTGCATCTAAATTCAAACCCCCACCGAAATGTTGAGGCAAATTTAATGTGTAAAATTTTCTCGGATATGTACGTGTCACGCAGCACCTAAAATGGTTAGTTAAAAACTCAAGGCTCTTTTAAAAACTCTTTTAATTTTTTTTTTCATAAAATTCTCTACTGCAACAGCGCGCTGCGCGATGTTGGTTGCGGGCTAGAGCGCGCTCGCGCTCCGTGCCATTCGATTCTTATTGTGCATCTACATTATCTGTAGGCACATTTATTGGATAGATACCTATTTCCATGTTTTTCCGTAATTGAATATCTCCCTCCGTTTGCTGTTATTTCTTTAGTTATAGAATACTTTCAAAACTGTTCGCTAAAGACCGAAAAAGTCAGAAAAAATTTCGCGGCTTGCTCCGCTCGCCGTTAATTCTCTACTTTTGTAAGCTTTTTTACAGCCTTCCGAAAATGTCACAATTTCTCAACAATTTTCAGAGGCCGCAAACACAAAAAAATATCCGCTCTCATTCCACTCACTGTTATAATTTTTTTACGCTGCTACGGGACCATCCAATTTGTGTTTTGTACTTATATCTAAATATCTAATTTTTTTTGTCGTTTTACCAAGCTTTCTTCGCCAAACTTTAAAATTACCACCGCAAACGTTCTCCACTTTGCAACAGCGCGCTGCGCGTCATCGGTGGCGGGGTAGGGCGCGCTCGCGCTCCATGCCGTTTCATTCCTATTCTTTACCTACATTGTAGGTTAGTGAGCTAGGTGCACGCATCGCATTCATATACGCCCGACTCCAGTGGGAGTCGGGCAGGAAGGCAGATCACGACATAACTTTTAATTTCGTGAATCTATAGATGGATAGATAACTATTTTAAAGTTTTCCGTAATTGAATATCTCCCTCTGTTTGCTGTTATGTCTTAAGTTATAGCATAATTTTCAAATATGTTTGCTAACGACCGAAAATGTAACAAAAAATTTGGCGGCTCGCTTCGCTCGCCGTTCGTTCTCTTCTTTTCTAGGCTTTTTAACAGCCTTCCGAAAATTTCACAATTTCTCAACCATTTTCAGAGGCCGCAAACACAACAAAATATGAGCGCTCATTCCGCTCACTGTTATATATTTTTATGCTACCACGTGACCATCCAAACACTCTCTGAGTCTTGATTATTTTTTACAGATCATCCAAAATGTCTAAAAAAAAATTGCGGCTCGCTCCGCTCGCCGTTAATTCTATAGCCTTTTTGTCATGTTTACCAGCCTCTCCAAAATATGACAAAAATTTGGAGGCTCGCTTCGCTCGCCATTCATTCCGTAGTAAGAGTTTTTTTATCTTCTAAAACCAAATGGTTCTTAGCTTTCTTTTCTTGACTATGATTTTTTTAAATATTCGGCGCTAGCTGTCATATCTAGTGTCACACTATTGCGTACTTATTTAAAAAACATCGAAAAATCTCAAAAAATTCGCGGAAAGTGCTTAGAAGTAAACATGGCTGAGGAAATGATGATTGAAAATCCTTTAAACGGCTTAGGTATAGGGGTTGCATTATCCGTAAAATTTTCGTATCCGGATAATTCGGATAGTAGTGAGCCTTACTATTCGGATATCCGGATATTTCGGATAATTCGGATAATTGAAAAATATACATAAAAATTAAATTACAACAAGGAAAATGGGTTTTTAAAGTATAAGTATTTATTAATTTATACTTAAAAAACGTTAGGCATGATGACAGTAACTAAAAATCACTAAAATTATTTATTGCTTTTAATAAAACTTGGGTCATGGAATACAATACACGCATTTATTTTTTTATTAATAGTGAGATTGATATTTATTTTAATAAAATAAAACTACGAAATACGGCAATCTGCCATGATTGGCTGATCATCACCAATCAGAGCAAATGACGTCATCTCTGAGTTGACTATACAAGCATCTTGTTTCGTTAGCAGCACTGGTTATCTGTATTATTTACGATTCAACTTTGTTTTCACCGAGTTAGGTCTAGTGGTTTTATTAAATCGAAAGTGAAATAACCATGTCACGATGGAACAAGGATTCACTAAGGTTTCATGCGGACTTGTGACACCGATCCCATCAAATGATATTCCATAAATTCTCCATATCATTTGGCAACTGAAATTTGAATAAAATACATAATAAGATCACAGTGATGCGAGACGAAACCTAACCTCAAAAAAGTTTATTTATTATTATTAAATTTAGACCTCAAACAAGATCATTATACCACGTACTATTTTAAAATTCCTGCAAAACAAAATAAAAATTTACGTCAAAGTGATCTTCACAAAAATAAAGGTGAGTACTAGGCAATATCGCTGTTGAATCCCGCCTTGCAAGTTTAAGCCACTTGTCCCGTATGGTTTTCTTATGCGGAACGAACACAAATAACTTATTAGGAGTTTTTATTGATGTATTCTTACACTGAGGGACCGCACACCACTTATACACTTTCTAATTCATATTTAATAACACAAAATAACAAAAATATTCAATGAACGCCTAGTGTTTACGTTTAGTTTACTCACACGTGACGTCACAAGCGACGCCATGACACAGGCGTTTTGGTGCGAATTTTAAATTATAAGACTAAATTGTTGTGTTTTCCTACTAAACCTTTAATTTCTGCAGAAAAATATGTATTGTCATATTTAATAATACATTATAATACATATTACATATTTAATAATAGGTATGTATTTTCGAATATAATAGAACAGTTTTTCAAAATCTGTCATCATGCCTATACGCATAGAAACTGAACAACACAGAGATTAAAAATAAGAGTATCGATCAAATGGGGTGAAAAACTAAAATATCTATGAAATAAAAACGGTTTACTTCTTTCCGTCGAACTTATTTTTTAACATAAATAAAATACGAATCCTTCCTCCGTAACGTAACGTAAATCAACTTCCTGTTTTATTAGATAGGTACTCTAAAATGATTTAAACAAAGAAACAACACAGTCATGAGATCAAACTTACAAACGTTTATGTTACTATCATCATCATCATCATCATCATCACCAGCCTATAATAGTCCACTGCTGGACATAGGACATATATGTTACTATATATCAATCAAATTAAATAAACATCTCTTTCCATCGAACCTCGGTCTGTGTCGGTGTCGTCGAATCACTGACCAACCAGTGTCAACGATAGAATTGCGATTGCGCGCTACCGCTAGTGTAGGTCTTGCTTGTTTATAGCTTCAGATTCAGAAACACGCACGAATTAATATTATGTTTATTTTAACAACACAAAGTATTGTATGCATTAAATATGTATAACATTTCTAAAATGCTGGATGCATTGTAGTGTTGTGTCGTGAATTAGAAAAATCAACTGTAGGTAACTATCCGTATTATTCGTATTATCCGGATAAAGGAGCTCCCATTATCCGGATAATAAAATTAGCGGATATCCGGATAATTCGGATATCCGGATATCCGGATTGCAATCCCTACTTAGGTATGCTCAGCGTACACCGAAGCATGGTACTTACAAATAAATAAGAACAAAACTGAATCAGAGCTGCTAAAATGGTTTTGTGGAGTACCTCGAAGACTACTATTTTGTAAAATAACGTGACGTATAGTTAAACTATTGTTGTTTTTTTTATTCTAAACGTAGCCTACCTATCCCATTTCTCGTGCAGCATGTACTTAGTAGGTATTCTTGGTTTTTTTTCGGCTGCCCCCCCCTAAACAGAATCCTGGCTACGCCCTTGAATACTGGGTCTAACTTGAATGTTATTTGGTGGTCAAATAGAAGATTTTAAGTTTGTTGAAGTTATTTTATTTTAATGTTGATGGTCAATGTGGTCACGGTGTTGCGTCCTTGACTGGTTTACGAGTAAAATCATTCGATTGTAAAGATTTTGCATAGATTGTAAATTAAATCGGGGAAAAACATGGAAAATGGTTGCAAAAAAACCACAAAATGGTTTTCGTTACTGCCGTGCGTTCGTTTTTTCTGCCTTGTCTAAAATGTTGAAGTCCAAAACCATACTGTATTACTAGTTATTTATTCGAATACATATATTAAGTTTTAATTAAGTTTAAAGCGGAAGATTTTATTGTTTGTTTGGATTGAATAGGCTCCGAAACTACTGGACCGATTTTAAAAATTCTTTGATCATTGTCCCTGATGAACACTGTATATAGAATATTTTCGAAAAAATTAGGGGTCCGTATGAAAACTTCAATAATCTTACCCAACTTGTATGTAAAAAAATATAATTTGTGATATTTTTTGTTAATTACCTTTGATTCTGACTGATTATGACTTGTACTAGCGACCCGCCCCGGCTTCGCACGGGTCTAATCCTAATACAAAAACCTTCCTCTAGAATCACTCTATCTATTAAGAAAACAGCATCATTCTTAATACTATGTGGTGATTACGGTAACTGTTATCAGACCTTTGTGTTGCATTACAGGGTTTAAAAAAACCAATTGTTGAAAATTAGCAGTTTGAGGTAGTATACCTACTAGCCGTATACTACCTCAAACTGCAAATTTTCAACTCCGCCGGATGTCCATATCGTCTAAACTACTGAATATTTAACTTTGAAATTGATATATGGTAAAGTTCAGGACTTAATCTAACGATCATATGTTTAGAAAACACGATTCCATAAAATTTTCTCGATAGAAAAAAATCGCAAAGTTACCTCTAAATTTTTACTAAAACCTAAATTTCTCAATAAATACAGAAGTTCAGATCTTGACAATAAGCGTGGTAATAGAATTAGGTATAATAAAAATGTTATATGTTTCGGTTTTTTCAAATAAAGTCCTAATTAATAGATAATAATAAGCTAAAACATGATTTTTGGTGATTTTTGGACTTGCTTTGCAATGCCCTGTCCCGCTCTTATGAACGCAAAATCATATGTCTAGCCTTTTCTCACAGAGTTGAGGTTGTATGCGCCCTTAAGGTAGGTACTCATTTAAAAATGTTTTACCAGATAAGTGAAATATAATGACCTCAGGGGCGCGGTGGGCGAAGGTCTGCGGCGACGCAGGATGTTACGGGTTCGATTCCCGCCTAGGTTCAAATATCTGTGCGATCTGCAGATTTGCTCTGTTCGTTTTGTATAGAATAGAATAGATTATATGTATAATACTTTATTATACCACACAAATAAAGAAACATTATAAACAGACATGCTTAAAGTAAAGGAAGTACAAAGGGCGGCCTTATCTCTATGAGGGATCTCATCCAGGCAACCTTGGGATGAACTGGACATGAAGGAACAATATAGACGGTGGTACTTAAGTGAAACAAAATAATAACCTATATATACAAAAAGTATATGAGTCATCTAGTACCCATAACACAAGCTCTGCTTAGCTCAGGGCTAGATGCTGTATGGATTATCCATCAATTATTTATTTATTTAACTTCTTTTGAGAAATATTCTCTAGACCTAAATCGAATGGATTCGAGTTAATAACTCTAAATTGCATAATAATCAATTTAAAGCATAAAGATAAAAATGATTTTCTGTCCAACTTAATAGATGATTGGCATAATTTCTTAAGGGTATGTAAATTCTAACTCATTTATTTTAGATTCAATCCATAGAATATAAGATAGAGTGATATGTACACATGCAAAAAAAAGTCACAGTTTCAAAAAGTTTCAGTGCGCGTCACATTTAAGTACCCCCTATCTCGATGTATGTGGGACACAATAGTTGTTATTGTTGGTAATTTCAGACTTTGAGTACTATGGTGGGTGGTTCGATCCTGAGCGGCGGCGTGATACATTTTTGCATGTGAAAATTTGTAACAAGTTACAAGGGAATTCGAAGTAGTCTTAAATATTAGAATATTACGTAGACAAGGGGGGTACTTAATTCTGACGCGCACTGTATATCTAAACTTAGTTTTAATTCTTAAGTAAAATTTTTAGATTTTAGTGATTGTAAACTGTGTTAGACTTATAAAATGTAAACCCTTTATTGGCTGTAGGTAATATTAGTATAAGTTTTGTCAAGTTATAATTCTAGGAGATGTGGATTTTAAAATTTTGTAAATAAATAAAAAAAAAATAAGTATAGTAAAACCGACATTAACAAGGAAAATTACAATTAAATAGCCAAATTAGGGGTAAACGTGTTCTTGAGTGGAGACCGCGACTCGGTAAACGTAGTGTAGGACGCCCTCCAGCCAGGTGGGATGACGATCTGCGAAAGACTGCTGGCAGATGCTGGATGTGACAAGCTGAAGACAGGGCGCTATGGCACTCATTAGGGGAGGCCTATGTCCAGCAGTGGACTAACATAGGCTGATGATGATGATGATGATGAACCAAATTAGAAGTTTTATTTACAATTGAAACAATTGTAGACTGTTACAAACAATCTACATTGTTTATCTTGGGGGTTATTGCCCATGATCCCCACGCTGGGCATGCGGGTTGGGGATCGCAGTTCGGAGGAGTTGTTCTGCAGAGGGCGCTGCTGCCCCCCGCTGTGTTTCCCTTAGTCGCCTCTTTCGACACCCACGGGAAGAGTTGGGGTCGTGAAATTCTATGGCACCACACAGACATAATAGATAAATAATGCTGGATAATCCACACAGCATCATCTAGCCCCAAGCTAAACAGAGCTTGTCTAACGTATGTAAACAAATCTCGGCACAATTTTTATTTTGGCAGCGGGAGATGGTTGCGCTTTGTTAAAAAGCATAAAAATATATTGGTTTGGACAACGGCCTCTGCTTTTGTATATTATCCAAATAAAATGAAGTATATATTTATTATGCACATATTTTCTCAAAATGGGACAGCACAAGAATAAAATAAATTCATGCTACATATACTAATGTTATAAAGAGGAAAGATTTGATTGTTTGTTTGAATTGAATAGGCTCCGAAACTAGTGGACCGATTTGAAAAATTCTTTCACCTTCATATGTAGCAAATGTAAAGTATTAGATACCTAATGTAGAAAATGTAAAGTATTAGATAATGTAGAAAATGTAAAGTATTAGAATCCTACATTATCCGAGATGAAGGTACCTAATTGATGAAGTAAATTTTAAGTAGTAAAGCAACTGTTGAAGTGAATTAAATGTACAGAAGCCTATGGATATACAATATTTTCAAAAAAGTTAGTGATATGGGATATGTATGAAAATGTCAATAGGTACCTAATTTGGAACAGTATTTCTGGCTACAGCCCTGAAGTGATTGTATATTTTATTTCTGTTAGTTAATGTAATTGGTTTTAATAACAATTTTAATTTTATAAAAACATAATTTGTAGAATACCTTTATAATTTTTGAAATTTTCGTTAATTACTTGTGCGAATCCGGGGCAAACCGCTAGTGATGCATATATTTTCCCAGAATGGGACAGAAAAGGATACTTAACATAAATTCACGCAACATTTACAATAAAAAATTATCCTCAAGTATTTCCAGTTTTTAAAGTGACATCGGATACAAAATGGCGGTTTTTACAGTTTGTTTTGTAACGCGGTTGTTATCTGAGGTCAATGTGTCATCTTGGGGCCAAGTATCTGTCTATAACTTGACTTACGAGTATATACCTACTGGTAACTGACCCTTTTCCTTCTCCGTAATTAATAAATATGTATATAATGCTGGACAATCCACACAGCATCATCTAGCCCCAAGCTAAGCAGAGCTTGTGTTATTACTAGATGACTCATGTACTTAAAATAATATACATAATATGTAAAAATATCTAGGTATTTATAATAATATAATTATTAATAGATATTTTTTATTATACCAATCTAATAAACACCTAGGGATAGTTTTTATTGTAAATGCTTATACTTGCTGTCCCATTCTGAAAATATATGCATCACTAGCGGTTTCCCGCTGCACACTGGTATTTAGCAAAACCTTCGAAAATTATAAATTTCGCACAATAACCCAGAAATTATAAATAAAGTCATTTAGAGCGCTCATTAGGGTAGGTTTACGTCCAGCTGTATACGCAGGTCTCGACAGAGCCTATAAATTTGCTCCCCTTGGAGTCGAGACCTTAGGTCCGTAGGTCCGCGGAAAACCGAGGCTCACTTATTTTAAAAAAATATCAGAGCGTCTGGTCGAAGCGACGCTGACCCGAGAGCTGGTCAGTATCTGGCGCAGCGCATCAGCATTGCCATACAGCGAGGCAATGCTGGCTGCATTGCCACGCTGTATGGCGTCTTGGGGACACTTCCTACTGGTGTTGATATGGTTCAGTTGAGCTGCCTGTAGTTGTTATCAATTGTCTGCAGTTAGTTCAATTGCTTTGCTTTAATTGTAAATAGTAGTGCTAGTGCTTTTTATGTTCTCGGGACACGATTCGCTTCAACCAGACGCTCAGATAATTATGTACGGTTGCTAGGGAGGGTACAGAAAGACCGAGTTCTCGTGCAAGAAATTTAATTAAAATAAATGAAATTATAAAATTAACTTATACTAATTGACTCCATCGATGTTAGATTGAAAGTGAGTCAGTGAATTACAAACATAGCGTTACGAAAACTGCATGAATTCTTGGTAAACGGTAACGGGGATAACTAAAGGTCTGTCTTGATTTTGCAATTTTGCAAATTTTACAAGATAATATTAAACGACAATAACTGTTGTGTTCATGTTTTCTGTACTGTTTTACCCTATCTTGGTGTGCAATGAAGTGTATTTGTATTGTATCATCATAAGGGCGCATACAACCTCAACTCTGTGCGAAAAGGCTAGACATATGATTTTGCGTTCATAAGAGCGGGACAGGGCATTGCAACGCAAGTCCAAAAATCTAGTTTTAGCTTATATTACCTATTAATTAGGACATTATTTGAAAAACCGAAACATATAACAATTTTATTATACTTAGTTCTATTACCACGCTTATTGTCAAGATCTGAACTTCTGTATTTATTGAGAAATTTAGGTTTTAGTAAAAATTTTATGGAATCATGTTTTCGAAACATATGATCGATAGATTAAGTCCTGAACTTTACCATATATCAATTTCAAAGTTAAATATTCAGTAGTTTAGACGATATGGACATCCGGCGGAGTTGAAAATTAGCAGTTTGAGGTATTATACACTCTTAAACCCATATTAAAAACTAGTTTATCTCCCCCTAGGTACCTTTCCTCCCCCTCTTCTGCGTACTGGTCCTAGTACAGGGACAGGCGCAGGATGACGGCGATTTGAACTCCATCATCGGCCAGATCTTCGGGACGCCCCCGCCTACAACCGGCCCTGTTGAGGACAAAAATGGCGGCGGGCCGTCGACTTTGGTGCCGCTGGTTAAACCTCAGCCAAGCAACCGTGGGTATATTTGCTGAGAATTTATGATACGATATAATAATGGATTTAATTTCAGAAAAAAATAATGCTGGACAATCCACACAGCATCACCTAGCAGTCATCTAGTACCTATAACACAAGCTCTGCTTAGCTTAGGGCTAGATGATGCTGTGTGGAATGCCCGGCATTATTTATTTATTATTATGCAAATACATACAAAAAAGAAATACTTGTAATATAGGTAGTTCCCCTCTTCCAAAAAAATTATTACTAACCTTTTTTTTATTATGTTATTTTGTACTTTATCAACAAAGCAAGTTACACTTAAAAAACCAAATTAGAACTAGTATTAACAATTGAAACAATTTAGCTAACTGCAGACTGTTACAAACAATCTACAAATGATCCATCAATACCTCAGAAGCGACACCAGAAAACCACAGTGTACAAGAAAACTGTCTGCATTGCCTCGCTGTATGAAAATGCTGATGCGCTGCGCCAGATACTTACCAGCTCTCGGGTCATACGTCGTCGCTTCCACCAGTCGCTCAGATAATTCTTTTTAGAACACAAAACTTGTCCCGCGTTGGTAATCGAAACCGCAACCACACCGTGCCTTGACTCACTGACACTTCATCCTTTTTATTTGCTTGTCCACAGTTACCCAAGATTTAACTTGCACCACCCCTGAAGGAGTGGCAGGCGAATGTGTACCTTACTACCTTTGTAATACAGCAGATAATACCGTGAACACTGACGGTATTGGGGTCATTGACATCAGGTAATTATTTGATACACTCGTAAGTTGATCAGTACACTAGCGATCCGCCCCGGCTTCGCAATTATACACATTGGGTTTCACAGTTTTCATACGGATCCTTAAATTTTTTAGCAGCATTGGGGGTTTTTTGTATGAACTCGACACTCCATATTGACACTCCATAACTGACACTGGCTGTAGAGAAAAAGCAAGCAGCGGAGCCTTATTAAAAAAAAGAATTTGAATATATAGCGCACGGTTTAATTATTCATGTGGATCCCTAACTTTTTTGAAAATATTCTATAGCCTAATTTCCCTGTTCATCAGGGGAAAATTAAGATTCTAATGGTGAAAGAATTTTTCAAATTGGTCCTGAGTTTCGGAGCCTATTCAATTCAAACAAACAAACAAACAATCAAAAAGGTGATATTAGTACCTATAGATAATGACAGTACCATGTCAATATTTATAAAACCTTGTTATACACTTACAAAAAAATCAATGGGTTCCCTAAAATAAGCGATATAAGAATAAACTTATATAATTTAAATTCATTTATCGCTATTTTGTTCGCCGTGCCCACAATGTAAAGGGTAAACACTCCAAGTGATTTGCAAAAATTATCTTTATAAATTCAAACAAATTATGAAATATCAGATTCCTTGCAAAAATATCAGATTATTTAAGACTAGCGGCCCGCCCCGGCTTCGCACGGGTATTAAACAAAAATTTCAGAAATTATACACACTAAAACGATGGGTTTTACAGTTTTCATACGGATCTTTACTTTTTTTAACAGCATTGGGGTTTTTGACATTGACTCGACATTCCAAAACTGACACTGGCCGTAGAGAAAAAGCAAGCACCGTGCGCTATACAACCTCTTTTTCTATTCTGACGCGCCATAATAGAAAAAGAGGTTGAATATACAGCCCACGGTTCAATTATTGAATTTTTCATGCGGATCCCTAACTTTTTAGAAAATATTATATAGCCTATGTTCATCACGGAAAATTAAGGATTCTAATGGTGAAAGAATTTTTTAACTCGGTTCAGTAGTTTCGGAGCCTATTCAATTCAAACAAACAAACAAACATACAAACAAACAAACAATCAAATCTTTCCTCTTTATAATATTAGTATAGATAGATGATAAAAAGGTTTGGAACGAGGTTTGCTCAAAAATTAACAACCTCTAACGAGGTATTAGTTTCGTTTTCGCTTCTTTTTTACCTTAAAAAGATTGAAGTAAAAAACAAGTACGACAAGTGCGAGTGTAACTCGCGCGCCGAGGGTTTTGAACTTTTGTCGTTTAGGTAGGTATATGACAACCTCTTGGCGCGGTGGGCTTACAACGCAGGAGGTTGAGGTTTGATTCCTGCCTCGGGACTAATATTTGTAGGATCTTCAGATTATTTGTTCGGGTGTTCTAGTCCTTTTCTGTACACAAAAATAAATCATGTAATGTGATACTTATACTTTATTAAGTATAACAGCTATCGTAGTAATACCAATAACACAAGCTTTGCTTAGCTTGTGGGTAAATGATACTGTGTGGATTATCTAGGATACTCCTATTACAGTTACTACAGAGATTAGTGGGTAGGTAAGTGGGTTGGTACCTACAATTTTTTTTCGGTTTTTTTCAACCTATTTCACTAAGTATGAAAGAACAATGGCAGAATTTGGTCTGGACTTTTTTTTGCGTCCATGGATCTGATGTTTATGAATCAAATTTAATAAATTTTCTACGATTTTTCAATTATTCACTCCTTCTCGTAAAAGCCGGAGTTATTTTATGATATTTAAAAGCTTATCAAATGATATTCGAATTAGGTACATTCGAAATGTTACCATTATTTTGTCTTTGATTTGTCTTTGATAGTGTCATGTTGTCAGCGGTTGTCTTTCAAGACGCCACAGAATCTAGAACGTAGTGGTTTTATTCTCTTTGACAGAATCCTTCCGAGACTTCGTTGGGCGTTTTTCATCTCTGCTGTGTTTTGTGTTTATATTTTGGTTTTCTATTTATTTTTACTCGAATTACGGAAGCCACAGGCAGGCGACGTATGTAACACCCGACCTGGACTGTTTATGGACTGATTGATACTGCCCTGTCTGGCTAGTGCGTGCCCTTAGGACTCCGATATTGTTGTTTTGGGTATTCTGGGCATTTTCTATGTTGAATAAAAAAATATCTATTAATGTAGGTATACCTATATATATGGTTTTAAGTAAGGTATATAAGTATATAAGTATAAGGTATATAGGTATATAAGTTATCTAGTAGGAACTCATAACATAACACAACCTCTGCTTAGCTTCGGGCTAGATGATGCTGTGTGGATTGTCCAACATTATTTATTAAAACCCTCAGTTTTTTTGTGTTTACGGGGCAAGTCGGTACATTTTTTTAATACACGCCCAGCTTTCGTAAACATACAAGAAGTTTAAATTTTTTTTTGCTCATTTTGTTTATCATTTCTCATTTCGAATACCTATTTAAGGCCGGTCCCTGCCCGTGGTCCACCTACATAGTACACCTGGCTGTACCAGGGGCATTTTTTTCTTCCCGTGGTCCACCTCAAGATAACTGGGTGTTCCACGGGAAAAAAAAACTTTCCATGGTCCACCTTAGTTCACCTGGCTGTACCAGAGGCATTTTTTTCTTTCCGTGGTCCACCTGTATTTTGGGTATACAAACTTTACATTACCTACCTACTTAAACAAACTTTTTACATTATTTTTTCCTTTTTTTCGTACTGACAGACAATGTCTATCACACGTCATGGTGAATCGTAGGTACATTATTTTTCTGTTTTCTATATCGTATTTCGTCTATGTAATTTCGTATTTTTTATTATAACGACAGAAAATGAATTGCGAAGAAGATGTTACATTCATTAAAAGAAAAGGAGGTACCGTCCTCCTACATAATGGTTTCCAATTTTACAAAGTAAAAGATTTTAAAAACGGCTCAAGTTTGTGGCGATGTTCCACTTATAAAAAAGACAATTGCAGAGGAAACATAATCATCAAGGTGCGTTTTTATTTAATATATCAGCAATCACGGTCGGTACTTCTACTAAAAATATAATCACGTATCTAAAAAATTAGAAAATATGAAATCACTGTCACACGCCTGCTAACAGTGCTAAAGGCGCTTGAAAGCAAGTCTTTTATAAAACAAAGGAAAAGGATTTATACGGATAACGATGATGACATACTATTTGTACAAATGCAATTAATTAACAAAGAAATTTCCACAGGAGTGGCGTTGGAAAAATTGCGTTAAGGACATTTAAGTATATTTTTAGTTTGCAAAAGGGCGTTTTAAGTTTTTTATCTTTAGATATGTTAAGTTAGCAAACAAGTAAAGATGTTGGTTATTATATTTTTGTGTTTGAATCATGTAATCAACAACAATATTTCTTACTACTGCACTACCTCTGTTAGTAATCATCGGATGCAAGATCGGTCGGTAAATCCAAGATTCAAATAATAATCAAATAAATCCAAGATTCATAAGAATAATCCAAGTCATAGAAAACGGGCTTTTTCGGTCAAAATTGTCAATAAATATTGAATTGACAGTACATTCATTGTCAATTTTGACCGAAACATTTTCCATGATTATCTTGCATTTGAGGCAGTTTCTGCTACACCTGATAGAAATTATTAAGTATTCTCTAGGTGAACCACGGGCAATACATTTTTAAAACCAAGTACGTAGGTGAACAACGGAAAGAAAAAAATTCCCGTGGAACACCCAGTTATCTTGAGGTGGACCACGGGAAGAAAAAAATGCCCCTGGTACAGCCAGGTGTACTATGTAGGTGGACCACGGGCAGGGACCGTTTAAGGCGTGGTCTAATTGATAAGACCAAACCCAAAACCAATGATTTGATTTCAATCTGCGATGTTTTATAGACAAATATTGTTTGACGTTCATTCATAACCAAAAAATTCAAACACGGAAATCTTTTTTTTCCGGCTTTCCCCAAAGAAAATAGTCTCATTTATAGATTCTGGAGCTAACGCCAAATCTTTTAACATTTTTTTCATTACGGTACGCTTCAATTTGATCCCAGACAATTCTTAGTATGGAGACCTGCCATTGTTCTTTAGACGATTTTCAAAACCTGTTTTGAATTGTCGAAATCCATACCTTTGATTTGATATTACTCTCAATGAAATAGCCCCCATTGTATGAAAATTAGTTTTTTGACCATATTTCAAAAAGTATTATATTTACAGACTTCTCTATATTTTTCCTGTAAAATATAAATCTATATCTACAAACGCTTAGTACATTTTACATCAATCACTCTGCAATCTTCGGAGATGGGGGGGGGGGGGGAATGGTCAATTTTTCGACCTTTTTCAAAATATTTCGAAAAGTACAAAACTTATCGAAATTTCAAAAACTGTATTGGAATGTACAAACAAATACCTTTCATTTGATACTCAACCCGGTGGGGTAGTCACTTCTTTAGAAAATTTTCCCGCCCTTTTTTGACCTTATTTCAAAAAGTATTATTTTTACAGACTTCTCTATATTTTTCCTGTAAAATATAGATCCATATCTACAAACACTTGGTACATATCACATCGATCGCTCTGCAATCTTCGGAGATAGGGGGGGGGGGTACCGGTCAATTTTTCGACCGTTTTCAAAATATTTCGAAAAGTATAAAACTTATCGAAATTTCAAAAACTGTATTGGAATGTACAAGCCAATACCTTTCATTTGATACCCAACTCGGTGGGGTAGTCAGCCCTTCAGAAATTTTTCCCGCCCTTTTTTGACCATATTTCAAAAATTGTTATTTTTACAGACTTCTCTATATTTTTCCTGTAAAATATAGATCCATATCTACAAACACTTGGTACATATCACGTCAATCGCTCTGCAATCTTCGGAGATAAGGGGGGGGGGAACGGTCATTTTTTTGACCTTTTTCAAAATATTTTAAAAAGTATAAAATCTACCAAAATTTCCAAAACTATTTTGAAATCTACAAACGTGTACCTTTCATTTGATACCACTTTTGAGTTTGTACGTTCCATTTAAAATTTCGATTTCAAAATTTGTATGGAAAATCTTCATTTTGATTTTTCATTTATTTTCATTTATTTTTCTATAAATATGTGCGGGCGCACAAAATGTATTATTATTTCAAATTTCAAGTCAATAGCTGCAGTAGTTTCTGAGATATTAAGGATTCAAAACACAAAACAGACCCAAAGCGATTTCATAAGGGTTTTGCAACCGATGGCAAAACCCTAAAAATGAAAGCGATCCCTTTATTTCTCAGCATTACTGTATTTTATTTTAAAAATCAAAGCGATCCCTTTATTTCCCCGCATTACTTATGTAATTTTTTTTTTGTGACGTGTCCAAGAGTCCTGTAAAGTCTAAAGGAATTAAAGCACTTTGATTTTTATTTCAATTGTGAACGAATATGGATACTACGGTACGGTTTATTTGTTTCGTCACCGTAAGAGTTAAAGGACTCCTTCTAATATTGATTGACTTTTAATCAAAATACAAATGAAGCACTTTAAAGAAAGGGATTATGAATGACGTCATATCTCATGCTGACACACGTCGCCAGATGACTAAGTGAACAGCATCATCCAACACAACCAACATTGATTTCTATTATATGTATATATAACTAGCGGTCCGCCCCGGCTTCGCACGGGTATTAAACAAAAATTTCAGAAATTATACACACTAACACGATGGGTTTCACAGTTTTCATACGGATCCCTTACTTTTTTTAACAGCATTGTGATTTTTGACATTGACTCGACACTCCATACACAACACTGGCCGTAGAGAAAAAACAAGCACCGTGCGCTATATATTCAACCTCTTTTTCTATTCTGACGCACCATAATATTAAAAAGAGGTTGAATATACAGCGCACGGTTCATTTATTGAATTTTTCATGCGGATCTCTAACTTTTTTGAAAATATTATATAGCCTATGTTCATCACGGAAAATTTAGGATTCTAATGGTGAAAGAATTTTTCAAATCGGTCCAGTAGTTTCGGTGCCTATTCAATTCAAACAAACAAACAAACAAATCTTTCCTCTTTATAATATTAGTATAGATTTCATTTATCTTCTGCATCTACATAATTTTATGTAATATATTATATTACATAAAATTTGTCAGACCTTACTGACTATAAGTAAAACATACAATATGTAGGTACCTTTAGGGTGTTGCAATGGGAGACGGTCAGAAAATTTATCAATTTATAAAATAACTAGCGGCCCGCCCCGGCTTCGCACGGGTATGAAACAAAAATTTCAGAAATTATACACACTAAAACGATGGGTTTCACAGTTTTCATACGGATCTTTACTTTTTTTAACAGCTTTGGGGTTATTGACATTGACTCAACATCAACATCAACATCACCAGCCTATAATAGTCCACTGCTGGACATAGGCCTCCCCTAATGAGCGCCATAGATGGCATCATTATGTGGGGGTTATTGCCCATAATCCCCACGCTGGGCATGCGGGTTGGGGATCGCAGTTCGGTGTAGTTGTCCTGCAGAAGGCGCTGCTGCCCGCCCCCCGGTGTGTTTCCCTTAGTCGCCTCTTACGACACCCACGGGAAGAGTTGGGGTGGTGAAATTCTATGCCGGCACCACACGGCAATTTTGACATTGACTCGACATTCCAAAACTGACACTGGCCGTAGAGAAAAAGCAAGCACCGTGCGCTATAGGTACAACCTCTTTTTCTATTCTGACGCGCCATAATAGAAAAAGAGGTTGAATATACAGCCCACGGTTCAATTATTGAATTTTTCATGCGGATCCCTAACTTTTTTGAAAATATTATATAGCCTATGTTCATCACGGAAAATTAAGGATTCTAATGGTGAAAGAATTTTTTAACTCGGTCCAGTAGTTTCGGAGCCTATTCAATTCAAACAAACAATCAAATCTTTCCTCTTTATAATATTAGTATAGATTTGATACAAAATTCACCTATCTAATTTTACTACAACCTGGATCTCTTCAAAACTAGAGTGAATAGGTGTCTTCTAGACCTGCGTTATCCACCGTCGGCCACATCTTCACTTTCCATCAAGTGAGATCGTGGTCAAACGGAGGTCTATCAGTTATAACAAAAAAAAAACTACTTTTCTGGATTTCAGGTTCCGCGACGGCCCCTGCCTGTCGTACATCGACACGTGCTGCCTGGTGAACGATAAGAGACCTCCCACCGACCCCGTGACCCCCAAACCTGAGCCTGATGAGCCTACGGTAAGCACGATGGCCATTAACTATACATCGATACCTGGTGACCGACAAGAGACCGATCCCGTGACTCTCCTAAGCATGAGCCTGATAGCCCACGGTAAGCACGACAGCTACTGTCTTTCATAAATCGACAGCTGCTTCTGACCGCAACTACCCGACCACTGACCCTGGACCCTTAAGCCTGAGTGACATGAGTCTATGGTAGGCACGATGGCCATTAACTATACATCGATACCTGCTGACCGACAAGAAACCGCTGACCTAATGTCCTCAAAGCCTAAGGCACATGAGCCTACGGTAAGCACAATGTCCCTTAACTGTCATACATCGATACCGTTGCCCGGCAAGAGACCGGCTACTGACCCAATGTCCTGAAAGCCTAAGGCACATGATCCTACGGTAAGCATGATGGCCACTGTCTTTCATACATCGACAACTTTTGCTGACGGGCAAGAGACCGACCACTGACCCTGGACCCGTAAGCCTGAGCCACATGAGTCTACGGTAAGCATAATGGCCCTTAACTGTCATAATATCCCCGTGACCCTTAAGCCTGAGCCTGATGAACCTACGGTAAGCACAATGTCCCTTAACTGTCATATATCGATACCGTTGCCCGGCAAGAGACCGGCTACTGACCCAATGTCCTGAAAGCCTAAGGCACATGATCCTACGGTAAGCATGATGGCCACTGTCTTTCATACATCGACAACTTTTGCTGACCGACAAGAAACCGCTGACCTAATGTCCTGAAAGCCTAAGGCACATGAGCCTACGGTAAGCATGATGGTCACTGTCTTTCATACATCGACAACTTTTGCTGACCGACAAGAAACCGCTGACCTAATGTCCTGAAAGCCTAAGGCACATGAGCCTACGGTAAGCATGATGGTCACTGTCTTTCATACATCGACAACTTTTGCTGACGGGCAAGAGACCGACCACTGACCCTGGACCCTTAAGCCTAAGCCTGATGAGCATTCGCTAAGCACAACAGTCTCTGTCTATCAAACATAAACATCTGCTACCGACAAGAGACCAACCGGTCGGTCTCTAGTCGGTCAGCAGCGGGGTTATTAATTTAATTCTAAAATTCTAATATTTTCCCTGAGTAACGTTTGAAAGCGTTAAAATAAGGTCAAATCAAAACAAACAAATCGATTTTGCTTTACGTAATTTTAGTGCAAAGAGGCTAAAACCTTTGATTGTTCGATACACACACAAACAGAACATTTTATAATACGGCCTTCAGTTGACCTTTTTATCGGTGGTCGGCGGAGGTTGAACCTCATTAGTTAGGTACATCGTGGATAATGTAGGTGCAAAATAAGTATTTTGGTTTAGTGCTTAGATTCGTTAGGAATACAATAAAACCGGGCAAGTGCGATGCGACTTGCTTACAGAGGGTTCCGTGACATCGAACAAAACTATTTTAAACGTAAGCGTATGTTTTGTCCGTTACAGCCAATTTGCTATGAATGGGTTTAGTGGTCCATGGTATTATCCATTTTTTAGTCAACACGAAATAAATTTATATTTTTTATTAATTTAATATTTTGTTTGTAAATACCTTTTATAAAAAAAAATCAAAGTGCTTGTCGTGTCCAAGAGTCCTGTAAGGTCTAAAATCCTTTAGACCTTACAGGACTCTTGGACACGTCACAAAATACAAGTTAAATAAGAAATAAAAATGGGAAATAAAGTGATCACGTTGATTCATTGTTACTTCAATATTTTTAAGGTAAATTAAAGAAGCGAACAACAAAACTTTACCTTGTTCGATTGTTGGTTTTAGAGTTGGAGCAAAACTCGTCCCAAACTTTTTTATCGCAGAAATATCTCACACTGGTAATCTAAGGTCAACGTTTTTGTCGTTATAATGCTGTAAGTAAAATGCTATGTTTTTAAGTAAATAAATTTGATTTTTATGCGTGATCTAGCCAACGTAGTAGGTAATAGAAGAGGGTCGATAATTTTTTAAACTAAAAAAATAATAATAGTACGATGAAACATATTCGAAAAGAATAATATAACAAATATGAAAGGAAAAATAATTTACGAGTGATCTGTGGTCGGGAAATGAAAGGGGGTGAGTTTTTAAGGGTAAAAATGGTTTATCTCGATTTCCGGCAAAACTACAAAATTCAAAAAACCAAGTTTATGTTTTTTTTTAATTTTATCTTTCAGAAAAACTTTTTATCCGACGAAACTTACCTTTTTGTGTTGTGTCCCAAACCCACTGTATGTTATAGGGGAAAATAATAATAAACTTTAACTAAGTATAAGCAGTTTCTGCATCGCTTTGAGAAGTTATTATTGCTCGCATGACTCTTAAGGAAAATGCATTTTCCTTATGAGTGTTGAAACAATGATTTACGGCCTTAGAGATTTAGCCAAAGACGTGTATGTCCTAGAATTTTTTTTGGCAAAGCGGCCATTTCTATTGAAGACTATAATCATGTGCGCAAGATATATATGTCAAAAACTACTGGACCAATTTGAAAAAAAATCTTTCAGCTGATTCCAAAATTTTCCCGGATGAGCATAAGCTATAAAATTTTTTCAAAAAAGTTAGGCATCCGCATGCGAAGCAATACCCGTGCGAAGCCGGGGCGGGCCGCTAGTAAGGATTTAAAGTGGTTTTCTTTCAGGACCCATTGAATTTTTAAACATATTGCCCGAAAAAATATGCAATTACGTATTTGATATTTAAGAATAGTCGTTCTGTGCAGTTCTTACACTTATCATTTGCCGGCACTAATAAAAATATAGGGTTGGGAACCCGGATATTGTAATAGGCATATTAACAAATTTTCAGAATTGCTTTTATTTTGAACATTGACTCTTGTTTACCTATCATAAAAAAATTTAGATTATTTAAAAATATTAGTTTATTCGATGAGAAATTATACAAAAATAGAGTAATAATGTACTTTCCAAAAACACTCACACCTGTCACTTGACTGACTGACGTCACTAACCGCAAACTAAACATTGGTCGCGATTCATGACTGGTATCTATGTCCAGTTTATGTGATCTATACTAATATAATATTATAAAGAGGAAAGATTTGATTGTTTGTTTGTTTGTTTGAATTGAATAGGCTCCGAAACTACTGGACTGATTTGAAAAATTATTTCACCATTAGAATCCAAAATTTTTCGTGATGAACATAGGCTAATATTTTCAAAAAAGTTATCCGCATGAAAAATTCAATAATTAAACCGTGCGCTATATATTCAACCTCTTTTTCTATTATGTTATGTTATGACGCGCCATAATAGAAAATGAGGTTGAATATATAGAGCACGGTGCTTGCTTTTTCTCTACGGCCAGTGTCAGTTATGGAGTGTCGAGTCAATGTCAAAAACCCCAATTCTGTTAAAATAACTAAGGGATCCGTATGAAAACTGTGAAACCCATGGTGTTAGTGTGAATATAATTACTGAATTTTTTGTTTAATACCCGTGCGAACCGGGGCGGACCGCTAGTAACTGTATAAAACTGTTAGCATCACTATATTGATGAATGTGACGAAGTTAAAAGTATATAATACGACTAGCGGTCTACCCCGACATCGTACGGGTAGGTATTTCTATTATAGGTACTTATATTATAAAGAGTAAAGATTTGTTTTTTTTAAAGGACAAAAAGCATTTATTAACAAAGAAAATAACAATTATCTAACTAAATAAAAACTAGTATTTACAATTGAAACAACTGAGCTAACTGCAGACTGTTGCGAACAAAAAAGATTTGATTGTTTGTTTGAATTGTAAGGCTCCGAAACTACTGGACCGATTTGAAAAATTCTTTCACAATTAGATTCCTTAATTTTCCCTGATAAACATAGGCTACAAATATTCTCAAAATACTTAGGAATCCGCCAGTCATAAAAGTAAAAGTCATTTATTTGCAAAAACAAGTAAAAAGGTGACAAATAGTGATTTTTGAGTCAACATGTTTGACCAATAGGTATACATTGATGTGCAAAATAATTAGAGAATGGCATGCATATCTTAATTTAATTGTACAAAGCAACAGCAGATTTAGGAAAAAGTATTAATTTATCGATTTTAATTTATTATACCTACCATTTAGATTACATCATTTAGAAATTCGTCAATATTATAATAAAAAATTTCACATGGAACAAAAGTTGTTCGTCTTGATCATTGATCATCTACCTATAACCCTGTATATTACAAAAACTCTTCTATATCTTCACAGAGAGAAGGCTGTGGCTGGAGGAACCCCAAAGGCGTTGGCATAAGAACCACCGGCGACGTGGACGGAGAGACGAAGTTCGCGGAGTTCCCTTGGATGTGCGCTATACTCAAGTAAGGGTCTTTGGACGTTGTAAATCCTACAAAAAAGCCATTATTAACAACTAGCAACCCGCTCCGGCTTATATCCCTATGTAGTTATGCTTAAATTTTTAAAAGTAAGCAACGGATTTTGATGCGATTTTGCGATTTTTAGGGTTTTGCCATCGGTTGCAAAACCCTTATGGAATCACTTCGGGTCTGTTTTGTGTTTTGAATCCTTAATATCTCAGAAACTACTGCAGCTATTGACTTGAAATTTGAAATAATAATACATTTTGTGCGCCCGCACATATTTATAGAAAAATAAATGAAAATAAATGAAAAATCAAAATAAAGATTTTCCATACAAATGTTGAAATTGAAATTTTAAATGGGACGTACAAAGTCGAAAGTGGTATCAAATGAAAGGTACACGTTTGTAGATTTCAAAATAGATTTGAAATTTTGGTAGATTTTATACTTTTTAAAATATTTTGAAAAAGGTCAAAAAAATTACCGTCCCCCCCCCCCCCCATCTCCGAAGATTGCAGAGTGATTGATGTAAAATGTACTAAGCGTTTGTAGATATAGATCTATATTTTACAGGAAAAATATAGAGAAGTCTGTTAATATAAACTGTTTGAAATATGGTCAAAAAACTAATTTTCATACAATGGGGGCTATTTCATTGAGAGTATATCAAATCAAAGGTGGATTTCGACAATTCAAAACAGTAATCTCGTCTAAGTTTCATACTTAGTGAAGTAGGTTGAAAAAAGCCGAAAAAAAATTGTAGGTACCAACCCACTTACCTACCCACTAATCTCTGTAGTAACTGTAATAGGAGTTCCACAGCGCACCAAAACCGTTGTTCTCAAAATTTTTGAGAAGAGATGGGTATGTATCCTATAGATAATCCACACAGTATCATTTACCCACAAGCTAAGCAAAGCTTGTGTTATTGGTATTACTACGATAGCTGTTATACTTAATAAAGTATAAGTATCACATTAGATGATTTATTTTTGTGTACTGAAAAGGACTAGAACACCCGAACAAATAATCTGAAGATCCTAATACAAATATTAGTCCCGAGGCAGGAATCAAACCGCAACCTCCTGCGTTGTAAGCCCACTGCGCCAAGAGGTCGTCACGTACCTACCTAAACGACAAAAGTTCAAAACCCTCGGCGCGCGAGTTATACTCGCACTTGTCGTACTTGTTTTTATTAGATACAGTGATTCAAGAGGAAGGTTTTTGTATTAGGATTGGACCCGTGCGAAGCCGGAGCGTGTCGCTAGTATATTATAAGTACAACAATAATTATATTCGCAATCGATTTATAATTTAAATACTCGCATGCGAGTAATACGAGTAATACTTCATAGCATATTCGTCAATTGTGATACATAAGGGTAATCCCTTAGTTTCTGAAAGTAATGTATGACATATTATATTTTTATTTTAAGTCTACATTATTATGTAATCTCCCCAGAATCGAACCTGTGAACGACAATGAGCCAGACGGCCAGAAACTGAACATCTACGTCGGTGGCGGCTCGCTCATACATCCCTCCATTGTTTTGACAGGTGAGGAACATAGATGTATACAAGGACCCACTGCATGCAAATAAATGATCTTTATCTTTATCACTCCGATATACTCCGAGACAAAGATTTAAATCGTTAGATACGCCCCGACACCAAAAATTGTGTCATTTTCCTTGAATGCGTGCGTGTGCAATCTATACACAACAAGCGTACTGAGAAAATAGTGTCATCTCTTTTTCTCCCACATTATTTGCAAACACTACTATCCTTTTCGTGCACTCGCCATTTAAATTTGTTATCGAGATTGCGGAATGATAAATAAAAGTTATTTAATAAAATCGCAATACTTACGAGTGAAATGTTACACCTTTAGCTTTGTTTGTATTTGTAGAATTGTTTTTACACTTCCGAAACACACACGATGGCATTTTGTGAAACTTTCCTTGCAAAAATTGGCAGTTACGATTGGTTTTAACACGTCCGGATAACACTGTGCTTCGATCTACACTGATTCCAACTGTGCGAGCTGGCTCACCTTAACTTTGCAACAACGTGGCGCGGACTCACTGCGGAAAGGGCGTATCTAACGATTAAAATCTTTGCTCCGAGACCATAAACAAGTTTAAAAGAAATTTCTGACATGTCTAAGAGCTCACGCCAAATTGCATTTTTTTTTGTAGTTACAATTGAGATAACTGCAGACTTACAAACAGATTTACAATTCTCTTAAGTATCTAATATACCTACTTGTTGTTACAAACGCTACTACTCCTTTAGACCTTACAGGACCTTACTCTTGGACACGTCACAAAATACAAATTACATTAGTAATTAGGAAATAAAGCGGGTTCGATTCCCTCCTTGGGACAAAAATTTGTACGATCTGCAGATATTCAGTCAGAATGTTCTAGTCGTTTACTATAGGTACTATATTAAAAAATATCTATGTAATCTGTTGTATTATGTATATCAGTCATCTACTGCCAACACAAGCTCTGCTTAGCTTGAGGCTAGATGCTTTGATTGGATGACCTTTTTGGTTCATACGCGATACGATATAATTTTAGGATTATTTTAAGTTTTTTTTGTACTTATGTTTTCTTGTATGAACCAAATAAATGATTTTCTTTCTTCTTTCGATCTTTGATTGTCCAACATGATTTACTTCATCTTTGTCCAGCGGCGCACTACGTGGCTTCCGCGCCGTCTCTGCGGGTACGAGCTGGAGAATGGGACACGCAGAGCATCCAAGAGCCGCACCCCTATCAAGACAGGGAGGTTGTCTCTATAGAGATACACAAGGACTTCAACAAGGGTACGTCGTTATCAAATTGCTTTATTTCCTTACTAGCGGTCCGCCCCGGCTTCGATTCGGAACCCTAACTTTTTTGAATATATTCTATAGTCTATGTTTAGCACGGAAAATTAAGAATTTGTGAAAGAATTTTTCAAATCAGTCCAGTAGTTTGATAATGTGACATTCCGTGGTCCGCGTGTAGACTACAAAAGACTGCGTGTAGTGTCCGTAGTGTCAAATGTTTCTTCTTCTTTTTTCTCTTCTACTTTTGCCGCCATCAGGCACGCTGTATTTTTTTTATCTAAATTGTAAAATACAAGATTATAGGTAAGGTACGTATTTTTACCAATTAAAAAAAATCTAAATTGTAAAATACAAGACCTCATTCATTTCACCCTCCTTCGAAAGATGAGGCCTTGACAGAACAGTATAGATTACGCTGAACGATTTCAAGTTAGTCTTAGCTTAAGTTCATTATGTTTTGATGCGTGTACATTAAAGAATAAACCTCACATCTTCCAGGCAACCTGTTCTACGACATCGCTCTCCTATTCCTCTCCAAGCCGCTGGATCTCGCTCCCAACGTGCAGCCGGCGTGCCTCCCGCCCCCCCGGGAGCGGACGGCGCCCGCCACACGGTGCTTCGCTACTGGATGGGGGAAGGATAAGTTCGGGAAGGATGGACGGTACCAGGTCATCATGAAGAAGGTAAGGACATCTCAGGAAGAATAGCAGAAACAAGCGGTGCACTCCGAATTACGATTACAGCGCTGATAGGCGAATGCTACACGCTCAATAAATATCGTGATCCTGGATTACGATCCGAATATCACGATAAATATCGAGCGTGTAGCATTCGCCATAGCGATCACAACGATATTTTGCATTCCGAATATATAATATAATATCACGATATTGACAGTTGATTATCAGTTTTGGCAGAGCGCTCACAGTGCTCACAGTGATTTCATTCTGTAGCATGGTTGGTGAAATCGCAAAATGGCGCCTGTATAGTATCAGACGCGACATCGTTGTCGCGATGTTGTCGCGCTATTGGGGACGCTTCTGAGCGCTATAATATCGATTTTAGCGTTATTCGGAATGCACTGAAGATCGGTCAAGTGCGATTGTAACTCGCACGCCGAGGGTTTTGACCGCGCAATAGTGAACAGCGCGCTGTTTACGCGAGCATCCGAGCCACGAGCTATCATTGATTGATTGGACCACTCGCCGTCGTCGCGTGGACAACTCGCGAGCGAAGCGATCCGGTGACGCTACGGAGTTCATGTAGTGAGCGTATGCCCATACGCTCACTACTCTAAATCCAAAGAATACAAACCGCTCGTGGCGAGGAGGTGCGGTTTTCTATGTACCTATATAAAGTTATTTTTCTAACGACTGTCATTTTCTGTCTGTAAAATTATGCTACGTCTTTCGCCATATTTAAATTTATATTAATCCTTGTTCCAGATTGAACTGCCGGTGGTAGACCGCAACACCTGTCAGGAACAGCTCCGCAAAACACGTCTCGGAAGATTCTTCCAGCTGCACTCTTCTTTCATGTGCGCCGGCGGCGAGAAAGACAAGGACGCATGCAGGGGTGACGGCGGATCTCCTTTGTCTTGCCCTATTCAGGTAACACTGGCCGCAACTATGTATCACACTTATGTATTAAAATTATTTTGGGAAATTAACTAATTAGGTTCTATGCACATACGTGTAGGTATATTATACATAAAGTAGGTAACTAATTATGATAAACGGCGGAAATATGCGGTAACGAAAACTTAATTTTGTTTGTTTGTTGTTCAGGGATAATGTAGAATTCTAATCGAATCGTGAAAGAATTCATTATCATTAATTATATTTTTTTTTTCAAATAATAACTTTTTTATTCCATTGTTCATTTTAAAAATTAAAAGGCGTAGGTAAGATGTTATTGCCATATTGTCTTGTCTTACGTTTATCATATTTTCTACAGCTTAGTGTTAAATACACGTCTTTATCTTTTTATCGATAATTTTTATCAAGCAAGACGCTATGAAGCGTCAAGCCGTTTTCAAAGATTGCGTTGAAAACTGTTGAAAAGCCCTCATTTGAATTTTGTTTGATGATGATGATGATGATATGTCTTATTATACCTACCTATTTAAAGATAAGACCTTCTTCATTTGTTTGTCAAAAAAGGTTTTACTGTCATAGACAGACCTTCAATGCAGACTTTTTCCTCAGGATGAGCCCGGCCGTTACACACAAGCCGGCATTGTAGCTTGGGGCATCGGATGTGGAGGCGACGGCACTCCCGGGGTCTACGTGGACGTGGCTAACCTGAGGAGCTGGATAGACGATAAGGTCGCCGGCAAGGGATACGATCCTAAAGTTTACTCCTATTAAGTACACCCTTTACAAATAGTTTGGTTTCAAAATCAGTCACTACCGCAAACTTTTTTCAGGTTATGGACGAAAATTAGTTTTTTTATGGCAACCCAGTAAAGTCAAATGTGGTCAGTTTAGAATGAGAAAGTGCTTTGTATTTGATTTTTCTTCACTGACTTAGATTTCACTTGTTTTAAGACTTGAAGTTTTAAGACAGACTTCTATCAATTTGATTCTAAAGATTCCAATATCAAGT
This sequence comes from Eupithecia pulchellata, assembly GCA_963931895.1. Taxonomy (NCBI): domain Eukaryota; kingdom Metazoa; phylum Arthropoda; class Insecta; order Lepidoptera; family Geometridae; genus Eupithecia; species Eupithecia pulchellata. The sequence continues at coordinate 4,326,487 of OZ007550.1, read as the reverse complement.
CCAGTTCAGTTTAGTTTTTTGGATTTGACTGATTTTGAAACCAAAGCTTTCGTGGTAAATCTCTGTACTCCATAATAATGATTGCCGTTTATCTTCGCTGAAGAGTACCTTTGTGATTTCTAATGCTCACTAGCAATATATAAGCAAAATAAATGACATTTTTTTACTAAAAGTTTTTTCATTTAATTCCTCCATAATATCATCGATCAGGAATGAAGCAGATATATGTTTTTTTTTTGTTCACTCTCGTACAAAACAAGTGCTGTTCTTATTAATGTGAACGTCATTCTTGTATTCTTTTAATATTTCTAAATTATAGGTAATATCAAACCAGAATTTAGCGTCACATATAGATGGATTTAGCTAATACTTCGGCAAAGTAACGCAAAATTTTTCCTATTTACTGTTCGTGAAATGAACGACCCACAAGCAAATAATAGTTAGGACCAAGGCGGACTTATATAGGAATTAAACTGATCCCTTTGATTATTTGTTCACTTCTATCTTTATATGGTAGGTAAGTAAAGAAGCGAACAAACTGTTTTCTAAAGAAGTGTTGTGAACGATATTTTAGAAATTTTAATAACAGCTAGCTTTGGTATGTATTTGCTATGGCATTATGGCTATAATATCGATAAAAGCGCCACAAATCTTACTCCTGTCACAGATAAATTGATACTAGTTACTTAGTCACCCTAGCAGTAATTTAATTTAATTATTATTATAATTTCTTCTTTATTTTTAATTTTATAGCTATTTTTAGTTTTATAGCTATAGCTATTGTTTGTGTGGTAAAAATCTGATTGGTGTTTTTCAAAAATTACCGCTCATATTATTTTGCCTCCATTCCATGACTAAGACATTTCCATGAACTGGACAGTGCACATATATATACCTTAGATTATAGAGGAATATAGATCTGGCATAAACATCTATACGAACTTGTTACGAACAGTTACTTATAGAAGTGTGATGTATTTCGACAGCAGAGTTACTTACATATCGGCATCTCTTTTTGACTAATGAAGATAATCATGAGTAAAAAAGGACAACAGCAGTTTGATCATGACTGAAAATGGCAACATTGTTTTGGTGACGTCACAAAATACCTCACCCCTCACCCCCTGTGGCCGGTCGCCATGTTTAATCGCAGTCAACAACAAGTACATCAGTTGTCATCCGGACTTGTTTTTATTCGAAAATGAAGGAAATTTAGAGTTAATAGGCGATAATTATGCTTTTTTATAGTGTGCAAACTTGGAGAATAATGTATTTTATAAGTGTATGTGCAGAGTGTTTGGCTGTCGCATGAAAATCAACAAAAAACATCAAAATATAACGTTGCATGGGAAAGGTACCGAATTCATTCAAAATTTCTTACATTTTCTATTATTTTCAAACATTTTGCTGTTTGTGGGAAAGTTTATAAAGATCCGCTTGCTTTTCTTTATTCATTCAATGTTTTACTATGAATATTATGTGATTTTAGGAGAAAATTATTCGTCATAGTAAATAGAGTTAGGGTTCGGTATTTTCAAAACATCGATTATCGATAACGAATTATTTCATCGACGCAGTACCAATAACACAAAAATAAAAGTAAATCCTTTACAGCAGCGTCAGCAACTTTGAACCAAGCTAACCAAGATTCAAAGGTGTGGTGCCAGGGACAGAATTTTTGGTTGGGGTGGAGTTTACGGGACGCAGGACTTAGAAAATTTTCGACGAATTTTTTTATGTACCTATATATAACATGTATTTTTTTTGGCTACGTAAATAGGGTCACTATGGGTGCAACTTTGGTTCAGGTGATCCACCCCAAAGTTCAATGACCTCGGCGCTAGAGGTCAAAGTATGTCGTTCAGTTTCAAGGCGAAAGACTTAGAAAAATTTCGAAAGATGTTTTTAGGCATATTATAACAAATGTTTTTTCTTGTGGCATCGTTAAGAGGGTCACTAGGGGTGCAACTTTGGTTCAGCGGTTTGACCCCAAAGTTCAATGACCTCGGTGCTAGAGGTCAAAGTGTGTCGTTAAATATGGATGCAGAAACAATATAAAAACTTTACAGAGCATTCCGGGAAGAGTTGATTAGATTCAATTTGAGTGGCGGATCCGACACAGAGTTCCCCGACTCCACGTGGTCTTGTGCGTGGAGCCCCTAGAGTGTAGGTATATAATAAGCCGGAGGCGCGAAGGGAGTGCAGCCTCCGCCAGCCGTAACAAGGGACAGGCACAGTGTGCCTGTCCCTTGTTACGCAATGGTGGAGAGGCTGCACTGCACTTCCCGCAGCGCAGGAGCTATCGCGATCGCGATGCAATAAAAAAAAACATGAAGAAATACCCCGACACATAGAATTCCAAAAATACAAAAAGGTCTAACTTTGTATTTGAAACTGATTTATTTAACTTACCTGTATACTCCAGCTTAAACTAACGTTTTTACAATAAAGGTCAGTGACCTTGTGTTCGAAAATGATTGATTTAACTTTCCGGCGTCGACTCCAGCAAAAACCAACGTTTTTACAAAAAAGGTCAGTTTTTGATGGAATGGGCTTGATAGGTCAGTGATTGTCTAAGACTCTTCCACACACGCCATCAAGGTACAAGCTGCAGAAACTGGCAGTCCACACGAAACTTACCTTGGGCCGAGCGCGGCAACCTAAATAATTGTCTTATATGAACATATTAGTATTAGTACTGAATATCGAGGATATTCATTGAATTGAGTGCCAGCCAAAGCTTGGGGAAGTTGTAGTGTTAATATTAACTGAATTGAGCTGTACTGTACGTAGTAAATAGCGTTTTTTATTGAACTTGATGAAATCTATTGTAGTATCCCGTTTTTAGACGATAGGACGGAGGGTAATATAATGCTAATGACCCGTTACGGCCGTTACGGATCACCAAGGTATAGAAACTTAAATAAAACTGAACAGAGCTTAAAGATAGGTACTTATTCTTCTACTTACTAATATTCGAAAATTTAGAATTCAACTCCGTGCAACTCAATTACTTACTTATCGATATTCAATGTTAAAATACGCGCAACTCTACAGCAGGCCGCCATCTTTGTGCCAGACTAACTTTAGGTATGCACGTAGGTATTTCAGGTCTATATATTCGTTCGTCTGAGATATATACAGACACATATTGCCACATCGAAGAAGTCAAGTCAAATTGATATTATAGTACTCATGTCCTATTTAATCTTAGATTAAAACTATGAAAATAGAGAGGATTCCCATCGCTTATCACAGCTACCAGCATGTATTGGTATGTAGCATAAAACTAGTCATGTCAAGAATGTTTGATGATTTACATTTACGTTTCTGCATGTAAACAACACCATCTATTGGCGAGTAGTGTGCTTGTGCTTTGTGGAAAATCCTTCAAAACAGAAGTTCACACCACCAATCCGACCCGCTATTCGTAGATCATTCATTATCAACCAATAGGTTGGTAGTAGTGTTCATTCCGAAAACAAAATCAAGTCTTAGCATTGCCATTGTATCTAGGTAGGCTCTTTATGCGTAGCTTTGTGTTGCCATTAAAATTGTGTCTAGTTGAAAATGAGTTGAAACGACTACTAAAGTAAAGAATAAAGTCCATTCAAACTCAAGATACCTATGTTTTATAAAAATAATTATGGTAAAAATGTGTTAAATAAACTGTGATATAAAGTATTTGAAAACAATATGTACTGTAGGTATTTAAGATTTAGAAAACTAATTTCGTATGATGCTTTGATTACTCACTGTTTTTTCTAAGATTATTCTTTGATTTTACAAATATGTAAGTGTAGTTATTATTGACAATAAACCAGAACTTGTTAAGCTCAAATGAGTTGGTGTTTTAATTTCCGTTTGTTTCTACTAATAATCAACTATGTGAATAGGAAAATGAGTATATTAATATAAATAGTGAGATTTAATATTTATATTATTAAAGTCAATGGGGCAAAAATTCCCACCCACCCCATAGACTTGAATGATGGGGCGGATGGGATTTTTTTTCCCAACCACTCCATTGATGGGGAGGTTAATGGGGTGGATGGGAATATATCGAACATTCCCTTATGGCACTCAATCCAAAAAATCATGTTGATTTTGACAGTATTTACACGTCGATTTGAACTCTTTCCTTCACTGCATAATCCTGACAAATATTATTCTTCTAACGCGATGGTGTTGTATGTTTCAAAGACATTGCACTTTGAAAGTATATTTTGTATTAGTTAAGACCTAACACACATACACACATCACATCACCAGCCTAATAATAGTCCACTGCTGGACATAGGCCTCCCCTAATGAGCGCCATAGATGGACCTAACATCATGGGACAAATCTAAAAGGAATAGAAATAAAACAATAATTTGCACATTTAAGTTTACTGTTACATCATTGTTATTCTATAAAATTAAAAGCTACCACACAATTACAATCACTAATCCAACAACACAGTCACAAAAAGTGTCTGCCTTTTTTCCACTATTTGTGACTATCCTGCCAAGATCAGAGCTTTAAAATATTAAGGATAAATAATTCTTAATCTACTTAAAAACTACAGCCAAGCATTATTAGCAGATTAAGACCACACACTAAATATGATTTAATACAAGAACTCCTAAAACTAGACACATGACAAACTACTACAAAAGTACTCCGTGCGCAATCTCGCGACTTATTATCTATTAGTTATTAAAATAAAGACATCTACCTATGTATATTGGTAGATTGTCTTTAAGGGGTGTATTATGAAACTGCTCAGTGGATTTATTTATGCTTGAATAACTTCTATACTCAATCATAAATCAACGACTGAGCGAGAATAAAATACACTGATCTTACACTAATACATGACGTCTACAAGCTTTCGGTGTATCGTGTCTAAATAATAGAATAAAGAAACCAAACAAATAAAATACGATTACAATTTCAGAACGTATTTAGATACATTTTAAGATCTTATATTCGGCTGTTATTATCCAAAATTCAAAATGATTCTCCGCCTGTATTCCAGTTGTTTGCGCCAGCAATATTACGGTTTATCACTAGATAACATAAACACTGGAATAGAGGCGGTTTTGTAGTATGTGTGAAGTTAACCAATTGTGTAAAAGGTAGACCGCATAACTCAAAATAACTTGATAACAGTCTAAATTCATCTATCACTCATGATCAGCTATACGGTTTGCTTGCAACAGTCTGTAGTTGACTCGGCTATATTAATTGTGAATACTAATGTATTTAAGACATAATATCTTTATTTATCGTGCATTAGAAAAGAAACTTCCATCTACTGGATGAAGTGTTCATTTCGAATACACAATATATAAGTGATAAAATACATAGATGAAAGGATAATGTTATAAACTATCTTCAATTCATTTTAACTTTACTCTTTCACTGCCATTTGTACTTGATCTTGCCACTCAAAGCCTCCAAACAGCATGGGCAGTGAAAAATTTAACAAGAACATTATAATACCTGTCTTTTACACAATTTATCAACTTCACACATAATTTTGAGGCATAGATCTTATAGCCTAGTGCGTATAACCCACGAATACTCACTAGACAATCCACACACCACCATCTAGCCCCAAGCTAAGCAGGGCTTGTGTTAACTAACACAACAAATTAGCTACGCAGCAGACAATACGATTCTGTTCATACAATGGGGGCGGTCGGGGTGTCGCAAAGAGGGTCCCATACATTTTTTTTTTTTTTTTTTTAAATTAGTAATATTGTAATAGTTACAAAAGAGATAGCCGAAATTTTCAGGAAAAACAAAAAAAAAAATATTTATTTTAGACTTAGAAAAATTTTCATCGATTTTGTATGGGGCTGAGACTTAGAAAAATTTTGATCGATGCCTAACTGTCCCCGACGACGAGTGTAAAGAATCGCGTTCGCGATAGCTCCGGCGCTGCGGGAAGTGCAGCCTCTCCGCCATTGCGTAACAAGGGACAGGCACCACTGCTCACCTCCGCAGCTTCGGCTTTTTGGTCGCCTTCGGCGACCAGCCTCAGCCGCTGCGGCTCGCGCGGTGCCTGTCCCTTATTACGGCTGGCGGAGGCTGCACTCCCTTCGCGCCTCCGGCTTATTATATACACTCTAGGGGCGCCACGCACAAGACCACGTGGAGTCGGGGTACTCTGTGTCGGATCCGGATCCAAATTGAACCTAATCAACTCTTATCGGAATGCTCTGTATCGGTATCTGTATCGGACACAGTTTGAACTCTAGCGCCGAGGTCATAGAACTTTGGGGTCAATCAGCTGAACCAAAGTTGCACCCCTAGTGACCCTCTTTACGATGGCATAAGAATAAATATATGTTATATATATATAAAAAAATATATCAAAATTTTTCTAAGTCCCAGCCCCATACAAAATCGATGAAATTTTTTCTAAGTGTGGGACCCTTTTTGCGACACCCTAACCAATGGGGGCTATTTCATTGAGAGCAATATCAAATCAAAGGTATGGATTTGAAAACATTCCGATTTTAGGAACAGGAAATTCTGCCAATCCTGATGGTATTGACAGAATGTCCTTTTACCATGACTGGTTTCGTCACAGAATCCTTAGGTACAGTGCTGTTTGGTACAACAGGCCGTGTGGATCTTCTATGTTAGAGTATTCGTGAGTTATTTTTGCCGGCAACCATACATTTCAACAGGCAAATAACTAGCTGTTTTGACGGTTGGAATAAATATGGCGGTAGTACTTCCCCGGTCGAATTCTTGCACGCAGAATTCTACTACTCTTGAAGTCATATCTTAGGTTATAACTGGTTATAAAAACTTCTATAACTTGTTGAAAAAAATTGTGGGTAATTCAGCTAACACCAAATATTTTTGATTATCTAAGTAGTTTGAAAAATTTAAGGGAAGAGAAATCAATAACAACTTATTTCTTTTTTATAATAATTAACTGTATGAAATTTGACTTGTCTAAGTGATTATTTTGTAAGCCTAAGGAAATAAAGTTATTGAATCTGAATCTGGTTAAAATTCAATCATGTATCCCCTTTTTTGCACACGTACCCACATTTGTAACTATCTCTCTCTCCCAAAGGAGTGACAATTGATTCAAGGGTTTTCTTTATGTTTTACTAGCGACTTTGTTTTATAATCTGTAGTGATTGATAACAAATCATAGAGTTAGGTAAAGATTATAACTTAAGATATGAAAGTTAATAACATCCTTATTTATATTTAAATTAGACTATATTGTACACAATGTACTATCATTTTATATTATATAATAAACTAAATTTACATAATTTTAAGTAGTAATTTTAAAATACATCCATAAATATATTTCTTTTAATTAATATGAAATTCCTATACAAATGTATAAGATACATGATTTAATATTTTAGATATAAGATACAGAAGATATCTTCACTTTAAAAATAAACCCTTTTCTGTTCTCTAAGCAATAGCTGAGAATTGTTGTTTAAATTCACAAGAAATAGACGTCTTAGCTATAGCTTAGTGTTGAAGGATTTTAGAGGGTAAAAGTGCGTAGTGTACCTCAAAAACAATGCAACAACCAAATATGAATAAATAAAATTATTCATACAAACGTGTTTAATACATGATATTTTGTGGTTGTCTGGAAGAGATTGTATCTCAAGCACAAGTGCTTTGTCATCAGAACTAAATTGACAGCACTTAATATCTTCAACTTCTTTTCAGGGCTCTGCTTCCGAATTGTCAAAATTCTTGCACATACATTTCATGATCGTAATTTTTATCGGAGAAGCAATATTAGTGCCTTTTCACATGCGTTCGGTCGCGGCTCAACAACCGTGCCATGTAAAGGTAGTAATGTATGATCTAAATAAACTTTCTCATGTCACACGCGTGCATTGGCCATGTCGCCTGTCCTATACATTCCTGCTTTACACTGTCTGCATGTGAAAAGAGCCTTATGAAACTAAAGAATGCAGAAAAATCTTTACTGCATTATATCAACAAGCAATTTAGGTACGAGTTATGCGCTAACTCTAAAACTAACAATCTAACAAGGTAAAGGTTTCTTGTTCGCTTCTTTACTTTACCTTAAAAAGATTGAAGTGAACAATGAATCAAAGTGATCACTTTATTTCCCAGTATTACTAATGTTATTTGTATTTTGTGACGTGTCCAAGAGTCCTGTAAGGTCTAAAGGAAATAAAAGCACTTTGATTTAGATTTAGAACGATTTTAGTACTGTCAAATTAGTCAAGTGGTAGGTATGTTACCACAGTGAAACACCAGTGAAAACTTGTGCACATATACAACTGGGGTAACCTAAACTGATTGATGTAAAACTTCTGTGTATGAATTACACTTTTAGTACTACCCGCGAATATAAGAATTTCATTGAAGTTGACATCTCCCCTGCTGCTCCTGTTTGAATTAAGCGCGCTCCACATTCTCGGCAAAACTACACGAGACATAGCGAATACGAGAGTGTGGAGGACATATTCGGCAAGTCTCGCCTATGTTCGTGCAGTCTCCATCCCGTGTCGGTATTTCGTATCCGAATCAAAGGGCTCTCGTGTAGTTTTGCCGAAACACAAAACACTCCCTCCACATTCCCGCCAATTATATAATTTTATTATTTATTCAATATTATAATTTTAATATACAATATATTTTATTTACGATGTATTGCTGTCATCCACCATCTTCGTTTTTTCCAACGTCTCTTGATAACTTTTTTTCTCGAATAAACGTATAATTGTAATAATAAGCCACAGCACATAACGCTGCAGCGACAGCTGTTTCCACGTCCATCTCGTTCGAGTACCGAGCGCACAAATGCGCGAGCGAGAATGTGGAGAGCTGCTCTCGTCTCGTCAATAGTTTTGGCGAGACCCGAGACAAAACCTCTCGTCGAGAATGTGGAGCGCGCTTTAGATTTGAGCGGGCGAGCAAACGTCATTCTCGATCCATTCTTAAATTACGCAGGTTATGAGATACGGGTACACTGAAGCACTAACTAATCACTACACTAAAGAAGTCTTTCAATATTCCGACACATAGACACTAAGTTTAGCGGCGCCAGGGTACAAACAGCACCTGTGAAAGAAAACATTATATTAAACGTGAGCTTCCTGTAGTTTGTTTGTAACAGTATGCAGTTAGCTTTGTAACAGTATGCAGTTAGCTCAATTGTTTTAATTGACGACCTCTGTGGCGCGGAGGGTGAAGGTCCACCTGCGACGCAGGAGGTTGTGGGTTCGATTCCCGCCGGGACAAATGCTTGTACGATCTGCAGATATTATATTTATTTAATTGGCGACGGATGCATTTCCCATACAAACGTAATACCAAAATGATTAGTAATTGAGCATTTTTTTACCATAATCTGCTGTTATTATATATTAGAGCGGGGCAAACTAAAACTAAAAAGGTTTATCTTACAGTTTATATCACACAATACCTGGCTAGTTATGTGTCGGCGTGTGTTGATAATACCTAGTTAGTGTATGTGTCGGCGTGTGTTGATAATACCTGGCTAGTGTACGTGTCGGCGTGTGTTCACAATACCTGGCTTGTTTATGTGTCGGCATGTGTTGATAATACCTGGCTGTATGTGTCAGCGTGTGTTGATAATACCTGGCTAGTGTATATGTCGATGACGATCTGCGAAAGACTGCTTGCAGATGCTGGATGCGACAAGCTGATGACAGGGCGCTATGACGCTCATTAGGGGAGGCCTATGTCCAGACTAATGTGGGGTGATGATGTATATGTCGGCGTGTGTTAATAATACCTGGCTGTATGTGTCGGCGTGTGTTCACAATACCTGGCTAGTGTATGTGTCGGCGTGTGTTGATAATACCCGGCTAGTGTATGTGTCGGCGTGTGTTCACAATACCTGGCTAGTGTATGTGTCATACCTGGCTGTATGTGTCGGCGTGTGTTGACAATACCCGGCTAGTGTATGTGTCGGCGTGTGTTTACAATACCTGGCTAGTGTATGTGTCATACCTGGCTGTATGTGTCGGCGTGTGTTGACAATACCCGGCTAGTGTATGTGTCGGCGTGTGTTGACAATACCTGGCTAGTGCATGCGTCGGGGTGCGTTGCCGCGCCTACAGACGCGACGCCCCCTGCGCGAGGTCCACAGCGAGGACCGCGGCGGGGGCGGCGCCCCCTCAGCTGCGCCGGTGCCGCCCGCCGCCGCCCTTGCGGCGTCTACCCTCGCGCCGCTGGAATATTACCACACGTTAGTTTATGTCTTAGTATCTAGGCAGGACCTAATGTATAAAAAATTGTCATTAGCTCTACTTTTTCTATGGTAAAGTCCTGTAACACTGTCATGGCCAACAGCATACGAAAAAAATAGAAAATAGTTTTTCTGTAATAACAATGCAATATGCGTTTTTGTAGAACCGTAAAAGAAAATATAATTTTATTGTTGTTTGCTTTTAAAATGTGTGATTAAGTCTACTTTGTTGTAAAACAATGCACGAAGCATTGTCTGAAATAAAACCGTTTTATATTTTTTATTTATTACATTGCATTCCATAGCTGGTGTGTCATCGCATGAGACATCTTAATATAAGCATACCGATGCGTAGGCCTGTCTGATAATTATATTGTAAGTAAAAAATATTCTCAGGTTGTAATATAATTAAATACTGTACGAACTTGATAGAATAATAAGCCCTGCTATAATTATGATTAGTTAAAGATTTTAATACATGTGCACAAGAACTTATACGAGTAGGTTGTGTGACGATTCTTTTATGTATATCAGTTATCCAGTACCCATAACACAAGCTCTGCTTAACTTGGGGTTAGGTGATCCTGTATAGATAGATTTTCCAACATTTTTTATTTATATTTTACTAACAAATGTATCAATATAGTCTGAAATATATTTTCTGAATAACTCACCGGCCTCCCCTCCCCCTCCGCCCACCGTTCGAAGGCTCTCTCCCGTTCGAGCCACTCCTGGTACTTGTACCACCACTCCTCCCACTTCACGTAGTCGCCGAGGGTCAGACCTGATGGGCAAACAATAGTACATTGTGTATGTTAGTAGGCTAAATATAAACTCCGGCTAATTGTCGGTGTGATCACAGGACACTGCATGCTTAATAAACATCTCTTTAAACTGGGTATCACGGACAGCCCTCTATGCAGAGGGTGCATGAATGCTGAGGAGACGGCGGCGCATGTGCTTGTAGAGTGCGATAGCGTAGCTTCTCAAAGAATGCAATACCTCGGGAGACCGAGAACATCTAGGGAGGCATGCACCGGCGTCAGCGAGCTGCTGGCTTTCCTGGAGGATATCGGGTGGTTAAATTAGCAGACCCCACCCGCCACGCAAAAAGGGCCCACCTGTGGCCTAGTTGCGGAAACCAGTCCAGAAACAAGTAAGTATGTATAGGCATGTCTAAGTGCTTATTTTGTAAGCCTAAAGAAATAAAGTTATTGCATCTGAATCATGTAATTATAATTGCTAATATTGTACAAAACCAACATCAGCCTTTAATAAACCCCTAATGAGCGCTATAGATGGCAATATTTATCAGTTGTGGGTTATTGCACATAATCCCCACGCTGGGCATCCGGGTTGGGGATCACAGTTCGGTGGAGTTGTTCTGCAGAGGGCGCTGCTGCCCGCCCCCCGGTGTGTGTCCCTTAGTCGCCTCTTACGACACCCACGGGAAGAGCGGGGGTGGTGATTCTATGCCGGCACCACACGGCATCACAACAATGTGTTTTATATACTAATATTAGAGGTATATAGAGGAAATATTTGATTTTTTGTTTGAATTGAATAGGCTCCGAAAATACTGGACCGATTTCAACAATTCTTTCACCATTAGAAACATATGTGAAGAAACATAGTGATCCGCATGAAAAACTCAATAATTCAACCGTGCGATATATATTCAACTTCTTTTTTTTATGGCTCCGCTGCTTGCTTTTCTCTACGGCCAGTGTCAGCTATGGAGCGTCATATACTTCACAATGCGTCACTGCGGTGCGG